>JARHVA010006868.1:430000-462500 GCA_037957365.1 Torreya grandis
GACATTATCCAATTAGAAGATACATGATAAGGGGCTCTATAGAAGTTAAATTGACAATCAAGAGATGTTTTGAGAAGGTTAAAATGTTAAATAATTTAAGATACAATAATTATTCCTATTATTGGTCTAATCACATGATAATGAAGTGTAGAAATTTAAATTTGACCCCCTCTAGATTGGCCCAAACCAAATCTCTAATTTTATTGCGAAGAATGCATTTTGATTGAAAGAAATTTAATGGAATGACATCCCACTACCTATGAATGGATAATTATTTAAACATTCATTATCATTTTTTAATTCTAATTAAATTTTAGAATATTCCTTGGGGTAAACATTGGCGATGTAAATATTAGATTAAAGTTAGCTAGTTTGCTTTAAATATGTGTTTTATTCTATTTTTTCATGCTTTTATTTTCATGTTCTTGATTTCTATTGTTTTTCATGTAATTTTTTAATTTATGGATTCCTATAGTTTTCCTCTTGTTCACCCTTGATAACCTTATAGTCATAGTGACTTATTCCCATGATTCAAATTCAAAAGTATCTAAGCCAATTCTAATAATATAGAGTCTAGTCTTTGTCCCCATGTTCCCAAGTTTGGTCACTTAAAATTTGACAAGGCACTAAAATCGTATTCCCAAAATTTGAAGGTAGAAGGTGATTCCCAATTATTAAACATTATGATAATCAAATGAACTTATCTTTAAACACCAAAAGTATTACAAGTATCAAATTCAAGAATGATCAAGTGAATTGATAAAATACCTATTTTTATAAAGGTCATCACAACACTTAAAATGAACATTTAATTCACAATCAAATCACTAAGTAGGCAAAGGACTTTCTTCATGAAAATAATTAATTGAACCACTCCTAAACCTTGTATATATTGGTCCTGAATGCTATTATATTAAGCAAAAGAAATATAAAAATTAAAGGAAGTCTAAATCTCATGAAAATGAAGGTTTCTTCTTAAGAAAAGGTGATTTAAGAAATGTACATCACAATATTTCTATCTAGATGGTAATGAATCAAGGCATTGAGTGGGACCAAAGGCATCTCTATAAGACTGACCAAATCCTAGTTAGTAGTAGATCAATGCCCAAATATTCTTTCATTAGCCCAAATTATTTAAATAAATTACCTTTATAGGTGTTTTGAGTAGCTAACATATGTCTAATCTTGTTTGGTGGATTAAAAATAACAACAAGATAACTCTTTTCACAAATGACCCTTTGAAGGAATCAAGGCCAATTATGTTATTTTTTAAAATAGAATTTATCACTATCTTTTCCTCTAAGTTCATCTAAAAGGATATTTAGTTTTTTATCTCATAGTTTAGTAATGGAAGCCCATAGTCTACATTATAAACAATGGAGAAATGTTTTCCCCATAATAATCACCATTTTTAATGACCAACATGCCCCATTTTAAAATTTTAAAATTAGGACCCTCTTTGAGATTAAATTCCATCTTCAGGTCTTGTTTTGAAATGAATCAGCTTAAGTATAAGCTAGAAGTTATTGTCTTAATTTTGAGTTTTAAAATGATGCCTTAATCTAGTTCTAAATAGACTGTGTGTTCCCTTTATTTCTCTAGGAATTCAATTGATACCTAAGTGTATATTTTTAAGTGGAAACATTTATTGAAATTATTTTATGCATCTCTTTATATTTTAATGATATGAAATTCATTGAATTAATATTTTATGATTTATGAATTAACTAAGATAACTTGATTTTTTAAAAAGTTATTTGTTCTTTTTAGGATTATATTGGATTTGCAAAGCAACATTTCCAAATATTACTTGATCCACCTCAAAAGGATCCCCTATAGTATGAGTAAATTTTCATACTTAGTAATTTTTATAAAGTTTCCTTGCACATATTATTGATGTACATATCTTTTTCACCTATATAAACTATCAAATTTAAGAGTAGTTAATCTATGTATTTTAAATTATAAAGGTTAGGTCTTATAATTTAAATTCTAGTGGATAGAACCTATGATCAGATATCATTCCATATGCTGGTATCCCACTTCATCATGAAGGATTTTCAAAATTATAATATATTTTTATTTGGTGATCCCATAATTTCATAATATTGAGACACGTGTCTTCATCTCACTTATTTGTGTCTTGTGAGGCGAAGGGTTCTAAGTCATTTTCACTTGAGTGCACAATTAACCAATATTATGCCACATTTATTCATCTTTTTTACTCACTACTATCAAATCAAATGTCTTAGTAAAGGACTCGATGAGACCTAAAGCTTTGAGATCATTCCACATGTCTCTATCTCATTCGTCTAGAGCAAAATATAAATATGACCAAGTATCAAGGTCCCTAGATCATTTAAATAAGCAAGTGTCATCCACATGGTAACATATAATCAACATAAATCCTAAAATAAGAGGTGTAGTCAAGATTGAAGACCCTCTAGATAAGCAAGATCCATCCAAATTGTATCATCCCTTTAACTTATGGCCTATAAATAGAGAAAAGAAAAAAAGGAATCCATGAGCCCCCAAATTAATGAGATGAAGTGAAATGTATGTATCTAATTAAATCATGATCAAAAGGCCAATTAAATATTTAAAAAATTGATTCTAAGAAAATAAATAAATTTAAGTACCATATGCAAGAAGAATGTACACATTGTAGTGTGGATGACTCAATGAGGTGTCAAAGAAGCTAGAATCAATGACATTATGCCACATGTTTCCCTCAGGAAAAGGTCAATCTAAGATATGAATATCAGTCTTGAGAAAAAAATAAAAATATATAAATCATTTTAAATATGACCTAGCATCAAAATCAATTTGTATTCATAGACTAAAGGAAAGATCCACATGGGTCCGAATTGAGTGGAAAATTAACAAGTTTAACAATCTTAAGAAGATTGACTTGAAAATCTATTTTGGATTCAACACATGAATTAAATAAATGAATGTGGGCCCTAAAACCATTATCTAGAGACACTTATCATTATTTAAATGACTAAGCAGTCAAATACACTGGAAAAATTCCATGTGGCATGTCCCTCTGTTGTTCATAGTGCCTCATAGGTAAAATAGGCATGTACTCCCCATTCTTCTTTCAAATAATATATCTAGAAAATAAACTCTTATATGAGTCTTTTATTGACTTATATATGTTTGACCTTATCAACTAATAATTGGTAGCTCAACAAAACCTATCATAACTATTAGGGGGCAATCCACATCAAACCTCTACTTACTATTCGTTATTGGGCCATGGAATTCCATTCCATCTTATCTATTATAGAATAATTAGTCTTATGACATATTTTTTTTTTACCATTTCAATCCATGATGGCCAAGAGTGGAATTTCATGCCTCTTAGAGGAAATAACCATCTCTCCATTCTATACATACTGCTACCTATTATGTTATAAGAGTCAACTCTATTTGTAAACAAATGTTGTTAGAATAATGCAAAATTGGTTTTTTGTGTAAACACATCTAGTTGCCTTAAAGGTCATCCAATTTCTTTCTATTTTAATAAATTAACATTATTTTTATAAGACTATAATTTGTGTTTTTTTATTGAGTTCATGAATTAACTAAGATGTGATTTCACTATTTTAGTTAGGTTATTCAATTCCTTTCACTTTATTTAAAGTCTGTAAGGACTTATGTGTAATTAATTATACACCTATTTTTAATTCATTAATTAAAGGAGTCTTACAATAAATTATTTTCCATTAATCCTTATATTATCTCCCTATGTGATTAAATCCCAATGCATCATGAAACATAGCATACATTGGTGAAAATAAAGGTAAGCACATTTTGGTCTTAGAAGAATTTGTAATCCCCATTTAATGAGAGTAATCAATTTTTTATTTATCATCCCTCTATCTTGATGTTTATTTGTGAATAAGTGATCTTTCCATTTATTTATAAGTAGTGAAATAAAGTGAAGTAGAGATATAAAATTGAATAAGTTTACAACTGATCTATCTATAAGTGTAGAAGTTATGTGAGTCAGTGAGAAAATTGGTATTGGGCCTCTAGTTGTACCACTACATCTCTTGGAGATATATTCCAAGCAAGTTTTTTAATGGATCCCCATACCTTTTTTCATGCTTTATATTATCTCAACAATAATCCTAAAATTAGAGGATACAATTTCATCTATTGTTCCTAAGCTCACTCAATACATATAATCCAATAGTTCCATTTAGGTTGGATATCTTGGACTAAACAATAACTACCAATGTTAATGACATATATATTGCATCTCAACATACTAATGAATCCTTTAATTCTAACTAGAGTATTATTAGTCTTAACCAAATTATGTTACAATAAATGATTCAAATGGATAAAATTTAAGCTAATAATAGTTCTAAAATAAACCAAATTAAAAACCAACTTTTGAGAATTCAAAATTGACATCAAAAATTATAGTGGGGATTTCCATGTCAAAATTCCATTCTGACACTCCCCTGATGTCCCAAACCTTCCCCCCTTATATATTCTCTTATAAATATAATTTTTCAACTCCAACTTATAAGAAAAGTCATCAATTTATTTTAAAATAAACCCTCAATCCCTACAATTGTATAAATTAACATAGGTGGTATCACTCATATGATCTCTTATAATGGATCGACCAATCCTTGTTTGAATTTTAAGGAACTTTTTAATCTTTATAAAGAATTTATTAAACTCAACACCTTTTTATCTATCATAAAACTTTATATAACATTTTTAGGTGATGCCTTAGAATTATACAATAAAATAATTGTTAACTCTATTTATATCCTAGAATAATTAGTTAATGCATTGGTCTAAGAGTTTCAATCCAATGATTTAACTAAAAATAACCTATCTCACTTTATTAATTGTAAATAAATATAAAATGAGACTATACAAAACCTTTATCAAAATTATAAAGATTTAGAAAATAAATAAGTACAATATGATTTAAGACAACCTTTTCCATCTTTTCTCTAATAAATTAACTGGCAAATTGAAATACATTTTCAATACTCTTTCTCTAAAATCATTGGAGGAAAACTTAGACCAAGATCAATGTAAATATTATCTTGTAATAAAATTGAATCATTCTTAACCTAATATTTTTAATTGAATTATTATGATATATAAAATAATAATTATACAAGCAATGGTGTTTTTGATAATTATGATTATAAAATAACCATAATTTCCATTATGTCAATAATCTCCAAAAAATTGATTCTCTACCCTCTATCAAGGAAAAATCCTTCTAAGATACTCCTCCTCATAATTCAACAATTGTGAAATTCATAAACATATTTCCATAGATGAGATTATGAAAATTCTTCTTAAACCTTCACCTAGATATTTTTATCCTTAATATCCCAGTTATTCATGAGCAAAATAAAATCACCAATTTAACTATTAGAGAGTTAATCTTTATTTTAGGTCCTTCCTATATGTTTATAGTCTTATCCTAAGTATTATGTGTGTCCATTTATTATAATTATAAATTCACTTTATTCTAGCCTTTTGAGATATCACTCACCTATCAAGTCCACCTTTTGTATTTGGAGTTACTTTCATGTAACTCCTCTCCCCTCATATGGCACACACATCATCACCACATGTAATAAGATTAGGGACACATGGAACACATGTTGGATCTTTCACTTGTAACTCATTTTCCCTCTTATCTATTTATAAATAGATCTCTTCTCCTCTTATTTAACACTTGATAAAAGACCCAACACTCTTTTTGATCTAGTCTTTCTTATATTACTCTCTTGTCCTAAGTCCTTTCTTCTCCTAGTTTCTTCATGCTATTGTATTTGGAGTGATTCTTATTGAAATCTTTCAATACTAGTGTGGGTTTTTTATATGTATGATGGTTTCCCCACTTATCAACTCTCATCTCATATTTTGTGGTAAAATTCACTCTTAAGGTAACATTTCTTGTTTTTGCATTCTTTTACTTTATTATTTTAAACACTAGTCTAAGTGATCTTGGTTAATTTAATAATATGGTATCAAAACTAATGGTATCTAATATTGATTCTTGAGTGTTCTTGAGGATTTGAAGGTGAAAAATAGAGTTTCATTTTCTATAATTTTCTATTTTTTTAAGTTATTTGTCTATATAACTTTGTTTTTCAAGTTGGAATAACACTAACTATGGTCAAATCCTATAGTTATTAATACAAAAGTAGTTATATTATTTTGAGTCTTCAAGATTTGCAATCTTATTCATTTTAGTTTTAATGCTTTTGCAAGATGTAAATATAGGTCCAAACATTTTTTTAGGAGATTCTAACATTTATTAAAATGTAGGACTATGTATCACCTTTACATATTGATCAACACATGGTGGTTGGATAATGAAACAAAAGTTTCTCTACCACTTTTGATTTTGTGTAGTTATTTAGTTTATTTATTTCACTTTGTTATCTACATTTTCTTTGTTCAGCCTTGGATAGTGGTGTTATATGTCCTTTATATTTTATTACTTTAGATTTTTTCATTTGCTTAGCCCTTTCTGTGATCACCTTGGTGTGATACTTTGGTATGTTTCACTTTTTCACTTTATAAGAACTTCAAAACGCCTTTGAGTATTATTTCTTTGGTTTTATGTTGTTCTATGGTAGTTTTTAATTACATGTGGCATGTTGTAATATCTACCAAGTTGATATTTAGACTTCCTTACATCTTTTTTATTTAAATTTCTCATGCTCTCTAATTTTCTACTCTCTAAACAAGAATATTAATGTATTTTTGGTAGTATCCCTTTACTTTATCTCCATGGGTTGCATCCGTTTTAGATTAACTTACTCTATTGTTGATATCTTCCTTTTATACATCAAAATCCTTGATTCTTTCTGGAAAGGCATAACACCTTTTTAATTATGTTTTTTGGTTATATGTTGGTTAATATTTGGATTTTTAATCTTTCTTTGACATGTTAATCATTATCGCGTGGTAATATTTTTTTTCTTATTCAATTTTTGTTTTTTGTTAGATTTGCCCCAATATCAAGTTTTATTAATACATTATAATATTTTTTAGCAAAATTCCAAAAAATTAAAGGTAATGCTTAGCTGAATAATTTATTGCACTTTTTTTGGATTTTAATCAACTTCATTCAAAGTTTAGTGTCCACATAGTTTTTTATTACATTTGAGTCATGGACTTTATTTCATTACATTAGAGCATATTTTTAATCTCTTTATGGTAATTTTTTTACACATGGTAATTATTATTTTGTTAATTCTTATGTAATACAAAATTAATACAAAGACAAAAAATCTTTCCTTTAAAAAAAGTTGTCTTTTGTCATATTTAAAAGACATGTTATGTTAGAAAGATTTATTTTTTTCAAATGCTTTTGTGTTTTTTCATGTGGAATTAACCTTCTCAAAGATTTTTATTGGGTGATGGATTAACACTTTTTTAACAAAAATCTTAAATCTTTTTTTATTCCAAAATAGTTTTTTTGGAAATTAATTAATTCCAAATCAATAAGATTTAATTCAAAACTTTATTATTAGTTTTGAAACATTTCTTGATATTTTGGTGTGTGCATACATTTAAAATTTAATTAATACAAACATTTTTTTATGATGAATATTTTAAAATTTCTATAGATCAATTAGTGTTTTTTGTCATTGATTTTTTCAATGCTAATGACATTTATCTCATTTGCTCTCATTGGTATTAAATTGTCCATTTTTTTAGTTTTTAATAAAACTATTTAAAATTATGAAATAGCTACTCTTAAGGAACAAATTGCATATCAAAATGAAACATTAAATGCTTTACAAAAATATTTTATTCATAAAATTCACACTATGCAATATTTTATTGATACTTTAAATGATAAATTCATGTCTTTTACACATGATACTAGGTTTATTGATGAAAATTATTGTGCTGCTCCAACACCTAAAACTTTTTTAAACACTTATCTTACCAACCCCAACTTAAAAATCATGAAAAATATTGGCTATTTTGGTGGTACACTTGGTAAGTGTGAAGATGGTATTATTGAACCTTTTTTACCTACTTTTAATACAAATTGTAAAGGTTTTAGTTTTGATGAATCAACTGATTCTCATGTAAATTTGACATCTTATTATCCTCTACATCAAAAGACTTAAAATACAACTTATTTTGATTATACTACTTATAATTCTCATGTTTTGGTTAAAAAACATAAAACTTATGCACATTGTAGAAAACATAGGAATCATATATATAAATATTAAAATTACATACATTAAAATCTTATGGTAAATTTATGCATGAAACTTTACATTATTTCAAAATGACTACACCTCCCACCTGTAAGGGTAAATATATTTGGATTCCTACAACTATTGAATCTTCTAAAGACTTTGATATGTCTTCTTGTGATAATTATTATAATGCTTCATGTATAATATATTTTTCAAGTGAAACATATTCTTTGTCTCCATTTTGATTATCTAAATATCTTTTTACATTCATTGTTTTTTGTTGCATAGGATATATTATTTGAGTATCTTGACTAACTTATTTTCATATAGGCTTATGCACTTTATGATGGAATTTGTCTTTACTACATTTGATTTTTTTGTGCATCTACTTTTATTATATTATGTATGTATATTGTATTTTTGGCATAATTATTACTTAACTTAAAATATTAGTGTTAGCTTACTTGTTTTTTAAGTTTTTGGATCATTAATACTTGTTGGTCTTATGTATATGTATATGTGCATTTATTGTACTTATAAATGTACTTTATTCTATATTTTTGAGGTGTCACTCGCCTCTCAAGTATACTTGTTGGATTTGGAGTTACTTGTATGTAACTCCTCTCCCTAGATGGCACACACATCTTCACCACTTGTAAGAGGATTAGGGAGACATTTCACACATGTTAAATATTGCACTTGTAACTCATTTTATCTCTTAGCTCTTTATAAAGAGATATCCTATCCTATTATTTAACACTTGATACAACACAAAACACTCTTGTTGATCTAATATTTCTCTTGTTTCTCTCTTTTCCTTAGGCTATTAATATCATATTTTATTCATGATATTGTATTTTAAGTGATTCTTATTATGATATTTCAATACTAGTGTGGGGTTTTCTTTATATGATGTTTTCCCCACTTTTCAACTCTCATCTCATATTTTGTTGTTTGATTCACTCTTAAGGTAATATTTCTTGTTTTTTTTGTAATTTTTTTTTAATTGTTTTAAATGTTATTGTAAGTTATCTTGGTAAATTTACTAACACTAATGTAGTCCAATCACATGCATATAACCTAGCATAGGTACCTTTTAGGGTAAAACGCTGGTTTATTGATTATGCTATTTTCAATAATTACAACCCCATGGATATATAACATTATAAGTATTTTTCACTGTATATGTGTAACTAAACAACATGGAAAAATTAGAAAACTAATTCAAACTTATTGTAAATAAAATCACACTTAATAGAAGTAAATGGAAGTAAGTAAATTATAGTAAAGTAAATAAAATTAATGAAAATTCCAATCTATATTAGAAGTTTACCCAGAATAACTTAAATTAGGCACATAAAATTGAAATATAAACACTTAAATTTAAATTTCATATACAAAATTAAATTTATAAAAATAAGTAACACATATATTAATGAAATTAGAGGAAGGAAATAAATCACATAACATCAAGTAAACTAATATAACATTTAGGATTCTTCATCATAACTCCTCATGATGGATTGTGACTTAGTTGGATTTGTGATTTGATATCATAATTGGTAGGAATTAATTAATTTAATTAAAATTTCTTGGATTAATAATTACATATAATATTTATACATAATTATTACAAGATAATTATAAGTACATATTCATCTACTCACTCTTTAATTCTACCTTTTACTATATACTATATCCCATCCTTTAAAACGTGCATACAATATTAGTAAATAGTGAGGGAATCACTTATATATATTTACTAATATATATGTGGTTACAAACATAAATATATATTATGCATAAAATAAAACAAGATACAATCTTTGACCATATTTGGTAGAGTTGTAACTATATATATATATATATATATATATATATATATATATATCTTCACAATAGGAGAATATATAATTTCTCTCTCAAATATTTACTCAATTTCATAAATTAATGGAAAGTATGAATATATAAATACCATGGAAGATATATTAAATTCCCACCAATGGTGGAGTGTGTATTAATTAATATTCTCCCAAATTATCATTTAAATCCCAAAAATGTGGAAGTAATATAAACTAATGATAAACCATTGTTACATGTGAATTTTGAATGATCCAACCATGATACAAGTTTTAAAAAACCATTATGGGTACTAATAAATGTTTTATATTATTTTTTGAGCTATGAAAATTTCCACATGAGTTGCTTCATATGTTATAGGTTGGACAACAATAATTATAGGTTGGAGAATATATGTTATAGGTTACAAGCTACTTGTTATAGGTTGAAACCAAGATGATATAGGTTACTCACAAATTGGATAAAGGTTTTTATTTAATAAATGTGTTTATTTATCTTTTAAATTTATATGTATTGTATGATTTATGCATTTCAAATATGACAAAATTATTAAATCGTAATTATTTATTTATAAATGAAGAATTTATAGCCCAACATTTAATATATGCAACATAGCTGGTATTTATAGTATTAAGTATTGATAATGGAGTATAATAATTTAAAAATTAATGTATTTTATGATACAAAAATATGTAATATGAGTGTCACTTATTTGACTCATCATACCAAATTTAACCTAATAAATGTCTTCATGTAATCAGACTAGAAACCTTCAGATTGTGTTGTAGGAAAAGGGCTCTAGAGGTCAGTGGAATGAATTAATACTCCATCCTCCTTAAAATATTTATTTATCCATTTAAATGTGTAATTCATATGAGCTTGTATTTATCTCAATCTAAATTTATACATGGTTATTTATCATCTACAAATGAAAATGAGTCTATATTCATTTTTTTACAAAAACATCATTTTTTATTTATTTTTATTTATTATTTTTAATATTAATTCTTTTGGAAGAAAGGATCTTTTAATTTTATATTTTATCATAATAGATTTAGTAGACTGAACCTTTTGAGGAGTGTAGGATGTAATAAAAATTATTACCATGATTGTGGACAATTTTAGCCTACAATAAAACTTAGTGTATGTGATGTATTTATAGTAAAACAAAATGATATGTGATACAAAACTAAAATGTATATTATATACTATTGAAGGTAATTCCTCTTTCCAAAGTGACTGGATACTTCATCCAAGGAAATAAATTCAATTCATTGACCATTTATCCCCTAACTTAGGTTTTACACTTACCCTTAAGTAGATTGGGGTGCAGGAAAAATAATATCACTTTGGGTATTGTATGATTATGAAACAAGAGCATGTTTTAATGGGGATGATAAATGCCAAAATATGTGGATGATGGAACATGTAAAATATAAACATGGCTAGGTTAATTTTTTATAAATGATAGATGTGGCAATTCATGGAATGGGAAAGTAAAATGCTACAAAATTTAGTATAGGAAGAATAAAATTTAACTATGGAGGGTGTATAAAATGACATAGTTTTATATATTTATTTTAAAATTAAAATAAATTAAATGTATAAAAAAATGTAAAATAAGTTGAATTATTTTTTTACCAATGAAAACAATGGGTTTTTATAATAGTTTGGTAGTAGATATGTTGAAGTAACAACATACATTGAATTAGGTAGTGTGACCAACTAATGATCATAGGAATAAAGCATCTATAATAATGAATGAACTTGGAGGATGAATGAGAAACCTAAATGTGTAGTGACCACTTCTTGATGAGAATAAAATATAATAAACTAGTTGAACAACTTAGAATTTTACAACAATAATATGCTAAAAATACAAGATGAATATGCCAAGGTTGTAAACAAAGGTATCTAGCCCATAGTAATGGTTAAAAAGCTAAAAATGTAAGAGTGGTATCAACAGGAAAAAAATTATAGTAGTGGTTACATTTGTAAACTTATAACGTATAACTAGTATACCAATCAAGTTCAAGGCCAAACAAACATAATAATATCATGGATTTATAGTTGTAAGATGGATGAAAGAAATATTTTGAAAAGTTATATGAAACATGAAGAAGTTAAAAAAGAAAATAAAAGAGTAAAAACCTTAACAATAGTCTTTCCTGATATGTGGTGGTGATGTTTTAATAGTGTTATAACAACTTATAGCAACAAAAGGTTGAGCCATTCACATTGGAAAGATAGAGACACAAGACAACATGGGACTAAGGCTATAGAGAATGTTCCTTCAAATTTTTTATAACATCAACTAAAATAGTGGTAAAAATAAAAAATGTTTCCTATTCCATCTTCTTCTTTTTATTATTATCTCTCTCTCTCTATTTTTTTTTAAAAATGTCCTTAATTAGTTGACAAGTCAATTTTATAATCAAGGCATTTTACTTAGTACTTGGTCAACCAACAAACTAGTTCTCTAACTAAGACTATCAACAATGCCAAATGGTGTTTATTATCTCCTAATTATTATTATTACTATTATTATTATTATTATTATTATTATTATTATTATTATTATTATTATTAATTAATTAATTTTTGACAGTATTATGACAAGATGAAAGTTAGGAAGAGGTTATACCATATATTAAAAAATGTAAAATCCAATTAGAAACTAAGTTATAGCTCAATTTATCCTTAGTTTGAGATCATTTACTATTATTTAGTTTGAATTAAGCCATATAAACTAAATTTTAGCTTAGTTTGCATAAAATCATGGAGCACTAACTCGTACTCCAATTTCAATCTCCTTGTAAATTGAATCCATCATGACAAAATATTCTCTATTATTGGTGCTTAAGTAAATAAACTCCAATAAGTGAATATCTCAAATTTAATGAGGGATATTTCAACAAATAAAATGGTTATTGAATGACCTCATACTGATGGTAAGTTATATGCTAAAGTTCATCATAATACGTGGGTTTTACTAGACACTGACTTTGAGCACACATGTGAGTATATGATGTTTTATCTGTCAACAAGGAGATATTTTATTAAAAAAAATATTATCAAATTGAGAACAAAGATATGTGCATCATCCACCTATAGCCTATATTTAATATACATGTAGATGAATATTAGTAATTAAAGTATCTATTGTATAATTTAGATTACTATTGGGGTTATAAAATTTGTTAATGAAATAAACATAAAAACCAAATATGTTTTTAGAAACTATATTATAATGAATTTTTAGCTAAGGGAAATATAATAAAATAAAAATAAATAAAATAAGAAAATAATTATTACCTCCATTTTTAGGATTATTCACCTTGTCATAAGTGAATGTAGATTGGATGCAGTATAAAAAAGTCTTTAACAATGTTATTGTCATGAAATACACCATATACTATTGAAAAATTTGAGTAATTAAATTTATAATAGTAGAATTTTATGCATAATCTAGATTGATAAATTGGTAGATCTTTGTTATTAAACCTGAGCATGAGATATTAATAAGGTGCCCATTTGTTTATAGGTAAAGTAACTAAGTGTGAGCCCTTCATCTTGTATCAAAGATGAAGGGTGGGTTAGTTACCCCTAATAATCACATGGATCATGATATGGCTCACTAATATTATCCCTTCATCTTATCCAAGATGAAGGGTGGAGGATAGTCCTCAAAATTTTCCAAGGTGGATTAATATGAGCCCTCCATCCTACATGGAAGATGAAGGGTGGATAATTCCCATCCAAAATATCTTGAGGGATGAAATGAGATCTCTTAATATTTTTTTAAAGATGGATTGTGGATAAAATTTCTCAAAATATATTAAAATGTTGAATGAGGGCCCTCCATCTTATCTCCAAGATGGAGGGTGGAGAATGTTCCTTGGAAACTATGCCACATGAGTTGGAAAAGGGAGGAATTGGATTAAATGAAATTATAAATTCCAATTCCATGGAATTTATAATTAGAGGAAAGATTAATTAAACTAATAAAAAATATTATTTTAATTAATATGATATGAATATGATTTTTTTAATTTGATTATAGTAAGATCAATTGATTAATTGATTAGAGAAAGGGAGATGACTAGTGATGAGTAGAAATATGAATAGAGTGGTAGTTTTATGTTCTAGTATGGTGAATTATACCAATTAAATATGCCCCAACATGAATTCAAACTAATAAATTAGATTCATAATCTAAATTATTATAAACATACGACATTAGACTAGTGATAATTTGTGGGAATTTGTTCTATTTTACAATTTTGACATGTAAGGTGATTAAAATGGTGTCTATATTTCCCCCCTATTTGATGAGGTGTTTCAATATGTATATGAATTAATTTATTCTCAAATACCTAGGAAAATTATTAATATTATTATGTAATTTTATCACAATGATTAGAGGAATAATATCGTATGTTAAAGTTGATGATTTTCCTCAACGTGATTGCAAATTGGTTCAAATATGTCTCAATATGGCCCTAGATACCCCCTTGAGGGGAGAGTTAGAATAATAGTTTGAATAAGTAGACTTGAAAAATATGAAATGATAGTGTATAAAATTTAGAAGAGGATAAAAAATAAATGAGACAAGAAAAAATAAGAGGTAAAATGAACACTAAGGCCACAAATACGACTCAATAAAATAATAAACAACATACCATCTCTTATGGGGGATTTTTTTTCTAAATGTAAGTTATATATTCATCCTGGTGGGGTAAAATTGATTCATTTTTACCCTAGCCAATCAAAAATTTACCTTTGAGATTTACACAAAAATGTCCTAGATAAAATGTCCTAAAGACCACATCTGAGATTTCTCCTAGATCATGTACACAAGTTTAGATAGGCATGAGGAGTAGGATCATCTGTAGGTACCTTTATTTTTCCTTTATTGACTTTTAAGTGGATTTATTTCATGTATAATTAGGTCAAACAATATATTCATGATTTTCATAATGATGAATTCAATCACAAAAACAAAAGAAATCCATCCATGGAAATGGTGAATTTGATTTTAAAATATACAATTCAATCATAAAAATTAAAAAAAGGAAACAAAATGGTATTGTCATCCAAATGGTGAAATGGAATAATTTTTTTTATAAATCAGTGAATTTAACCATGAAAATGATGGATTGGTCATGAAAATGGCAAAATAACTGGAAGAAGAGTGAATTTGCCAAATAGAGAAAATGCTCAAGTAAATAATGAAATTTTTATGTAGTCATTAAAATGTTCCTATCAAGTGGTGAATTCACTATGAAAATGGTTAGAAATATTGAGCCATCCAGTTGAGTGAAAAAGACCTTGATAAGTAGTGATTTCACCATGGAAATGGAAAAAATGACCTTATAAAATAGTGATTTTACCTGAAATTAGAGTAAAATATTATAATTCTTAAAGAACAAAAAATGATTAGGGAGAATATTGAGAAACCAAATGATTGGACATCCTTAATACCCCACTATGTTGAGAGTAACCTACATACCAATACCTTGAGAGGGGGTCAAACTTGATGTAGTTTTTAGAATCTAAATGTTGGTGAATGTACAAGTGAATGATAGTATGAGTGTTCACTTGATTGATTTGATTGAGACTTGAAACTAGAAATCTATGTATTTTGAGGTTAAGGTCATTATATATGATTGTATGTACAAGTAGGGAATAAAAGGTATTAATAGCCTTGAGATCACACAAATTGTTATAGGCTTGTTTGTGTATTTTTCATATAATTTCCCTCTAGTTGATAAAGGGATATAATTTATGTATTTATACTAATCTATTGCTTGTGTAGAGTGTAAAATAGGTCTAGGCCAAACCTAAGTGTCTAAATAATTTAAAACATATATGTTGGTATTGAAATTAGGTAAGTGACACAATGACTGGACATCCTTAATACCTTATTATGTTGAGAGTAACCTACATACCAATACCTTGAGAGGGGATCAAACTCGATGTAGTTTTTTTAATCTAAATGTTGGTGCAGTTACAAGTCAATGATAGTATGAGTGTTCACTTAATTGATTTGATTGAGACTTGAGACTAGAAATCTATGTATTTTGAGGTTAAAGGCAATATAGATGATTGTATGTACAAGCAGGGAAGAAAAGGGATTAATAACCTTGATTTTACACAAATTGCTATAGGCTTGTTTGTGTATTTTTTTATATAATTTCCCTCTGGTTGATAAAGTGCTATAATTTATGTATTTATAATAATATATTGCTTGTGTAGAGTGAAAAATAGGTCTAGGCCAAGCCTAGGTGTTTAAAGAACTTAAAACATATCAGTTGGGATTGAAATTAGGTAAGCGACACTTGCAGAGTCACTTGGTCACTATCATAGTGTGTTGGTGTCCATAAAACCATGCTAGTGTCTAGGTGGTATAACTTGGAGCATTAGGGACCTAGATCCATAGGGGAAGGTATGGGACTCAATCTAGGATGTTGAGGGATGTGTAATACCTAAACTGAAAATGGATAAGGGTTAAAAGAGGCCTTATGATAGGTTTAGGGATAAACTAAGGATGAGTGGTGTCAAGTGACAATCATTACATGCAAGTGACATCTAATATGACTACATTTCCCCCCATTTATTCTTTAAATGTAGCAAATTGAAATGTCTAGGATTAAGTAAAAATAAGCATACCTAGACTTACCTAAGAGGCAAAGCCCTTAAATTTGGGTTTGAGTATGTGAATCATGTTCCATTGTATATCATAAAAAAGAAACATAGATGAATTAGTCCTTACTTAAGGAATACTAAATCTAAATAAAAAACTATGTGAAAAGGTAAGAGAGAGGAAAGGAACAAATAAACCCCATTGGGTATGTGAAATAATGCATAAACTTGGTGACATCCTATATGTGTAACTAGTTATAAAATTGGTGAATAACATGGACTAAGTTGATGGCTTACTCAATCCCCATGTGTGGGTGGCTTAATAACTCAATCCATTTTTAACTCCATAATTTCTCACCCCTTTTCGATGGATCATACACTATTAATAACTTGGATTAGATTGATAACTTTTCCAAACCTCCTATGTAGATGGATAAAAAACTCAAGTAGTCTATGAATCCATCATTACCTACCCATCTGTAGTAGATGAATCTATGACTCAAACTATATGATGTAACTAAAACTATGTAAGATGTAACTAGGATCACTTATAAACTTTGAAATGTAAAATTACCAATAGGCCTCTTAGGCACTTAGGAATGTAGCTTAAGGACTATGTAGAAATGCCAACCAATATAGATGGAAAAAGACATTAATCCAAGGTTAAACTTTTCATAAATGGTGTCTGAAGTATAAAATGTAGATAATGACATGGAGTTGTCATTCCATCTTAGATGAGCTAGTACAAAAATAATCACATAGAAATAGTATGCCACACATATGCCCCTAATTATGATATATGTGTATATGGATTCCAGATCGAGTTGTAGCAATCTATGCTTGTTTATATCTAAAATTGAAATGGGAGTGATCATGATGTGCATGATTCACCCAATCTAAAAATATTCAGTTTGATTTTGTGTAAAATAAATCATAAACTGATTAAACCTAAAAACTTATGACTAAAATCAAGCAAATATGGACTATAATTATTGTGTTCTTTTATCAAATTTTGATTTTATTATTTATAGGGTTACTTGATAGTAGCATGGTTTCTTGGCTAGCAGTGCATCGTTCTAGTGTCCTCTATGTTGTGCTAGTGTCCTGTATGTTTTTTAGACCAAACTAACTTTTAACTTTATCAAACTAATTTTCATTATGTTTTCCTAATTTTGAGCTCTATGATTTTGTGTCTACATGTTGACTATACTCTAAGTGCACTCGAACGGCCATGTCTCTGTGACAAAAATCAATGAATGCCCCATATTTTGATGTAATTTTTTGTACCTTTACAATAATTCTCCTCAAAATAAAATATCTAAAATTTGTGTGGTAGGATAAAAACATATGATGTCTGTGTGATAAACCAATATAATGTATATACATGAAATTAACCGATAAAAGATAATTTGAGCATATATTGGTAATGTATGATGCATGTTAGATATAACATTTAAAATATTATCAAGATAGATATAATAATGCAAGCACGTGTATAAAATGTATAATTTGAGAATAATATGAGTAACTACCTAGGGTGATGGGGCATGATGTCCACCAAGGCACCCATAGAGGAAGGGGACATGCATGAGGTCCCTCATGGCACCTAGAACTAAGTGTGAGTGTAACAATTAAGAGACAAGTGTCATGGACATGATGCATACATTAAATCATACATACAACACACATGAGGAATGAAAATTAGTCCAAGGGGAATAATATAAGGGACATGGGAAAATGTCACTAAGTCTAAGAGAGCAAACATACAAAGACATGTTCAAATATACACATACAAAAATAGAAATCCAAGATGGCTTGATCCACATGAAAGGAAATGTTTAAATGTATGCATACATAATCAAGAAGGCACAAATAAGGACATGGACAGATGTCTAAATCATACACATAATGAAAGGAATTAACATAGAGCCATAGATCAATGTCATATTCAAATTCCCTCAAATAGATGTAGAATCAAAGAGACATAATCAAATCTAGACTAGGAAAGAAATAAATTAAAGTATGAATGAACATGTGGTACAAATATGTATAAAATAAAATACGTACATAATTTGATTCTATAGTAATATTAGTCATTAAAAAAATTATTATAACATTATCAATATCAAGATATAAATAATGATAAACCTATGATATAGAGTATAAAAAGATGTAAATTGGCAAACTATAATATATGTATGTGATGCACCCAACGGGTGAATGTATCAATGATGAATCTATGTATGTGCCCTTAGTGGGTAAACGTTAGAAAATATGGTTTGGTGTCATAGACATGAGTCTTATAAGAATCGATGAACACTCAAAAAGAATAAATAAATCATGTATGTATGATAAAACTAACTATAGTAAGCTTGATAACATATGTAGTACCTGGAAAGTATAAAGAATGTAAACATGGATATGCAAATTATCTATTTTTTTTTGTTTTTGAGAAATATTTTAATGGTTTTGTATTATTAACATATTACATTATTTAACATATTACATTATATAACATAAGAATAAAGCATCTTGGACCATTGAGGATAAGGTAGAGGAGATGAAAACTTTTTTGAAAAAATTTGAAGATATTAAAATCACCCACACCTTTTGTGAAGCCAACGGTGTTGTAGATTTCAAAAAGTGAGGTGGGATGAAACCTTAGAAATGAACGTGGATTTAAAGGTGCTCATTCTTCTCGATGCCACACATGCGAAAGAAGGTAAGATTGGAGTGTAATAAAAACATAATGAGTAGGAGGAGTGGCAGCATGGGGAAAGGAACTCAATTATTAAAGAATAAGGTCCTCAAGAGGGAGAGGCAGATCTTGAAAAGGCACACACAAAGTTGATGTCCCAATCAACTTGACAGTAGGAGGATTCAGGGTAATATCCATAGTAATTGGGATTCAAAGAAAATGAGCATGGCACGTGAAAGGAAGGGAGAACCTCGTAAACAGGAACTTAAGATCTGTGTAGAATGGAGAGAGAAACATCAAGTCTAGAGAATCCTGTACAAAGGAAAAGTTGCAAGCTACATGGAAAGACTCCACGACTCTAAACTGCATATCACGATGGCCTTTTTCAAAAATTGGTCTGATGACAGGGTCACCTTGCATGGTATCACAGTAAACTTAACAGAGGATTTTATAGCTGAGGTTACAGGGTTGCCAATGGATGGACTCAAATTTTCCAAGCAGACTAGCATTTCAAACGAGGCCTTTTGTAAGTTCCCCAAAATGGATGAGGAGGAGTAGAAGCTAGTCAAAAATGGGGATTTCTATGAGCTGGACCAGATTAAAGGGATATGGAGGGACGTCCTAAGCTGTATAAGGGAGTACTTCATCCTGGACGGAAGAAGCAAACGAGTGCACAAGTTCCATTTTGTCTTCCTCAACCACTTTAGGCATAAGGTTAGCTTGTCTTTTCCTTTCTATCTTCGCTACTCCCTGATCCAAAGTTTATATGCTCATAGGAAAAAGGATATGTGCCCTATTCTTCATGAAGGCCTTATTCTGCTTATTGAAGGCTACTGCAAGAATAGGGCACTGGTTAAGTATCCAAAATAGGGGAAAAATAAGTTGCCAGGAAATAAAAAGAATGAAAATGTAAGTAGGAGAGGCAAAATTAAGACCCCAAGTCCTAATAAGCAGATTGTAGAAGAAGAAAGGGGACGGGAGAGAATTAAAGAACCTGAGGAGGAAAAATTGGAGGAAGAAGAAGGAACCGAGAGCTGGGATACCAACTCTAGTAATGATAAAGAAGGTTCTGAGGAAATTGAAAAAGATAGCGTCAATATAGAGGAGGATTCAGCTATCAGAACAGTAGAGACGGAGGAAAACCAGAACGTGTCAGAGGATGATTTTGTCTAGGAAAATCTTGTTGAGGACCCAACTTTTAAGAATGAAAAGGAAATTTCTGTCTAAGATGATATTCAAAATATGGATTTGGAAATTCAAACTGGAATTAAAGAGTGGGAACAAAAGATTCGAGAAGATTTCTTTGAAGAAGCCATGAATAGCCCCAATAAAAAGTCAGAGGATTGGAGAGGGAAGAATCAAAATGATGAAACACACGCACCTATGACTTGGGTTAATTATAAAGCTGAGTCTTCTTTCCAATTTGATTCCTGGATGTGTAGGGAGATCATTGATCTCAAGAGAAAAGTGGAAACCTTGGAAGATTCTCTGAAAGTTGCTTGGAACAAAGTAAACAACATGGAAAATCAGTTAAGCGAGATCCCTGTCAAGCTCAAAGCTTATGAAAACAACCTCCAGGAACTAACAAAGGACAACAGAATGAAAATAGAGGAAGTAACATCCAACATCTATGCAGCTGCTATCAATATAGGTAAACGAGCCAATGAGGAGACCAAAGCACTAGAGGGTCCCAGCAAAAGGACAAGGCAAAGCTCTAGAAAGAAAGATACACAAAAAGGAGCTTTGCTGGAGGCTACCGCCTAGGAAACTGCTTTGAAAGGAAAAGAAGCTATGAACTTGATACTGGAACTGGATGAATAATCTGGGCCTTCTTGTTGGTTTAAAAATTGGTACTGATCTTTGTTTACCTTTTGTTATCTTTTGTATGTTGTACTACCAGATTTCTATTTGTGGGTTTTGACCGGATACGTCTCTAATGGTTTCAGGTCCATTTAAAACCTGTTTTTGCTACTTCCTTGTAGTGTTTTTTAGGCGTTGCCTATGGACCTAGACGTTCTTTCTTTTGCTCTCTGTTACAAGGTTTTGGGGCCCCTTCAAAACCTATTTTTACCTCAATCTAAAACATATTACATTATTTTTATGTTTTCTAAGTATATAAGCTATGTATAATCAATCATGAATATGAAACTATATATAAGAAGCAAGGTAAGAAAAGTTATGTACAAGTAGAGAGGAGCATACTACTTGATTAGTCTCACAAGAGACTCATAATCAATGTGGTTTGTATCAAATAGAGGAACAATGATTATGTGTGCTATGTAATGAGGTATCTAGGATCAAAGAATTAGATGTACTGAGTGATCTACATATTAAACTACATATGGAGTAGGGATATGAAACTGTGAAGCTAACTAAATTGGCATATAAACTATGGTGCATTTGGGAACCCATCTAGTTGAATAATCTATAATTGGTGTGGATGCTTTCTGATATAATAGTGATCTATATGGCGGTAGAGAGGGAGGCCCTATAGAATCCCTAACATGTATCTAATGCATGGGTCTCTCTAATAAGGGTCTATATGAGAGAGTTTGCATATGCGGTATTGTTTTAGGAGTAGAAATCACTTACACTAGTGGATCAACTAACATTTAAGGTGTCCTAATAAATCTATGTGTGCAACTATAACTAGTGATTATTGTATAAGTGGTTGTGGAATATGCAAAACATACTCATATAGAAGTCCCTTAATTATAACCACTTTATTAACATGTGTATACTTGAGACATTTATGTATATTATATGCAATGTCTTGAAGCTATTTTATACAAATCCTAACCAATGACTTATCTAATGTGCCTGCACTAGGTTATACTATGGATATAGTGGACACATGTGCGGGCCCAAATTATAATGGTAGTGTCATCTCATTGACATATATTTATACATGGCCACTAAAGCCACAAATAAATTAATCTATCTAAGATATATCCTACTTTGAATAACCCAAGTGATGTATAAGTGTGATAATACATATGTTGAAACTTGATGCGTTATCAACCATGACAATGTAAAAAAGGATTATGATTAATTTAGGCTCATACAAAGAGTGCATAGAAATATATGTCATCATCAACTATCTATATCTCTAAAAAGTGATAAGAGGCCTAGCTAGCACTTAGTATGATTCATACCAATAATATTATGTAGAGGATGTGCATACACTATATAAATCTGATAATGTGTTGGTTGTGGTTGTGTCAAATATCTATAATGAACACCTAAAGTGACTACTTCTCATTATATGTATGTTTTGGAAATGGATCTAAAATTATTTTTAATGTTTTTTATTCTATTGTTTGTGGTCTAGGTACCTATGTAAGAGTGCTAACATCAATGATATTATCTTCTCTCAAATGTTATATATTATGTCACAAGATAATACATATATTTATGGTATGGCTTGGTGGTATATGATATTCATATAATACATTGTAATCATATTTATTTAGAAGAGGCCTATGTGTATTTACCTCTTTGATGGGAGTGAGAGATATGACATTGAATTCTAAGAGTTATTGTACAACCCATACTGGCAACTTAGAAAGAGTCATAAAAGGTTTCCTTGGAGGAGTTGATAAAACGAGGTGAGGAGGTGGCTCTGATGTTGAATTAAATATTGATTTTGAATAATTATTTTTATAATTTGTATTTATAGTGTAGGTAGTGTTATTATAACTCTTATTAGTTTAATCTGATCCATTTTTTTTACTTTAATTTTCCCATGGAGAGAAGCTTAACTTCTCATTCTCTCTGTATGGAAAAGATCTATGAATGATGGAAAATTATTGAATAGGATAATTTCATGTAATACTGGTAACAAACACTATTTTAATATTCCTTGGATTTCTCTATTTTTCATGGTGCTATTCATATTTGATAATATAGTTTTATATCCCAAGACATAATCAACAACTAGCTCATTATATTTTTGTTTGAGTTGTACAATTTGAGCATATGACACCTTATCACTAATGTTGATTGAAAAGTGTTCCAAAAACATATCCAACAATTAATTAAATGTTGTGATGGACTAATTAGGAATATCATAAAACCATATTAATGCATAGTCCTTAAAACTATGAAGGAATAACTTAATGAGGAGCAAATCATTGGACACATAGTCCAAACATGCTATGTGTAAAGATTATAGATGGTGATATGGGTCACCCTTATAATAATACAAAGTAATATTGGGTGAAACAAATATAGATGGAAAATGAGTTGATAATATACGTTGTTCCAAAGGTTTATGTAAAAGAATATGAGAATTCGAGGTATGTGATGGTTTAGTGGCACCCTACTGAGGATGTAATACCTTGGGCTATAGATCATGGATCTCATACGTAAGGGATTTTACATCTAGAGTATAGGAATGTGTACTAGATATAATTGTAATTTACATTTCTAAAGTTTGTTGAGTTATAATAGGTTGTTTTAGAATGAGTTTTCCACATAATAGGTGAAATATTGACCATTATTGGATTTTTGAAGATCTTCATGGGAAATATGGATAAGTTCATCTTTCATATTTAAATATTTATAAAAAAATATTGTAATTATATGTTATTGGTATCATCGAATCAACTATTAAATTTTCCATTATAGTTTTGAAAGTAGGAAGCCAAAATGTTATATATTTTAAACCTTTTAAGAAATTTAATTTTTTAAAGATTACAAAACTAAAATAATAAATCAAATATGATATTTTTTAATTAATTTATAAAAAAATAAAACATAAGTATATAAACCATAAGATCATATAGGTCAAGGTTTTGGTTAGTATTCAAAGTAAGTTGGGTTCACCAAATGATTTAACTTTTAAGGGATTATGGAATGTAAACCCTAGGTTGTTAAAGGGTCTGATTATAATAAATCAAGGGGGGACATATGAAATAAATATAGACATTTGTTTTTATGATAATTTATCTAATTTGATATTTATAAAAATATTAATTAATTATAAAAATAATTACTTATCTAGAAACTGACTGAGATAGATGATTTGGACGAAAATAACTAGTGTAGAAGATGATTTAAGTGTCAGAACAAGATCCAAGTGTTATAAACCCTCCTGGATACTACTGTGGTACCTAAGACAATTACACACTATGTTAGTGTCCTCATTAGCATTTTAGTGTCCTCCTTGTTATGTTAGTATCCCTTGTGTATAAACTATGTGATCTTATGGGTACACCTCTAGCTGAGTCTAATCTATATGTGTCTATGTGGATGAGCCTTGATTATATATATGTGCATTATTTTTAACTAATTTATGAGGAAACCCTATAATTCCATGTTGATATGGTATTTGAGTGGAAAAATTAGTAAAAGTGTGATATTATCTTGGTAGTTTGGATATCCTCAACACTCTATTGTGATGAGAGTTGCCTATATACCAATACATTGAGAGGGGATCAATATTTTTATGTAGTTCTCCCAATTAAGTATTAGTGCAAGTGCAAGTGCATGATAGTATGAGTGTCAAATTTAGTGATTTAAATGAGGATATAAATTGTAATTATATTTATTTTGAGCTTAGGGTGGTTGTAGATGACTGTATGTATAAGTAGGGTAGAATAGGGATCAATAATCTTGATTTTCATAAATTGTTCTAGGCTTCTTGTGTATTTTGCATCTGATTTCCATTCAGAGGATAAAGGGATAAAATTCAAGTATTTTTATTGATTTGGTTATTATGTGGAGTGTTAAATAATTCTAAGCTAACCATAGGTGTCTAATGAATTTAAAACATATCCATTGGGATTGAAACTAGGCAAGGGGTGATAGTATGGTCCCTTGGTCACTAGCATAATGAACTAATGTCCAAAGAATTAAACTAGTGTTCAAGTGGAAAAAAATGGATCACTAGGGGAATAAATCCCTAGGGGAAGGTATAAAATTAATTATAGGATGTCTATGGATGTGTATTACTTACATAAAAATTATATAAAAGTTGAAAGAGGTCCTAAGATAGGTTTGGGGATAAGCTAAGGATGGGTGGTCTCAAGTGACACTCAAGTGACATTTTTTATGACTATAGGGGACACAATTGAGTGATTTTTATCTAATACCTTTTTTATTTACATGATTAGTAGGAATAATAAGATCTAGTTTGCCTTGTTCTTTGGATCCCAAGATTTTGAATTATAAATCTGATTTTATATAATTATGTTTAGAATGGGATACCTTTTAGTTTGAATACAAGGAGAAAAATATTCACCATAAAACCATGAATCATCTATTTATTTTAGATATTATTGATTAAATGTTTTACCTAGGATAAATGGAATATACCCTTTTGGGTGAGATTATGCCTTCTCTTTACACCATTCCATCTTGGGTCTGCTATAAGATTTAGGTGATCGAGTGAGTTTGGGAATATGAAAAGCATTTTTGATACCATATGTACCTAGGCCCTTGTCATTAATATCAAAAATTAATAATTTATTTGGGGAAAAGGCATGTTTAAAAAGGAAGAAAGGGTACCAGGATCAAAATATATATTCTTAGGTGGATTGGACATCACTTGTCCTTCTTGATAACATGTTTAGTGCTAGGATAATAAGTGTATTGATGAACATTTTCTTCAAAATGTTTACAATATTGATAAGGTTTTAGATCCTTAAGAATAGTGACCTCCATTATATAATTGGGAAATCATATTCATTGATGTAGCATAGAGGGAACTACATGTATCTCATAGATCCATACGTGGCTAAGGAGTAGATTATAAGGAAAATCAAGATCAATAACATGATATAGGGTACTATGAATGATATACCCAACCTAGATGGGAAAGTAAATATTAACTATTAACTAACTTTAAGTATTATAATATCCTTTTAAGGTGATGGTACCATTATTCAAATCTATTGTTGTGTATCTTATATGTTGGACTAACTCAAATCGAACAATATTGATATCAAAACCATTATTTATGATTACCCACTTGATTTTGGTAGGTAATGGTGACTTCAATGTACAAATAATTTATATTCAAAGAGCTAACGGGTGCCATGTCACTCTAATCAAATGTAATTTATGGGCTAGGAGACAAATGTCCTACCAATGTTTGGAATTTATAAAGTGTAATGTTTTTAGGAACCCTATACTAGCTTAAAAGATAATACAAAATATCCTTCTGGAGTTAATATGTACACAAAAGATCCAAGATGGAAAAATATGTTGGCATCTTGTTCAATTACTCAAAATAATCATACTTACTTGTGATAGGATGTACATATTTAGTTTTGGATTTATTTTGAATAGGTTTGGAATAAGATAGTGGATTGATATTAGTAGGAACAGATACAATCCCTTTAAGGGTAGTTTTAGAGTGATGAGTTATAATAACTCAATCTTGAGTAATAATAGTATTATGGGAATTAGAGGTAAAATAGATAAGTCATATTTTGGTAACTCTTGGATGGGATTATGTGGAGGAACTTCCAGAATAGATGGATCTGATCCTAGAATGGATGGATGAATTTGTTGGAAATTATTGGAATGGGAATAGGGACTGATTTTTATTATGGCCATATGATGTTTCATGATACATCCCAACACATTGTAATCATAGTGGGTAGCATGGTAATCAACATTGTTAGCCTAGAAATTTGATTTTGATTATAATTATTATCCTATAATACTACCATTGCTCACTTTGATTAATATTATGGTAAGTAAAAGGGTGTATATAGATCCCCGTGTTATTATTATAATGGTATGATGAATTTTTTTATTAAATATCCCCTCTTTAAAAAATGTCATGGATAATATGTCTAAGTTTCACACATATAAAAATACCATGACCCTTTACATGATGATACTCACAATACTAATTTTCCTTATACTACATAGGTTTGGGTTGACTTTTGTCAAATGGATTTTTATTAGTCCAACTAGTCATATTTAAATTGAGTAGTTTGAAAAATATTACCTAAATATTCTCTCCAATATTAGAAAATGGTATTCTATTAAATTGATTCATTGGAAGAGGTAGCATTTTATAAAGCAAGCAGTTGTGTTAGAGGAGCCTTCAACATTGGTGGTGATTGATCATGTAAACATGTCTTGCTTCTATTAATCCATTACCAACCATATTATTTTTGAGATTTAATGGTTTGGGATTCTCTTCCACACTTATTGGATTTGGGTTTTAATTTTGATTCTAATTTTGGTTATTATTTTGATGTTGGGGTTGATTTTGTGAATAAATTTTGACCAATACTTTATAAATGAGGGCCTTTATTATTTAGACACCTTTATTAAACCTTCATCAAATTTGTATTAACAATGTAGTCTAATATTAAGATCTAGTTTTGAATTTTAATTATTCATTAATATGTTTACTAAATCACTATCAAGAAGATAATGTGGAAATCTACTAGATAATGTTTTCCATCTTTGAAGATAAGCGATAAAACTCTCAACTCCTCATTAATTGATACTTCACAAGTCAACCATGGTCAACTAATGTTTGATGTTATATGAATTTTTTTTAATAAACATCTTAGATAAATAATTCAAAATCTATGACATAAACTTTTTAGAGGTGTATAAACCGCTCCAAATCTTGAATAGCCAAACTTTGTGAAAATAAGTGAAGGAAATGGTATCATATCCTACTTCCTAGAAGGCAATTAAAAACTCCTCTAGGTGTTCCCTTGGATTAGCCTTTACTTTATACTTTTAAAATTTATGAATCTATAAATGAGATGGAAAATAATATTCTTACATAAAATGGATATGAGAATATCTTATCCAAATTGTATTTTTAGCCTGGACTCCCAACTTGTAATCCTAAAATTGTGTGCTTAATAGTCTACCATTCATGGTAAAAAATAAGTGTTTTAGGATACATGTGGGGGATTATATGAATGAGAATGTCATTTTATATTGATTGAATTTGTGTAAAAATTATGCAGTAATTGATTAGGATTAGTAATCATATTTCCAAGATTGAATTGGTTAAGAAGGACTTGGTGTTGATTGGGATTTGAAGATGGAATCTAGACTCATTCCATAGGAATAATTTGTTGTCTTTGAGTAAATTAGAAACAACCTATTTTTTAAATGGAACTTATTACTTTGTACTAGACAAGCCATCATGGGTATTAGAGATAAATTAATTATCTTTAGAATGATTGTGTTGTGGGATATGTGAACTAGATGGGATACTTTTTGTCTTAGTAGGGACTTGTTATGAATGATTTGAATTTTGTAGTTATTAAGGGGGGATTTATTTAGATGAGATTATCAGTGGGATTAATTAGAACTTGATGGGTACTAGGAAATTATTGATATGTATTTTCAATAATTAGTTGTGAGGAATCTATAGGTGTATTTTCCTTGGGAATGGTGAATGTATCTATAGTAGAAAATGTATCAACCAATGAATATTTAACTTGATGCTAAAGAGGTTAATTTAAATCAATAATTGGAGGATAATAAAATAGATCAGTAACTAATATAATTGTGAGATTAGTCAACACTTGACCAAATTGTTTCAATTGGGATACCATGGTAGGTGAAAATTAGGGTAGGGAATAAGTATTTCCTTCCACTTTCTATATTTTTTTATAACTAATGATGTTTAAAACATTATTGGACCATGGATAGATGAGGGTAAATCTTCAATATATTATGTAATTTTGAAAGTGTTATGTGGTTGATATTTCTCAATATTACGTAAGTTTTCTATATGATAATTAGGGGGAACCATAACACCCCTCTCCAATAATCATAAGATAGCCTCATCTCTATTATAAAACAAGTCTTGATCAAATTGAGCTCAAGTTTTGTTATAATTAAATGTAACACATTAATACTCAAGTTGATGGACCTCAATATCATGTGAGTTTGTATAATCATGTTGATCATGTAGATAATTTGGTTGGTATGATAATGGATTTACATAGATTTAATGATTTTGTGTCTAATCATCATCATAAGTAGTGTTAAAATACATATCACTTCTCATGTATCAAGACATGTTGGACACTATATGAAACCAACTAATTTTACCTAAACTCAATTTTTTCAAAAGGTTAATTTTTTTTAAGTTTATCAAAGATGTTTTTAATTAATCCAAGGTTTTAAAAGTGTAATATCCTTTAAAATAAAATTAAATGTATTAATGTAAATTTAAGAGGTTTTGAATTATAATTAAACTTGGAATAGACTTAAATGTGAAAAGGAATTGACACATGATTTGGAAAAGAAAATATAATGATTTGACCTAACAAGTTTGACTTGAACTTGAGAGTTGGTACTGAGACTAAAATTTGACTTTAGTATTGAAGTTGTTTTGATGTAGAAAAAATAGGCCAATCTTTCAGAGGCCATAATTTTTGACCCATAGCTCTGTTTGAGCTCTTCCACATGCCAAAATGACCATATCAAGAATTTAATTTCTACCCTACGACATGATTTTTTCTTGGAGTTTTTTTCAATATCTTTTGGAGGCCGTATGTGATCATATAATGGTCAAAAATTTCCATTAAATATTGTTTTGGGAATTTTATATATTTAGAAATAGCATATTTTTATCACCAAATTCTAAATAAATTTTAAATTCATCCTATAGTATAATTATAGTATTTCAAGAGATTTTGAGAGATACACTCACTTACATGCAAAACTAACAAAAAATAATAGGTACTAAAAATAGTGTGTTTTTTTTTTTTGGTTAGTTTTTTTTAAATTTTTACATGTCAAATATAATTCCAAGTTGAGGACTATTTATGCATGGATTTTAATTATTTTAATAAATTTAATATGAATCAATTCAGAGATTGTTTTAGATCTTGGCATATTGGTAATTTTATTATCTTAATAGTTTTTGGCTTCATTAGGTTTTGTATTATAAATTTATACTTTTATTATAGTTGGTCTAGATTCACATATACAACATAAAAATATGACTTAAGACAAGAAAGGTAGGTGTTAGACAAGTTTGGACATGATATGTAGATGGGAATTATTTTGACTTGAAAATTGGGTAGAGTAACACCTCTTTGTGAACGTTTATGTAGATTATGATAAGTTTTTGACACAAAAACCAATAAATCAAACCTTCAATATTACAACCCTAATTTAGTGACTAATATGAGAATACTCCACATTCACTAATTCTATTGATTTACTCACCTTGAGAGAGGATTATAAAGTTCAATATTTTTTAAGTAATTGATGTAGTCATTGGTGGTGTTTTAATCCCACCCTTCTCTTAAGAGGTTCATACATGAAATACATATTTAGGGTTTGTTACTTTTAAAACACTACACTAATGATTTTTTTATCGCTAAAAGTTCCTATTCTAAAATTTTCATGGGTCTACTATATGGTATCAATATACCATAGGGTACGTGGGAAAAATAAATTATTTAGATGTCAAGATTTAATAGGACATTTTCCAAAGGGTCTTATCCCTTCATTACAAATTTATCCATAACATTTTAGTGAAGTGATACTAAAAAAATCAAGATCCAAGGGACATTCTAACTAAAATAGCACTGATGTAGCCTTAATTTATATACCTCACTAGATGAGTGGCATTAGTATGAATGCTAGGTAACGATGTCTTAGTCATTTTACCCTAAGTAATCATGACAATGAAATGACATCACATTCATGTATCTAAAATAAAAGGAAAGGTATTGTTGTTCTTATTCTTATGAATCCCACTAAGGGAATGTGAATATCATAATAGGTAAGCATATCAGGATAAAATAAGTGATCATCTCCACATTTTTGGGTCACACTACCAAAGGGGAGAGCATATTTGTGAAGGGATAATATAGGAACACAATCAAACACATAAAAAAATAACTATAGAATTATGAGTAGAAATGAAAGTGTTTTTATTAGACCAAATCAAAAGATAATTATTTTTAAATTATTAAATGAAATATGGATGAATAATATGTGTTTTGAAAGGATCACCATACCCCTTTGGAATCTACAATAAAATTAATGTGAGTAGATTTTTTTTGTGGTTATTTTTTAAGTTAAGGAGGTCAATTTTATATGTTTTGACAACTTTAGACCTTAAAACACAAAGACAAATTCATTGTTTCTTAGGGCTAAATGGTTGTTTATAAGAACCTGCATATAACACAAAAATAAAACTAAATAATATGGAAAGAGGTGAATTTTCCATTTATTAGGGTCAATTTCACCAATTATGTAGGTGTTTTAGATGATAATATAATATTTTTATGAGTTTAAAATTTAAAAAAATTGATTAGGAGGAAAATAGTCTATCTAATACCTAAGAGCCAATTCATCAATAAAATATCAAATTCATAAATTTATTGGATAATTTCACCAATTTCCTAGATAATTTTGATGATTTATGAGATGATTTCACTGAATATAAAAACTTCATAGCATAAATAAAAGATCTAAAAATATGTAGCATAGGTGTTTTCACTAATTATGGGGGCATTTTCACTGATTATAGGATTATTTTCACCAAAATAAAAGTTAATTTTGTAAAAATAGAATATAAATGCATTGATTTGTAGTAAAATAGTGTCTTTAATACATGAGATAAAATTCATGAATATAAGGGCTGATTTCACTAATTTCTAGGTCAATTTCAATAAATATAGAACCTGCATAGAATATTGAACCAAGCTGATAGAGAAAAGAGGAATTTTAATTGATTACAAGGGTGTTTTCATTGATTAGTAGAAAATATAATGGTGAATTAATTATTTTTTTGCAGTGAATCACCAATAAATAGAGGCTTAAAATAATATTTAAATTATCATAAATTAGACAATAATTTATATTTTAAGGAAATAAAATTACAATAAGAGCTCAAAAGAGGGTGCGGGTTGTAGTTTCCCACCAGGCATGCCATATTTATATTTAGGATTACTATTATGTTTATAAACTTTGTTAATGAAATAATAATCAATACCAAATATTTTTTTATCACCTTTAGCCCAATGTTTTGTGAGATATGGTAAAGCTAAATAAAATATATATAAAAAAAGAAATAAATAATTATTACCTTATTTTTATAGGATTATTCACA
>JARHVA010006868.1:467500-477500 GCA_037957365.1 Torreya grandis
GAGAGATCCAAGTGAGCATTAATGGTGATATACTAATTTTTAGTTTCTATTATGGTATTCTAGATCGTATTTGATATTGAATTTATATGATTGCTTGATTGGGTGGCAAGATATCTTGTTCTGGCATGTCTCCCCATGTGGTATTTCCTTGGGCTACCTATTTCAATTTGAAACCTAGCTGTTGGTATCCTAGACATCTATCCTCATCGTATGCATCCTTGAGATTTGATTAAATATTTTCCATTGATCATCTCAAGAATATTTTGGATTTCACCTTCATTTCTTCCATTGATATTTTATCTACCCTTTCAGATTGTGCCACTTGGTAGCCTTGCATGCAATCTAAGCCCATTGAATTTTTGACTTGATCTACATCATTAATCTGATTCTTCATAATTAAATGTACTCCATTGATTTTTTATTTCATGATTACATACACACCATCGATCATTGATTTATTATATCAAATATGAAATGTTGATATAATTTTGTATAATGTGGGTCATCAATATTCCTTGGAGTTAATCACAATTAATACACTTGTCTTGCCCAAGTGCATTGTTAAGATTCATTGACTTTTTGACCTTGAGCTTGTCATTGATCTTTTTTTCATGATCTAATGCACATCATTGGTTTAGATTTACTCATTGACTATACTGATCTCCCATGTGTCATTAATATATTAATCTTGATCAAGTGAGGATTTGACATTTGGCAATATCAGGTTCAACTTCATGATCCTTTGAATATTTTTGAAATCAAATGGCTACATCTTGTGGATTTTATTTCATGTCCTTAGGCATGTCCCATTATTCTAGATCATTTTTTAATGTTTATATCTTGAGATAGGAAACTTGTCAAGATACCAAATTTGTAGGAGATGACCTTAAAAACAAATGCATAATGTTCATGCAGTTCTTCAACCTTGGTTGGATTCCCAAGTGCATTTGTTAAATGCATAACAAAACTGACCTATTCATTCCTACATGATGTGTTAATATAGTTTGGCTTCCAATAACCATATTAATGAATTTTCAAGACCAACTCATTGACTCATAAGACAAATCTTTGAATGGTAGGGCTGATAATTTGGAATGTGAGGTCAAAATTGTCAACATCTTGGTTACTGAACTAGGAAGCATGCCTGATATACTTGAGAACCTAAACCATTTACATGACTCTTGAACTCATAAAATAATGAAAAATCTGATCCATGACTATAAAAAACCTTTTGAATTTAAAAAAGACAACTATTCCACCAAGACAAGGAAGGAAACAAAAAAAATAGTGAAACTAAACTAAACAAAGAATGTGTGCAAATAAAACACTTATTTGATGAAAAACACAACAAACTAATGTGCTAAAACAAAACATGGAGGAAAAAAAATAGGCTAAGTAAATACAAATAACTTATCTCATCAACATCAATGTTTTATATGTATCCTATTAACTAGGATAGGAAGCTCCTTGTCATCTACCTTTTCAAGTTGGAAGGCATTATGGGAATTGTAGCTAGAGATTATGTATGGACCACTTCAAAGAAATTCAAAATTTGCATGCCTTCATAGTTTAGCTCTATCCTCATCTTATTTGGGGACCAAATCTTATTTTTTGAAACTTCATGAATAAGCTCTCTTATCAAACGCTCTCTTCACCTATGCTTGATGGATTTCCATGGATAACATGGACTTATTCCAAACCTCTTCTAGTTCCATAAGCTCAACACATTTGATCTCCATTGGTTTATTCTCCAAATATTCTAGTTTATGCATTAGTACTAACGTGGGAAACTCAAGAGAAATAGAATATCATTCTTCTTTACCATATATAATATTGTATGGAGAATTAGCTATTGATATTTTGTAGGTGATCCTATCAACCCATAAAGCTGATTTTAGATTTAGATGCCATAACTTCTGATTATCTTTAATAGTCCTTATTATGATATTGAATAGTTTCTTATTTGTGGACTCAATAAGACCATTACTTTTTGGATAGCAATTTGTTAAAGTGATAAGATAGACACCATACTAAATAGCCCATTTTCTAATACTACTCCCTAAAAAATCCATAGCATTATCAAAAACAATAGTGGAAGGAACTCCAAATCTAGTAATAAAACCTTCATATAAGTTTATATCATTTGATTCATTTGCTTGCTTTAATGCTACTACTTCCATCCATCTAGTGAGGTAATTTTTAGTTTTTATTATCCATTTATGTCCTAAACTTGAATGGGGTCTAATGATACCAATACATTCTAATCCCCATTGGATAAAGGGTGGATCCACTATTATTGGATTTAGGGATAGGGCTATAAGTTTCACTTTTCCTACAAACATAACACATTATTTGCACTTCATAACCCATGTATGACACTCATTGAAAATACTAGGCCAATAATATCTAGCTCTCATGATATCAAGGGCTATGATCCTTGTAGAATAGTGCCCTCCACCATGTCCATCATGGAACTGTTTAAGAAATCTCTATGTTTGGCTTGGCTCTATACATCTTGGCAACATACCATGGATATATTTATTGAACAAAACACCATCAAAAAGAAGATATGGAATTGATTTAAATCTAAAATACCTTATATTTGAGGCAGTTAGATGAGGAGGGTAAACACCATCTTAGATATATATTACCAATTCATGAAAATAATTGGAAGTTGAGGTAGGATTAGCTAGAACTTCTTCATCATTTCACACAAAAACTAACTCATTATCCTCTTGGAAGTATTGGGATATATTCTCATAAATTCGTTTTCCTATAATAATATTTGTTACTTTGATATAGACATCATAGTCCATTATCTTAGTTATCCAACTAGCCACTTTCTCACTTATGTCTTTGTTCAAAAGGAAGTACTTGATACTTGGATGGGTAACCATTAGGTGTATCTTATTATTAGACAAGTATCTAAATTTATTAAGATACCTTATAACTAAAAGTATATGATTTTAAAAAAAAGAGTACCTTGTTTCATACTACTCTAGGCCTTGAATAAATAAGGCTATTAGATTCTCTAAATCCTCATGATTTTATTATATAAGAATCCCTGAAATGGTGTCTATGCTAGTATAAGTGTACAAAATTAAATCCTTTGTGAGATATGAGTTTATGAGTGTAGGATCACTATCTATGGATTTCTTGATCTCTTCAACTCTTTTTACTCCTTCCTTGGACTAGATGAAACTATGATTCTTTTTTAGCATTGTTGAAAGTGGCTTAGCTAAAGTGGTAAAATCTAAAATATATCTTCTTATAAAATTTATTTTCCCTAAGAATATTTTCAAAGCCTTCTTATTATTAGGTAAGGAAACTTAAAAAATTGAATCTATCCTTTCAAGATCTACACTCAAAAAATATTTTGAAATCACATGACCAAGAAACTTACCTTGATGAATTGAGAAGACACAATTTTTTGGGATTTAGAGACATCCCAAATTGCCTACACCTTTCAAACACTTGCTTGAGGTGAACCATGTAATCACCTACATTATTTTATAACACTATTATTTCATCCAAATAAATAAGTATAGACCTATTAATAAGGCCTTAGAATTCCATATCCATGGCTCTCTAAATTTTTTTTCCAACATTGGATAAACCAAAGGGTATATTTATATATGTAAATATCCCCCAATTTATGGTGAAGGATATCTTGAATTGGTCCTCTTCCTTGAACAAAATATGATCATAAAAACTATTCCATACAAAAAATAAAATCTCTTTTAACATGCAACCAAATATAAAATTTGTTCCATAGATGGCAATGGATAGTGATCTTTAAGGGAAGCCTTGTTCAAATCATGAATGTCAACACATAATCTAATCTCACCATTATTATTTTGTATTTGAAGAAGGTTTGTCACTTGAGTTAAGTGTTTGATTAGAAATATAATATCTGACTCTTTGAGCTTATGAAGCTCAACTCTCATCAAAGGCTCAAGATTTGGATTTATAAGCCTTTGTCTTTGTCTCACTAGTATAGTTTTAGCTTCTAACTCAATGGTGTGTTGAACTATATTTGGATCAAATCCTTTAATATCACTATATTTCCATGTAAACACATCAACAAAACTTATGCATAGTTCAATGGAAGCTTCATTTTATGAAGGAGTGCATACCTTACCAAACGTCAAGTTCTTACCAAATGTAATTTCCACATTGGCATAGTGTTCCTCATTTGTTGACAAAGATGAATTTTCCTTTCACAAATCATCATCACCACTGAATATATTTTCAAGCATAACCAATCCCTTAGGAAACTAAATTTTTCTTAGTCACACAATTTGATCACCATATTCCTATAATAACTTTGACTGATTTCTTAAGGAAAACTCAACCTTTTCTTGCAATGACCTACAATTTGATTGTCATATTCAAATACTTGCCAATTTTCATGATTATCAGGAATAGAAGGCCTTACAACCACCTCGATGTGTGACTAATTTTTTTCACTTTTTATATCAGCTAGGATACTAATTTGTGCCCCAATGGAATCTAATCTATTTACATGTTTGTCGTCATCACTTGTTATTACCTGAATGTTGAAAGGTTGAAATTCCTCAAGTAAATACCATGTCATATGATTAAAAAATATAAGAAACAAATTTTTACATACATTAAGACCTATAACTTATTGAACTACAAGTTCACTATCACCAAAAAATTTCATGGTGTTGAGTTTCATCTTCCTATCCCATTGTAAGCCATGAATTAGTGCTTCATATTATGAAACATTATTTGACCAACCAAAATAGAACATATTAGGATAGAAATACCTTTTATTTATTTTATAAACAAACATTATTATATCCCCATTACTATGCTTATTATTTTATCCATAAAAATATAATTTCCATAGACCATCACTAAGCTCATCATCCTTCACTATGGCTAGGATTGGTGCATTATTCTCATGGAGGCAATAAACACAAATTACCTCTTCCTCAATTAGATTATAAGGTTCATGATCATGAAAATTAGGGGCCCAATCATCAAGAAATAGATCTATATCTCCATCTAAAGGTGACTCAGTTTCCACTCCACTAGCTTCTAACACCTTATCTAAGATGACATAGTTCATGTTCACAACATTTGGCATCTATGGCTCCAAATGAAAACATGAAATATATTAAGAATGTATTGTTAAATTAGTACCAAACCTAGTTCTAAACATTAAAAATGTTTAATCATATGAAAATTATCCTCTTATATTTGAGGTGAAGTCCCTTGATAGACACATAGAAAAGTAAGGGGAAAATCCACCAAAAATACATCTTGTTAAATGGTAAAATTAGGTCAAGCATGTAGTGTCAGCTTTAGGTATTTAATAATGTATATTATATTTTTTTCTGATACATATAGTTATAACACTCCTCTAGTATTTGGTTCATAAACAAGACCAAACTTATCTATAATTTTTTTATGCATAACAGTGTTATTGGCTCCACTATCCACCATATAGTAATGAACCAAAGTATCACCAACTATAAAATAGATGTGTAAAGGAGGATTTTTGTTTGATTTTACCTTAGTTTTGTCCAAATTTACCATATTATGTACCTATTGTACTTGTTTTTAACTTGGTTGGTCTGAATTGGTTAGGATAACACTTTCTTTCTCAACTAGTTTTGGAGACGATGCAAGAACTGAAAGCTATTGAATGAGAATATCTTTTTGTCTTGGGATAGAGAGGGAATACACATGATAATTCTTATGTTAAACTTATTTATTTTTTACACTATGCTAATTGAGATCTACTAACCATTGGTTGCACTTTTTAAACCATTGGTTGGCCATGAATTAGACACACTTGATGGACCTTTTCAACCTTTGCATTCTAATTTTTTGTAATGTGAGGGGAAAAAGTTGATAATTTTTAATCTTAGAAATAATATTAGGAGAACTTGAAACACTAATCACATCTTAAACCTCATCAATGGATCTTTTTTATCTCTAGTTAGAGATGCAACTTGGCCACTTTTATTACAAGTCTCACCACCCTAGTTGAATGCAACATGGTCATCCATTTTCCAATTCACATTAATGGCATCAAGATACCCTTGAACTTGTTGATTATCTCCTTGTGGATCTAAAATTATTTCTTTTTATTGACTTCCTTGAAGAGATAAGTCTTCTTGTCTCATTTATGGCATAGTAATGTTTTATGACACTAAGGCTTGGTTTTGAGTATCATTGAGATTAAACGGCTACCAACTTGAATCTTGTATCAAGTTGTTTTGAGGTGGTGTGGGAATAATATCTTTTGAGGTGGAAGGTACATTAAGATCAAGATATACATATGGTTTAGATTGAGTTATGGATCCTTATGGTTGATATACTAGTCTATTTTCTCTAAACCCTTGATAAGGAGGCTTTTGATCTATGAAGTGGTGATAGGTTTTCTAATTTTTTTTTGGTAATACATATTAGAATGATATTTATGTCTCTAGAGTTACATTATTTCATTCCCAAAATATTGTAACAAAGTTTTCAATTCTCCAAGCTTACTAACTTTACTAGAAGGGGCTAAAATTAGATCTTTAGGGGATGTAATAGGAGATAAATATGGCATTTGAGGAACTTGAGGAACTAGTATATACTTTAACTCTATGAATATATGCATTATAGGCCTTTGAGAGAGTATACAAACTTGTATGAAGTTGTTCTCTACTTGTATTTCCATCTAATAAGCATTTCTCAATGTAATACCATCCATTGACTGTATCATCACACTAATATCAGAGTTAAGGGATTTTAGGTAGTTAAAAAGGCATGTTTTAGGGATGGCCTAATAAATGTATGTATCTTGGTCCATATATTTTCTAATATAAGGTTAAAATTAGACATGAACTCATGAGGTGATCCTTTAATGGTAGTCAACTATTAAACTAAGGATAGGTTATCATATTTATCATCAAATTATCTAACTAAGGTTGTACCTAGTTCATCCTAGGTAGAAATGGAGTTTAGTGGGAGGTTTTTATACCACTATAGTGCTTTTATTTTGAAAGAAGCAACAAGTAATCTAATATGTACTTTATCTTGAACAATATTATGAATTGAACAAAGGTTAGAGACATCTTGGATGTGCTAATTAGGAATTGTTTGATCTTATCCAAAGAATAATGGGATAATCTTAAGGGAAAATACAATAATGTAATTATAATGGGATAAATTTAGTGGGATAAATCTATTGAATGGAACAAACACTTGGATTTTGATGGCCATCTAGATAGTGGGAATTACACTACTTAGGACAATAAGATAATTAGGAGATGAATATTTCTTCTAAGGATATGGTCTTGTCCTACTAAACCTTGATATTTTATATTAATTAGAAGTCAACTTAATAAATTCAAGAGGAATACCTTTGATATTTAACCTTGTAGTAGTCTTTGGCATGAGAATATTCCCTAAATGATACTATGAACTTCGCATTGTGAATATCCTTCAACTTTTGATGATGATGGATGTCTTCCTTTATTCAAATCACTTCTTAGCTTAAAAATTTATCTATGACATGGATAATGGGTTTGAAAATACATGTTAGTAATTATTTTAGGCTTAATTTATAGCCATGGAGATGAGTTCTTCAGGATTTTCTCCAACTAAGATACATAATAGGAATAACCTCACACCATGGGTATCCTGTAGTGAGGTTAAACCTCGAGAGAGGGTTGGTTCCCTTGGATATATCACCTAAACTAATCTCTTACTTGGAAAAGAGAGAGAAATAGACAATAATTCATGAAAACATGTAAAATGAGGTGATGCACCAATGTTTTGGACACTTATAATTACACAAGACACACTATAAGACATTTTTAAGACTAATAATATCACTTCATTCAGTATTTAATCATCTATTACTTAATTATTTCATAAAAAGGCATTGACTAGATATCAATATTGCATAGGAAGGTTGTTATCCACTTCCAAACTAATTAGAAAACTATCTACGACACTTATAATGACCTATAAAATCTACAAAGCACTTCATGAAGGTGAGAGAACTTAGACAAAGGAATAATAAATCAAACATTCACTTAACCACATCAATGAGTTCACAAGACGCACTTCAATTAAGTTTATAAAATGGAAGAATTCAACCTTTTAATATCTAATAGGCATTATAATACAAATCTTAGCATAGCCTGGGCATGCCAAAATCATAAGAGTCTCTTGTTGTGATGAATCAATGTGAGGTATATAAGATCAAGGGCAAGAGAGAGAGAGAGAGGGAAGCAATCAAGTGGTAAATAAATGAGGCCTATCTTGATATGTCTTTTACATTATCTAACAATCCCTTTGAACTCATCCACTTGGTGTCCCTTTTGACATTTCTTTTATGGTCACAATTCTACCATTATTCCAAGCTCTAAATATAGGTCAGCTATAGATGAAAACCAATTCATTTATTTATTTTCATATAGTAATCATGAAAATTCATAGGCTAGGGTTTATTGATCAGGGTCAAGATGTAAAACCTATGGTTTATGTCTTTTGAGAGGTCCAGGTGAGATTTAATGGTGATCTTCCAATCTATAATGTCTACTTCAGTAATTCAAATTGTATTTGATCTCACATTTATATGTTTTCTTAACTAAGTGGTAAAATATATTGATATTATGTGTCTACCTATGTGGAATTTATTTGAGATACCTATTTCAGTTTGAAACATGGATATTTATATCCTAGATATGTGTCCTCATCTTGTGCATCCTTACGATTTGATCAAATCTTATCCATTGGTCTCTCATGAATCTTTTGGCTTTGACCTCCATTGTTGTCATCAATATTTGATCTACCATTTGATATTGTGCCACTTGATATCCATATTTACAATCTAAACCCATTGAAATTTTTAAATATATTTCACCATTGATCTACTTCTTCATATTTTAACATGATCCATTGATTTGATATTGTAAGATTAAACATGCACCATCAATCCTTGATTTTATAGATCAAAAATGGATTTTTGATCTACTTTTACATGATGTGGGTGGTAAATCTTCCTTGGAGTTCACCACAATTGAAACACTTGTCCTCATTGTATTCATTATCAAGATCTACTAAAATTTTGACCTTGATCTCACCATTGATCTTCATTATCACAATTTAATGCACATCATTGGATCATCTTAACTAATTGACTCTACAAATCACTTGCATGCCATCAATTCATTAATCTTGATTTAGTGAGGCTTTGACACTTAGAATTATTGCATTAAAATTAAGGATCCTTTGAATATATTTGAATTTAATGGGTACTTCCTATGGCTTTTATTTGATGTCCTTGGACACATCCCTTTATGTTAGATCATTTTTGAGGATTTATATCTTGAGATAGGAAACTCATCAAGATACCAAATTTGTAGGAGATGACCTTGGCATGAAATACATCATGTTCATGTATTTATTTAACCTTGGTTGGATTCCAAAGTGCATTTTTTAAATGCACAACCAAATTGACATGTTCATTGTTACATGACATGTTAATTCAGTTTGGCTTCCAATAACCACATTAATGAATTTTCAAGACCAATTCATTGACTCATGAGAAAAATATTTGAATGGTATGGGTGAAAATTTGGATATTGAGATCAAAATTATCAATATTTATTATTGTTAATGTGGTGGTTTCCATGATTGGCCTTGATACCATAACCATTGTATATGTGATTATTAGTTATTCATTAACCAATCAATACATGGTGGTGGGGTTCAAATAAAAAGGTAAATTTTATAGTAATTTTGGGCATCTTGATAAGAAAAAAATGGAATAAAAATGGGCTAATATACTTACCTTATTTTCATTGTATTCATGGCCAAGGTTCTATTTTAAATAAAACCTACATGTTTCCATCTTCATTTTCTTGAGTTTTATTTTAGTTGACAAATACTTATGTATGTTGAACCTATTTTACCAAGTATCTCAGTATCCAAACTTATACTTCATCCTAGAATAATCAAAGAAATT
>JARHVA010006868.1:482500-813100 GCA_037957365.1 Torreya grandis
AAGATTTTATTTAATTAAGGATTTGATAGGTGAAGTCATAATAATGTCCTATTAATGGGAAAAGTATTTTAAAGACCAATTAAACAAGCTAAAACTTATTCAGGGGTTCTTCAAAACCAATGAGATCATCAAAACTGATAAAAAGGTTTTCCTACACATAGAAATTCTATGATATTTTCTAGAAGTATGTTTGTATATTATTAATTATATCACCCTAGAAGGTAAGTATAATCTCATATTTTTGAATCATTTTCTTCTATTGAATCACTTAAAAAGTTTCAAAATTATCTTTCTATATTTTTCACTTAGATCTCTATAATGTTCGACACTTACCTTTTAGATTAATGAATCCAACATCGTTATTCACCAAGGCCTCATTTTTTTGCTAGTGAAACATGGTGAGACCCTTCATAGTAAGTCCTATCAAGAGGGTCTTATATAGAGGAAGACTCTACCAAATAATACCATACCTTGGACTCCTACCACCTATTTCCTAGCCTTTCCCCTATAAGCCCTATATCAAAGAGATCTACTAGGAATTTCCCCCTAAAAATCATTGTTATCAAGACAAAACCCCTTGTGATAGAGGAAGGGAACTCTATGTAGGTGGTGGTTAAAGGTAATGCCCCCGTGTTAGAGGTATAATAATCAATAATAACTAGATAGAAGGGTTCAATAAAAAATTACATGAGGTAGGGATGGGCTTGGTAGGATTGATTCAGGAGTGAAATTACATTAATAAAGAGGATTCTAAAATTATTCAATTTTATTCATAATTGGCTAAGGCTGAAGGAATTCCCTAAAATAAGGTCACTAAGGTGGTGGAGAATCTTTCCTCAAAGCTCTTCCTAAAATTCCTTTCTAAGAAGACACCAGAGAAATAAATTCTATGGAATAAACCTAGAATGATAATGCCAAAGGAGAATGTTGAAGGTCTAAGCAATAGAACCTAGGCCAAAATCACTAAGAATAGACCAATTGAGTAGGTGAAGGAGACTGAGCTTCTTAAGGTACTCATATAGGGTTCCTCCCTCTCATATTAATTTTTTTTAATATTTTTGTTTTTATCCTCCACTACAATAATTATCTTATTGTTTTGATACTCTAGTTTTTAGTTCTCAGCCCATGGGGCTTGTTATACATTATCTTACTTTACTAATACTCTAGTTATTGGTCCCTATAAAACTAGGTATTTTACATAATTAAATAAAAAAATAAAAATCAAACCCATTCCCAACCAACACTAATGTTTTTGAATCCACAGTAAATCCAAATTATACAAATGATTGAGAAAACTTGGTAAATATGAACAAGATGAAGCATGTTATTTCTTACATTGATCCTTATCCAATTTAGCCTCCTATTCCTAATTCAACCTATATAATGGTGAAATATATTTCTCAACATCATCTTATGACTATTGGATCTAAATAAATAATCACTTTTGTATTATCAAATACCCAAATTATATCAAAAAACTAGGTATATTTCCTTTCTTTCACAACTATATCAACCAACTTAGTATAGTTCCCTACTTTCATAACTATATGAACTACCTATGTACATATTTTTATCCAAATACATCTATCCATACTATATTTTCCAAGTCAATATAAGTTTTTATATCTAGTTCAAGTCTAATTGTATTGGACAACTTGATATAGTGTTTTTATCTGATTAGTGCTATTTTAACTATATCAGTTACCTTTATCTAGTCATATTTATCTAAATATTCATCTATTACATTATATATCTAGGTAAAATCACATTTATCTAAATCTACCTATATTTTATTGTCTAGCTTAATATGATATATTTATTAACTTAGTTCTAATTATACTATATTGTCTAAGATGATATAGTCTATAATTTATGTTTTTGTGTTACCAATTGCATTTGCTAGGTTGATACATTTTACTTATCCTACATAATTTATATTGGTAGAATGCCAAGACTAATCTCTTTGAATATAAATAATAATCAAATTGGTTTAGATTCTTCTATAACTAATCAGCTTAAAAATTTAGTCACTCTTTTATATATTTTTCAAACTCACATTAAATTTGATGAGTGGGATCCCATAGAATAACTTTCTATATTCCCATCCTAAATATTATTCCTTGAGCTAATTAGTGCTCCATGACATCAAAAAAATATTATGAAATTATTTTTTGATATGAACACTCCTCAACCACCACCTATGGGAAAATAAGTTAATCTTCTCAAGTTTAAGGAAAGCATCTTGTATCAATGTGAAGAGATGTCCATCCATGTCATTCATAATAAAAATGCATCTCTCTCGTTAAAAAATAATATCACATATATTATTAATTATAAAATATTACCATTTTTGGATGACGCTAATTTATTTATTAATATCCAAGTTAGTACTATTTTAGGCAATCAAGCCATGATAAACAAAACATGTGACAATTCCATTAATTACTTGTAATTCATTAGAACCCTATTATACTTTTAATTTAACCTTAATTCTACGAAAACCAAATGATAGGAATATGATATAAGAAAAATTAATCTATTAGGATGTGTTTAGATTTATATCATTGTACCACCTATTAATATTAGAGTTAAGGTCATTATATTAATATCCGTTTATCTTATACCAGTTTTCTCAATCACCCTTGGACTATATGAGGGTTATGGCCTCTTCTACATGCTAATTTTTGAAGTTTCATTACATGGGTACCATTTATAAGGTACAATATGGTACCTAACCTTGTAGTTTTAAACAATTTTAAGAAAATATATATAAAACCCCAACCCTCAAATATTTACCTAGTATACCATTCTATGAGTACTGATATTTTAATTATCTCGTAAATTCAAATTGAGGTTATAGTGGTCAACTTGATATTATGGAAACATTATACCTAAATTACTTGATTTTAGGATTATGATTTTGATAATATTATTTTATAAATAGCCAATGAAATGTGGGTGAGTTGGTAAAGTTTTTTGGTTGTTTCCAACTCCACACAGGTTGAAATATTTCTAGGTGTGTGATGTTGGTTATTTCCATTGGTCTTATTCTTGAGTCAAGTTAATGGTTAATCACTTGGGTGTTTTAGCCCCTATTATGTCTTAGACCAATTCATTACTTTGGTAAAAAGGTATTACCTATTAGAAAATATTAGTTTACAAATAGAACCATTAGATCTTCCATCTAGAATCATAGTTTAGTTATCACCACCTTGTAACCTCATTCTCACAAGAAGACAACCAATGAGTTCCCTACTTTCCTAGTTATTCTTAGGAATCCTTCCCCCCTTAAATATTCTATAAACACAATAGTTTAATATCTTAACATATATCTCACCACTCTTGATTATGGTGATGGTTACACCATAAATGATACATGTTTGTTTGGTTACTCCTAGGTGAAGGATGCATAGAAAAAATTCTTACCTTTATTACCTTTAGTGTTCTTAAGATCAATCCTCATTTTATTATATTATTAATTTAATGCATATCATTCAACCTATTAGTCATTCTCTCCTTGAATTTCCTAACATCATTACTTTTTTAGTTAATGTTAATAGTTTTGAGATGGAGTTAGATCTAATTTATATTTCATACATAATTTATGTTATTTTTGAGCCTCTTTGGGGCATGCTTAATGATTGAGATATGACCAAACCTTGTTAGTTCACTAGATATTTTTATCCATCAATCTCACTTCCTTTAGATTTATCAATTTCACATATATGACCCACACCAAATATGTCTCCTAAATAAATAGAGACACCATATTTCTCATTTCATAAAATTTAGTTATTGATAACACCAGTTTCAAGCATATCAAAGATAATGAAAGCAACACATTCAAATTTATGACTCAATTAATCTTTGCCCTATTATAAATTATTTGGTTGATGAGATTATAGATAGACCCTTATATATTTTTTCACATATCTTAGATATGGAACCATACTCACCCACCCTATAGGTGTTAGAACCCCATTGGGTTTAACTTGAAATTTGATAACATTTTTAAAACTTTACATTAATAATCAAACCAAATTATTCCCAATTAATATAATCTAATTGATCTTTAAATAAATTCATCTTGAATAATAACTAATTATGATTCATTTAGATAATGATTAATTTAAAAAATCCAATAAAATTATTAATTCAGTCCATCACATAAAGTATATATGTTGAATAATAACTCAGCCAACTATTGAAAGTTATACAATAATATTATACATTAGGAGAAACTAATATATTGTTTATAAATTAAAATTATACAATGTTTCTAAATCAACTTGATTATAATAAATATAATGTTCTATGGAACTAACAAGTATTCATAAACCTGTTATATGTATATAAACAAAAATTATGAGTAAAAGTCTCTATCAAATGATTGTTGGAAGAGAAGGAGAGAATCATCAGAGTGTTTTTACACACCAACCATGGACCATAAATCCCTTACGTAATGCCCAACCAGGTAATGGTCCTAGCTTCATGGATGATCATATGATAATGATGTAGGTATAGATAATTCAATTATAACCCGTGTGTTATAAGATTCTAATTACGTGTAACATATCATAAAGAATTTTGTTCTAACATGACATCCTGATAGACACATATAATAAAATAGGTGAAATGATAAAAAATAATTATAAACATTACTTTGGCCAAAGTTTTCATATAATTTAACAATCCAATAGATCAAGCATAACCACACACACACACACACACACACACACAATATATATATATATATATATATATATATATATATATATATATATATATATATATAATATTTCATTTAATCTAATTTTTAGTGACTCAAAATAAATACATGAGAACCTTATCATGAAAATTCTTAGTGTTGTTAATACCAGATTTACTAAATAATCCAAATACAAGATTTGCATGGATATCTCATATATATTAAATATTAATATAAAAATAATTAAATACAATAAATAACTTGAAATAACTATATGTTAAATAATAACAACTTAATAAGTTCCAATACATCCCAAAGTCCATTTTACATTTAGGATACATTATAAATATATTGTTTTCTAATAATATTTATAATATTTAAAAATTTACCAATTATATACAAACATCCCTTGTTCACAAGTATTATAATAAAAATAATACATTTTAGGAATTTCATAATAAATCCTAAGCTAATCAAAAAATAATAGATACAACATTTATTTGTTCAAATTACCAATTAATCATTTTCCTCACAATTTATAACTCAAACAACATTTTATAAATTAATGACATAAATCTAGTTTGCATATGAATAAATATATTCACTATAAACAAATATCTATTACATACCAAAGTATTTATATACATATGTATATCAAGTATGTCCACTTATATTTATATACATTTAAACCCCTTAGCCACTGATTTTTTAATGGCATGATATATACATATAAATGGTCATATGTATGTATGTATATGCATGTATAATTTTTAAGTGTTTACACACACACACACACACACACACACACACACACACACACACACACACACACACACACACACACACACACACACACACACACATACAATATTTTATATTTTGTGTTTGTGTTTTAAAGTATTTAGTTTGAGATTTAAATTTTGTGTGGTGTTAATGTGTTTAATATTTAGTTTAAATATGAGTTTATATTTCTTAAGTATGGAACTTGGAATATGAGAATAAACTCAAACATATATAAAAATGTATACATGTAATTATGGATTGTACATAAAGATGAATATATATTATTTATGAAGAGTTCATATATATATATATATATATATATATATATGAACTCTTCATAAATAATATATATTCATCTTTATGTACAATCCATAATTACATGTATACATATTTATATATGTTTGAGTTTATTCTCATATTCCAAGTTCCATACTTAAGAAATATAAACTCATATTTAAACTAAATATAAAACACATTAACACCACACAACATTTAAATCTCAAATTAAATACATTAAAACACAAAAATAAAATATAAAATATTGTATGTATAATATGGTACATTGACTTATTTAAATCACCCAAAAAAATTTAACCCCCAAATTAAATATCCATGACCCAAAATAGTTGAAATTTCATCTGTTTTACAAATGATTAAAACTCAATCTGAATCATACATCTAACTAAATCTACCTAACATTATTAAATAATTAATGTAATCAAAATTACACATATATTATAAGGAAAACAATCCAATGGAAAATGTTTATCCATATCTTCACATAAGTTTATGTATAGATATCCAAGACAATGTGACCTATAATAAATCTTATATTACTATGCCAATATGTTGAAAAGATGTTTATGTTTATCAACATAATATCTTAATAACAATTATATTTAAAGAAAGTATCATAAAATAATAACCCAATAAATTCATATAATATAACTATAGTTTATTAACTCAGACTTAATATGTATCTGTAATCATGAATTTACCTCATTACACATTCGAATCATTATAATATATTTCCAAACAACTATAAACATGTATACACAATAAATACATAACAAAGTTAAGTTGATTAATAAAATTAATTCATCCCATACAATATTATACAAAATTAACTCATATACATTCATATAGAATTGACACACACTCAGAAATAATCCATTAAACAAAATTAATAAAGAACCATTTTAACATAGTCCACTCATAGTCATTTATACACAGTCGATACATAATTGATTATAATTCCTTGAATATATCATCTAGGTTGATTCAAATAACTACTTCTAATCATCCCTATACAAAGATTTATGCACATGTAATAATAAAGTAAAACACTCAACCACTTTAAAATTGAAACATAATGAATACACAACCAAGTAATTTTCAACAAATACCTTGTTTACATATTCCAAAATCCAATCAAAACCTATAAATCTAAAGAAATATCTAAATCCACAAAAATTATAATATATAAACATGGTAAGTAAGACTTAGACTAGTAAATGATCATCAGAAACCCTGCTTGAATCTTATACCAAAAATACTGTCTCAAGCCATTTCACTAACACAAATAATAATACATAGTCAAGTAAATAAGTAAAAAAATACACACTCAGACATGAAATTAAAGACTCAAGACTTTCATTTCAATAGTGTCTCTAACCTTCTATACTTAGGTTTAGATTTAATCAAATCATGGATTCAATTCTGAAGGGGATTCCTCCTCCCATAGGGTAGAATCCTTGATTCACCCTAGGTTTTCAAAATATAAACCAAATTCAAATGATATATTAAAATTTAGGGTTGACATTATATTATGTAAAATAAACATAATAATTATGTTTTAATAAAAATCAAATGCTTATCACCTTAAACATTAAATAATCAAGACTTCATACCTAGATAATCCCTTAGTTATTAAAAACAATGCCACCCTAGGTAATACCTTAGGTATACGTTAGAGATAATTTAATAAAATCATTTTTTTATAAGATCAAAAATGCAATATATTTATTTTCCATGTATATATATGTTCTAACTATACTTTTTATTGAATGCTTATAGGTACATGACTGTAAAGGTTATGTATCTAGCCAAAAGTAAAGTTATCAAAAAAGTGTATATTAACTAAAACATTACATAATGGCAACCACATCATAATAGAATAAAATATTAACAATTGAAATAAGACTAAATAACATCTAAACACTAATCTAAACCATATAAACACATCCAATCATGAATTAACCAAAGATAATGAAATTAAATCAATTGTGATTTTATTGTACCACATTGTATGTGTTGGGCTCATTTAAAAATTCTACACCTTTAATGTATTCATATACAACACCCTCCCTGATGATACTCTCCCTCCATATCTATCTAGAGAGTTAAATTTCTCCTACATCCACCTCACAAATTAAAAAGGTAGTTATCCTGTAACCATGAAAATAAATACAAATGGTACTAAAGCAAAATAATAATGAATAAACATAATCTACATGCATATGAAACTCATGTACAACTAACCAATCAAGTAATGAGTCACATAATTTAATCATTATTCTATAACACCACTAAGTTTAACTCAAATAATGGTAAATTTGTTTTTGAACATTACTTTGATAATCAAATTAGATTATTCCCAATTAAGATATGTAGATTGATAATTAACTAAATAAAGATTTCATGATAAACAAGTTATGATTCATTAATATAATGATCAACTAATTATATGCAATAAAATTACAAATTTAGTCCATCACAAAATGTATAACTATTGAATAATAATAACTTAGCCAACCACTAAAATTTAATACAATAATATCATTCAATAAGAATGGCAAAACACCTGATTATCAAGTACAATAATAAAATGTTATTACATCATAGTGTATAAAAATAAATAAAATGTTTAAATAAACCATTGTGTTTCCATTAACTCATTATATGAATATAAACTAAAATCATGAGTAAAAATCTCTATCGACTGACTGTTAGAAAAGGAGAGCATCATTAGAGTGATTTTATGAACCAAACATAGACCATATAACCCATACATAATGACAAACTACATAATGACCCTCCCTTCATAGATGAGCATATGATAATGATGTAGTTATCAAAAATTCAACTAGAAATCATGTGTTGTAAGATTCTAATTACATGAAACATATCATAAATAATTTCATTATAAAATGACATCATGCATACATGCATATAATCAAACAAATAAAATGATAACTTTTAACTATAAACATTACTTTGGCCAAAGTTTTCATATGTATAATGATACATTACATCAATCATAATCTCACACACACACACACACACACACACACACACACACACACACACACACACACACACACACACACACACACACACACACACACACACACACACACACACACACACACACACACACACAACTATATTTCATTTAATCTAAGTAGTAATAACACTAAATATATGCTTGAGAACATGTCTCATGATAATAATAGTTAGTGTCATTAATATCATCTTAATAAATAATCCATATACAATAATTTCATATATTTCTCATATAGATTTGTACTTAATATCGAAGTAATTAGATATAATAAATATTAAAATAATCTCATGTTAGAAAATAACAAATTATTATATCTTAAATATTTCCTATGTTTCAATACAACCCTAAGTCCATATTCCATTAAGGAGATATTTCATACATAACTATTTCCTAAAAATCATCATAATATCTAAGAATTTATCAATTCCTACCAAACATCCTGTGTTCCCAAGTATTTAAATAAAATAATGCATTTCAAGAATTTCACAATAAGTACTAATCTAACCAACAAGTAATAACAGATGAAACATTATTTATTCTAACCATCAATTACCAATTTCTTAATAATTAATAACTGAAATAATATATTATTACTTAATGATTAAATCCTAGTTTGCATATGAACAAATTTATTCACTTTAAACAATCAATATACTCACAACCTAAACTATCCACATAAACATTTATATCAAGTATGTCCACTTATATTTATATGAATTCAAAACCCTTAGCCACTAATTTCCAAAATTGCATAATACACACACACACGCACACACACACACACACGCACACACACACACACACACACACACACACACACACACACACACACACACACACACACACACACACACACACACACACACACACACACACACACACACACACACACACACACACACACACACACACACACACACACACCTATGTATATAATTATAAGTGATAACTTGTGTGTGTGTGTGTGTGTGTGTGTGTGTGTGTGTGTGTGTGTGTGTGTGTGTGTGTGTGTGTGTGTGTGTGTGTGTGTGTGTGTGTGTGTGTGTGTGTGTGTGTGTGTGTGAACTATTCATAAAGAATATATAATCATATTTATATACAATCCATAATTACATATGTATATATTTTCATATTCTAAGTACCCTATTTAAGGAATACAAATACATATTTAAACAAAATATAAATCAATTAACATCACATAGCATTCAAATATCCAAAATGAATGCATACAAAATAAATTATTAAACACTATTATGTACCATATGGTAAATAAACCAACAATTTTATCCCCTGATTAAACATATAAGAGTCAAATTATAGTCTTAATATATAAAATATGTTCAAATAACCTAGAGAAAATAATAATAGTCAATCCCGACAAGAAGATAATTTTCACATAGTCAATTAATAATTTATTTATACACTGTCGACACTAAAACATTACACATAGTAGACTGTTAATAACATATGCATAAATAAATAAAAACTACATACCCAAATGATACAAAAACTAACTAAAGTCGATATTCAATCATCGCATATAACCGTATGTAATATTGACTCACCATACATGAACAATTATTAAAATATAATTGATTCAAATAAAATAATTCATTTTAACATAGTCCATAAATAAACACAAACATGAAACCAAATTCAAAGGCATTTATACATATTCAACACATATGTACTTACATATAGTCCAAATTTAGTAATAGTATATTCATAATAAATATAACTTGAATACATAGTTAAGTTGATTAATATCATTTGATTGTCCATAAAATACTATACCAAAACTACCTCATAGTTTATCTATGCTAAACTAACATAAATATTATCTTGTCCAGTCAATACACATTCATATATATTATTATATACTCAGAAAAAAATGACCTAATACCTTTGTTATGACAATCAACATTATTAACTCATAGTCAACTTAAAATTAAATAACCAAAAATAACACGTAATCTTTTATAATTAATCAACCCATAACTCATTTATACTTATTTGAGACAACTCTAAATACATGGTTTAACTAGATATTCTAGCCATACAATAATAATATTCATACACAAGTGGTCATAATATAATAATAATTAGTTATTAAAATTTAAATGAATTAAATAACTAGTTAAATAACATCTAATAGAAGTCCATTATAAAACCCAAGTCTAAACAATATCATGATCTATATGGGTAAATGTACGCATATGTCTTTCACTATATTATAATGAATCAAGAACCACATTGTCACTTATTTTATATAATAAACACAGTAAACCAAAAGACATTCAAACCCTATACCAAGTAATATATTTAAGCCATTTTGTTTTTACTTATCCATTTAGCCATAAAGTAAATAATACACATAGCCATGTGAATATTTAGTCCAAATAACACTTAGCCATGTATGTAAACTAACCAAAACCATTTCCTAGTCAAGTCAATAAACTAAACACACAATGGTTTTGTTTTATACCCATAGTCCCTAACATTCTATAGTCAGGATATGTTTTAATTGAATCATGGATTTGATTCCATGGAGGTATTCTTCTTTATACAAGGTCAAATCCATGATCCATCTAGGGTTGAAAAATAAAAAACAACCTTTTATTTTTTAAACCCTATACACATTTCATACATTTATTGTATAACCTAATTATATATTTTTAGGGAAAATCAAGAAGAACAAACCCTACCTCATGATGCCCTGAAGTAGACTTTATTTATTGGTATGTAAATAGTTATTTTTCTTTCTTTCCTATATCAACCTAACCTCTATGCAAAACTCCAAAACTCCATTCTATTTTTATTGTTTTTATTAGTCTCTTACAGTCAAACCCTCATCGTGCTAATTTGTTTCATGGTTCAAATGATAAATAATAATCAAAACCAAATGATGAATCTAAAATTAAGGTTGACATAACAATATGTAAAATAAACATAATAATTATTTTTTAATAATAATATCTTGAATGCCCATTCTAAATTAAGAATTAAACACTAAACAATCAAGCTAAACCTGAAAAAATTAATGCCACATACCTAAGTAACCATTATGTATTTAGGAAATAAGTCACCCTAGGTACCACCTTAGGTCTAGGTTATATATAGGTTAATAAAATCCTTTTTTTTATATGATCAAAAATGAAATTCAAAAGCATAGTCATACAAAAACAACTATACAACAAAAGCATTTCATACTATAAACCACCTTATAATCATAACAAATAATCTCAATTGTAAATAAGACTGATCAGCATTGAAACACTAATCTATACCATATGAACACATATAGGCATGTATTAATAAAACACAATTAAATTAAAATAATCATCCATTTATTATTCCATGTAGAGTGTTTTGGGTTTGTTATATAATTTCTACACCTCTAACATATCCATCAGTAGCTTCCTCTTTGATGATACTCTCCCTCCATATTTGACTGTAGAGTAGAATTTATCTTGTATCCATCTCACAAATGCAAATTGTAGTTTATAACCATGATAATCATTAAAAATGATATTAAATCACAAAATATACTAAATAAGCATAATCTACATGCATATAAAACTCATATACAACTAACCAATCGAGTAATGAATCACATAAATAATCATTATATGTCTATCCATACATCAACATATTGAAAATAGTTCACTAAAATAGTAATTAAATAAAATTAACCCCATAATGTATGTTTAATAAGAAAATCATGTCTAATGAAGAATTGGGATGTAACATCCTTCCCCCTTAGAATTGGTCATCATCTTGATGACACTTATTTCAAGCTAAATTAATGAAATAAAATAGCATATAGTATCAAATCAAATAATAATAATAAATTATATATAAAAAAGTGGAAACTACCTATAAAAATCATCATATTCCTCCTAAGCTACACTATCCTTGGAATATTAGTCTACTAGACCTTGCACTGTGACATTTATTAAGTAAACTAATTTTATGAGTGTCAATTATTTTATCTCATTTTATAGTGACAACCCCAAGATCCATAGCCTATAAATCATTCCAATCCAATACATGACAAGGATCAGATACATACTTCTTAAGATAGGAAACATGAAAAACATTATGTAAGAGAGATAGAGCTGGTGGCAATGCAAGCATATACACAACATGAATGATAACTTATAAGATCTTGAAAGGTCCCAAATATCTTGTTGAAATCTTCACTAACTTACCAAACTTATTCAAGTTATTTTAGGCTTAACCCTAAAAAATACTCTATCACCAATAGAAAATTATTTTAATATCCTTTTTAGATTAGCATAGCTTTTCTATCTATCATTTTCTTCAGCCAACGTTTTATTAGAAATATTGTCATTGATTTCAAAGGTATAGCATTATTGGTGATAAATGCCCCATTGCATTTAATGATGTTTGTAATAGTTATATCTTGGCTAATGTGTGTTAATATTTATTTAATATTAATGAATATATTTTCGGTTGTATATAAGACAAAATAAGGGCCCATGGAGAAGTCAAAGAGTCATGGGATAAAGACAAAAGAATAATGGGATGAATTTTCCCATGAAAAGTCATCTTGAGGAATTCCAAGAGTCACCAAGTGAATACAAAAGAGGAAGGGTGCAATTTCTCATGAAGGGACACTTTGAGGAATACAAAAAGTCACCAAGATAAAGACAAAAAAGGAAAGGATGCTTTTTCTTATGAAGGGTCACCACATGACTTTTCAAATGTAAGGATATGAAGGTTCATGCAAGTTTGGCACCATTTTTCATAAGGATTGAAGGGTAACAAAGGGGGAAGGCCAAAGGTCATTTGGAAAGCTATAAATAAAGGCTTGAGAAGCCATTTGTAATAAGGGATAAAGATTGTGATTTGTATTTGTTATATATAGCTTAGAAGAGCAAAGGTGAGAGAGGAAAGAGATATTGTAATGAACTATCATTTGTTGAGATAGAAAAATTGAGATATAATTGTGTGGTATACACAAAAGGGTTGGCTCTCTTGTGAGTTGGTGATTAGTAAAGGGGTTGGTGCTCTTGTGAGTTGGTGCTCACAAATTATTGTTGTGTTGGTGCTCAGAAAATGAGTTGGTTCTCCTGTGGGTTGGTGTTCATGAATTATTGATGTCTTGGTGCTCATCAAAGGTGTTGGTGCCCCTGTGGGTTAGTGCCCATGAATATTTGTGTTGGTTATCATCAAAGTGGTTGGTACTCCTACAAGTTAGTGCTTTCAAATATTATAGTTTGAGTTAGTGCTCATTCATATACTTGATATTTTTCTCCATGGTTTTTTCCACATTGGGTTTGTACGTTAAATCTGGTATGTGTCTCTATGTTGTGTGTCATTTATTATTTTAGTTTTATTACATATCTTGAATGTATGTTAAAGTGGAATTTGATTAAGTAAAAGTTTATAAGATATATGATATAATAATTCACCCCCCTTCTCAGTATATCTCATGCTTAACAATTGGTATCAGAGTAGGTTCCTTCAAAGGATTTAACAGCTTGAAGGTAGATCAAGGAAAGCAAAAGATGGCCATTCAGCTAAAGAAGAAGAATCAAGATTTGTAATCTATGGTTGAGCCTCTTAAGGAACATGTGTGTATCTTGGAGTCTAAGTTGGTTATATAAGCAAAAGAAGATACGACGTTTATTCAAGATCTTATGAATTAGCTAGAGGTTGCAAATTCAAGTTTGAAATCAAGAGAAGAAGAGTGTAATTAGTTGAAGATTGAGTTAGGTTCTTTAAAGGATAATCATGAGAATTTAATAATCAAAGTTGAGAAATATCATGAAATATTAGTCCAAGGTAAGAAGGATGCAAGTTTTAAAGGTGAATTAAAGAAGTCAATCATGCAGCCCAATGCTTTCAAGTTTTTAAATTATTTTCATGGCCATTGTTTTGTTTGTCATCATGTTGGTCATAGGGTAAGAGACTGTATGAGGAGAAGCAATCAGTCAAAGGGAGATCTTAGTCACATTCAAGAAAAAGGTATGAAAAATGTTGTTTGTTTTTGTTTTCATAAGGTTGGCCATATTGATATATTATGTCCAAATAAAGTAAAGAGATCTTCAAGGTATGTTAAAAGATACAGATCCCCTATAAAATATGAAAAGAGTTGAATTTAGGTTTGGAGACCTAAAATAGTAAAGGTTGATCAAGTTGAGTTTAAGAGTGAAAATAAATTACTTGCTATAGTAGATAAACAATTAGATAGGAAGGACTGTGAAGAATCTTTGGTTACATTTGAGCATGAGCCTTGTCAAGATAAGATAGTTGAAAGAGTTGAGAAGATGAAAAACATCATAAATAATGAGGTTAGTAAGTAAAATAAGATAGACATGCTTAAACAGATTCTAAGAGAAAGACACAAGGAAGAAATAGAGGAGATGTGGGAATCACCTGAGATTTATTTCTAGGACCCTTTTGTGGGGTGTCTCTTCTAGGCTTCAAGGAGACACTTTTAAGAAAAATTGAAGCATGGTGGATGCTATTGGGTCTTGGCTATGTTGTATGACAAGAAGTTGAGTTGACATATTATTTTGTATATCATTTGAGGGAATAGATTTTGAATAAAATTTTTCACTAGTGTTAAGGTTAGAGGTTATTAGAATGTTTCTTGCATATGCAGTGTTTATAAGTTTAAAAGTGTTTAAAATGAATATGGTCATAAGAAATTAGAATGTTGAAAAAGAGCTAACAGTTTAATAAATATGGAGAAGGAAACTTATTCAGAATCAATCAAGAAGGATCAAAGTTTCAAGGCTTCATTCATCAAGAAGAAGGTTTAGACATGTTTGTGGTAGAAGAAATAACCTGAAGATTCTATGTTGATGTAGATAGATTTGCATGCAATAAATGAAGATCAGCCATGGTTCATTGATAGTGGATATTTGAGGCATATGATAGGAGATAAGAGTAAGTTCATAACTCTAAAGAAGATCAATGGTGTCATAGTGAAACTCAGAGATAAAACCACTGCCAAGATAGCTAGAAAAGGTATTTTGAGTTTGGATAATGTTAGAACCAAGACTAAGAATGTATTATGCATTAAAGGTCTTAAGCATAATATATTGAGTGTAAGTCAAATATGTGATCAAGGATACACATTAAAATTTTATACAAAAGGTTGTGAAATTAGAAGAAAAAATTCAAATAAGTTGATTGCAAATACTCAAAGGATAGGCAACAATTTATATGTATTATCAAATATCTTATCAAAGGCATGATCAAAGGACACATTCAAAGATTTGAAAGAGGATTTGTGAGTAATTTCTATTACTTTCTACCATTGAGGTTCAAGATCAATTGAGGGGGAGATAAGTGTTAATGTCAAAGGGGGAGAATAACAGGTATAGGTATAAGTGCAGAAATAGGTATAAGGAATAGGTATAGGTTGTTATAGTAAGGGGGAGTTACTGTATGTTTTCAGATGATAGTATGTGTAGGTTTTAGGATGTGGTAGTTTCAATATTTAGGTTTCCATCAATGAAAAATGGGGATATTGTTGGAAATATTGTCATTGATGTTAAATTTCTAGCATTATTGGTGATAAAGGCCCCATTGCATTTAATTATGTTTGTAGTAGTTATATCTTGGTGAATGTATGTTAATATTTATTTAATATTAATGAATATATATTTGGTTGCATATAAGACAAAATAATGGCCCATGGAGAATTCAAAGAGTCATAGGATAAAGACAAAAGAAGAATGGGATGCATTTTCCCATGAAGAGTCATCTTGGGGAATTCCAAGAGTCACCAAGTGAAGACAAAAGAGGAAGGGCACAATTTCTCATGAGGGACACTTTGAGGAATACAAAAATTCACCAAGATAAAGACAAAAGAGGAAAGGATTCTTTTTCTTATGAAGGGTCGCCACATGACTTTTCAAATCTAAGGATACGAAGGGTCATGCAAGTTTGGCACCATTTTCCATGAGGATTTAAGGGTCACAAAGGGGGAAGGCCAAAGGTCATTTAGAAAGTTGTAAATAAAGGTTTGAGAAGCCATTTGTAATAAGGGAGAAAATGTATGATTTGTATTTTTTATATATATCTTAGAAGAGCAAAGATGAGAGAGGAAAGAGATATTGTAATAAACTATCATTTATTGAGATAGAAACATTGAGAGATAGTTGTGTGGTATACACAAAGGGGTTGGTGCTCCTGTGGGTTGATGCTCACAAATTATTGCTATGTTGGTTCTTAGCAAAGGGGTTGGTGCTCTTATTGGTTTGTGCTCACAAATTTTTACTATGTTGGTGCTTAGCAAAGGGGTTGGTTCTCCTATGGGTTGGTGCTCAACAAAGGGGTTGGTCTCCCTATGGGTTGGTGATCATGAATAGTTGCTATGTTGGTGGTCAGCAAAGGGGTTGGTGCTCCTACAAGTTGGTGCTTGAGAATATTTTAGTTTGAGGTTGTGCTCATTCATATACTTGATATTTTTCTCCATGGTTTTAACCACATTGGGTTTCCATGTTAAATCTAGTGTCTCTCTCTATCTTGTGTGGTGTTTATTATTTTAGTTTTATTATATATCTTGAATGTATGTTAAAGTAGAATTTGATTAAGGTAAAGTTTATAAGATTTATGATATATTGATTCACACCCCCCCCAGTATATCCTATGATTAACACATTTACCTAATTAACTTTACTTTATCCTCAATTTTTATATGCATTTCAAGATAAAAAACCACCCTATCTTTAAGTTTGTCTTAGCTAATTGCTATTTGACACCTCTTTTGGTATAATGTTTCAAATGGATCCATATTTAAAGTTAATTGGTAAGAGTTATTATAAGAAAACTCTACTAGTGGAAGATACTCTTCCCACTTGTATTTTTGACCCATATAATACATTGAAAGAAGATCTTGTAGAACTTGGTTTACCCTCTCTATTTGTCTATCTATTTCTAGATGATATGTAATACTAAAATTTAACTATGTGATAAAATATGAATTTAGAGTCAAACAAAATGTATATGTCATCCTCAGATATTGATTCAAAATGATCTTGTTTGTAAATCCATGTAACTGGTACACCTTTTTCATGAATATATTCATAAGCATTGTTGCATCATTAGTCAAATTAACTAGTATGAAGAGAGATACCTTGGTTAGTTTGTAAAATACCACTAAGATCATGCCATGTTATTTATTTGATAATGATAAACCTTGGATAAATTCCTTACTAATTACCTGCCACTTCCATTCTAGTATATCATGAGGATACAATAATCCTGCTAGATGCACATGTTTAGCTTTCACATGATGACACTCTAAGTAACGAGACAAAAAATTTGTTGCATCCCTTTTAATTAGTTTCCAAAAAAAAGATGTTTTATCTCATCCAAGAGCTTAGTCACTTGAAGGTTATTTGAATAAGGGGCATTGTTTAACTCCATTAACACTGTACTCATCAAATTTTCTTTATCAGGTACAAACATTCTACCATTATACCTCTAAAGACCATCATTATCCAAATTTAATCCTTTAAACTTAGGATTATAAGGATTATATAGAAAATATTTCCTAACTTTCTCATATAATTCATCTCCAAGAGTAATTTTAATAACTTAATCATGAAAGGTACTCTTGATAGTAGCCAAATATGTTATATACATATTAGTCCCCAAGATTACAACCTAACTAGAAGGATGAGTGTTTAGGTCTTGCTTTCAAACTTGGACTAACATGAAAATTATCTATGGTTGTGGGTTGCCTCTATCCAAGATAAATATCTAGGATTATTAATGAGGCTAGCTCCTTTGATGGATCATTTTGAACCTTTGCTTCTAAAACCTAAAACTAGTTAGGGTGAAAAGGGAGAAAGAGTTTCATAAATGGAAACTTACTCTAAGCTTTGGTGATGGACCAAGAATTTAATAGATCCACTCTTAAACTTGGAATATTTAACACACTAATGAAATACCAAAAAAAAAATAATGCAATGTTCATTATTCTTCTATGCAACAATATTTCATATAGATGTATATTTGATGCACTCAGACTAGGGAGTAATGAAAATAAAGTCTAGCTGGAGAAACTTAAGTATGGTTGTCCATTATATCTTTGAGAGATCAATGTTAAGACAAACTATATGACCTACAAAGAATGTTTTTAGCACCTAGGTTGAGTTTGGACATAATAAAGGAAGATAGCATCCATAATTGCATATTAAAAAAACACAAAACATTAAGTATAGATTAGGAAATGACTGTAAAATAATCTATTCACTACTCCCAAAGGTGTCAAATATAATTCTAGTAGAGTCTAGTCATACCAGCCTAAGGGATGTAAAATAATAAATTAAAGGCTATATTTATAGAAAAGGGTAAGCAAGAGAGAGGGATTTTTGGTACTCAAAAAGGGTATCAAATGAGCTCAAATATTTTTTTAAAGTTATTACAACTATATCCATGAATCAAGCTCATTCAAACCCTTCTTGATTGATCTAGATCACTCTAATCCATTGCATCATTACAATATCCTCTCTATAATGCTCCATGGTAGATAAAATGGTGGGATCAAGTCATTTTCATCTTGTTTTGATGTGAAACCACTCATAACTCATTTTTTGATGCATGTTAAATTAGGGAGGTGGGTCATTTTCATGCAACTAGCTTTGGTGATGAAGTAGTTAAAGCGTACATGTCTACCCTTATAGGTTCTTACTGGCACCATATAGTCCTAAAATATCCACTCCTAGCCAAAACTAGATCATGCTCAAGATCAGATCCACTTATGCCTACTCACTTTGGTCAAAAAATAACCCTTTGAGCTTTGTCTAAGCTATTTGGGCTCATCATCATTTGATCGGTCATCAAGAACTGGCTTAGATCATTGATTTCTTAACTCCTCTCACTCTATTAATCTTCTTGAGGCAAATGAACATGATACATAGATACTTTGTTAGGACTGGCATGCTTGTGTCACTTGTTGATCGTGCCTTTACACTCAAGGTTCGCTAACTCTTTGACCTGCTTGTATGTCATTGATCTGATCTGGGCCCATTGACCTACTAGTTATCACTTGTCATTATATTTGATCTACACTCTTGAGATATGAACACTTGTCAAGCCTACATTTAGTTAGGGACCCCTTTGATTATTTTCAAATGTAAATGGTTATTTCATGAGGCCCAAACTTGATGTCTACATGTCCATCACTGAGAAATTTAAACCTCAAATGTCATTTTATAAGGCTTAAATTTGACATTTATGGGGACATCCTAGAATTTTTAAAATCAAATAGCTATTTCATGAACTTGAAATCAACATTTATGTAACTATTTTGATCACAAGTCCCATAGGCTATTTTCCTCAAACCTTTTGTTAGATAATTCTTTCATGTTTTGTGTCTAAGTAATTTTATTTGAAGAATTTTATTTTCCTTGAAAAATTTTTGTAGATAAAATTTTTGAAAGACTTTAATGTCTTCAGGATCTCTATCTCAGAAATAATGCCCAAAAGAAACTATACTTTAGTCTTTTGCCTTGAAACAAAAGCTCTAAAAGAAATCTAACTTCAATAAAATTGTCCCAAACTATTTTCTACAAGGAATTGTGTCCTTATAATATACCTTTTGCCCTTTTCAAAATATTTCTTTTCCATTTGTAATTTCCTTCAAAACTTTTGCATTTGACCCTTTCCCAAAAGAAAAAGACCCTTCAAAAACTTTGAACTAGACCATTTTCTTGAGAAATCATCCTTTGGGAAAATTGTATTGGAACCTTTGGTGAAGAGAAGTGCCCTTCAAAAAAATAGTTTAGGACACTTTGATTTAAAATTCTTCCTTTGGTATTTCCTTATTAGACCATTTTCTATATAAAATACCTTTTAGGAAAATTGTAGTGCTTGAAAAGATATCCTTTAGGATTTTTACAAAGGTCCACTTTGTCATAGAATGATCCTTTAGGAAAAGTGTTTGGGAGACTTTACTCAAAAATAAATCATTTGGAACTATAAAAAGAACCCTCTTTGAATAAATGACCCTTCAAGGAAATTTTTTTAGACAAAATGTTTGAAATAATTCTCGACACTTAGCTAAAAAGATCAAAACAAAACCCTTGAAATAATTTCAACATTTAGCCAAATAAAGTGGGACAAAACTCCTAAAATAATAAAACCTTGTACATTTTTTTGTGGGATTTATGTGGAACACTTCCTTTCAAGGAATTTTGAATGCTACACTTGGCCAAAACTTGGAAAAATGTAAACTTAGGATTTTTATGGCCATGTTCCTGCAACTATTCAACACTATGAAAACCTATTTGTATCATTCCACTTACAATGTTGAGCTTGATTCTGAGGCTCCTGATCCACTCATCAATTTGTACCCTACTCATCATGTTCAAACTAGGAAAAATACTGGTATGTGGGCCACAATTACCAAAATTTTTGGTGACTTAGCTGGCTTGACCAGCCTACTGGTCATGGAACCGAGACATTGATGACTAATTAGATGAAAAGCTACTTAAAAATAGAATCTACAAAACTTCTAGAGACACTTATGGATTAATGGGGGGAATCAACAACAAATCAACAATATATAAACCAAAAACCTAAACTACAAATTGGACAACTAAAAATAACAATGTGCAAAAACACTTGGAGGAAAAGAATAGACCTATCTACTAATATACAAGGGGAAAGATATGAAAATATTAGTAGAACTTGAGATACCTCCCATTGAAAGGGATGGGAGGGTTCTTGCCATTCAATCTAAAAAGTTCAAAGGCATTGCTCTCTTTGCAACTTCTAATGACATAGGTCCACTTAAAGACTATCAAACTTGGAGTGTTTTCCTAGTTTTACATGGTCCTCATTTCATTTGAGGACTATGTCACCTTATTAGAATGTATTTGATGAATCTCTTTTGTCAAAATTCATATTGACCTATTTCTATTTATATCACATGGTAGGCATGGCATCATCCCTTATTTCCTCTAACTCTCTTAGTTCATTCATTTTAACCTCTATTGCATTCACTTTTTAGAAGCTCGAGTTGGTGTGCAAGATATAAATCTAAAAGATCCAATGAAATTGGTATCCTTGCTTCTCTTTCATAAACTAAGAGATAAGGTGATTTACCAATGACCTTCTTGGGGGTGATCTTATCAGCTTAGAAGGTAATCTTCAACTTTGTGTGCCAGGATCTCTGATTATCCTCCATTGTTCTCTTAATGATCTGAATCAGGTTCTTATTGGTAGAGTTAGTTAGTCCTTTACCCTATAGATAAGAATTATATGAATATGTTAGATAGATACCCTAATCAAGATCCCACTCACATACCTTTGTACTTATAAATTCCAAAGCATTGTCTAAGATTATGGTGGAAGGTGTTCCAAAATAGGTGACTAGGCTCTCATAGAACTCAAGTACATAGTTCTCATTTTCTTCCTTCAAGGGAGATTCTTCCACCATCTAGTGAAGTACTCTATGGCTATCAAGACCCACTTTTGGCTAGAACTAGATGGAGGATTAATCATGCCAATGAAGCCTAAACCCCATTACCTAAAATGCTATTCAACTTGAATAGGCTTTAATGACATAGTAAGTAGCCTCTATTTTCTTATAAATGTGGTACATTTTGAACACTTCCTTATCCATGCATGTGCATCTTTGAATAAATTAGGCAAAAATTAACCAACTCTAATGATTTTTGTAGTTGTGGTCTTGGCTACAAAATATCCTCCTTGAGGAATATCATGGAACTACCTGAGAAGTTTATCACATTGGTTAGTTTCAACATATATAAATAACATACCTCTAATTTCCTTTTTTACTAGTATTCCATCAATCAAAATGTATGGCACTGGTTGTAGCCTGAACTATCTTCTTTGTGATGCATTGAAACCTATTGGACACTCTCCTTTTTAGAGAAATGTAGCAATATCATGTGTCTATCTTGATGGAAGAGTAGCTTCAACTTCCTATTGAGTGTCTTGAATTACCAAAATTGTCTCTTTTTTTCTATCATGTCTTCAGCAAGATGTTCACATAATCCCATTCCTTGGACTAAATTTTTGATCCTAACTTCAATGTCATACTTCATACACTTAGTGACCCATCCATATCTCTTTGCATTCAATTCTCTATCAAGGATAAAATCCTTCACACTTTGGTGAGCCACCATTAGAATGATCTTATTATTTGAAACTAAATGCCTAAATTTATTCAAACTCCTTATAAAAACAAACACATGTTTTTTAACAAAGTTATATATTTCTTTATAACCCTTAAAATATTAGTTGAGGAAATCAATAAGTTAATCTAGACCTTGATTATTTTGCCACATGACCATGGATAAAATTGGATCTAATATGAAAAAATATATAAATAGAAATCTTTATTGAAATCTAGATTTAAAAGTGTGAAGGAATGAGATATGGCCTCCTTGATGGCCTCACAGTTCCTCTTACCTTCCATTTTCCATGTGAACTCTTTTCTTTTTCTCAACATATGAGTGAGAGGCTTGACCATCTATGTAAAGCTTGGAATGAACCTCTTGATGAAATTGATTTTGCCCAAGAATGTCTATAACCCTTTCTCATGTTTAGGTAGTGATAGAGAAATAATTGATCCTAACCTCTTAGGATCAATGGAAATACCATATTTGGACACCATATGTCCTAGAAGTCTTCCCTCATGCACTAAAAAAATGAATTTCATTGGATTAAAAAAACTCCAAATTGTCTGCATCTATCAAAAATAATTGTCAAATGTGTTAGATGTTCATTAGGGTTATTTAAGAAAAATATTATATAATTAAGGTAATAAAACCATATCATTCAAAATACCATGAAAAAAACATCCAAAGGTGGCTCCAACATTGGAGAGTCCAAAAGGCATTTTAAAATATGCATAGGTACCCTATTTTGTAGTAAAGGCAGTCTTGTGCCTATCCTCCTCTTTCACCATGATTTGATTATAACTAGAATAACCATCAAGTAATGAGGACCTACCACCTTTTGAATAAATTGATCCATGGAGGGAAGTGGGTAATGATCCTTCAGGGACACCTTATTTAGGTCCTTAAATTTAACACATAACCAAATCTCTCCATTCTTTTTCCTTACTAGCATAAGGTTTTCCACCCAAGTAGAATGCTTAATTAGAAATATTATCTTAGATTAGATCAATTTATACAATTATCTTCTCATGAAATACTCTAGTTTTGGGTTGATAGACATCTATTTCTACCTTACTAGCTTGGTATTACTTTTTAATTTAATAGTGTCTTCAACAAACTTTGGGTCAAACCCTTTTAATTCTTTGAACTCCCAAGAAAATATATCATAAAATTCTTGGCATAAATTAAAAAATGAAGATCTTTCTTCTATTGTATTAACCTTTCTTAAGTTCAATGTCTTTCCCTCAAATATCTTTACCTTTTCATAGTGTTCTTCTTTGGCTGAGATGCATGATTTCCCTTTTCTTACTTAGTAATCTTCATTGATGATGGTCTCCAATATCAAAAGTCCTTTGGGAAGTTTATTTGATCTCAGCTATATTATTTGATCATCATATTGGTTCTATAACTTGTTCTAGTTCTCATGGTAGAATTTTTCCTCTTACATTAGAAAACATATGATTTGATCATCATTATCAAAGACTTCAAAACTCACCTCATTATCAAATTTATCTAATATACATATAATATTTACTTTATATTGGCCTTGGTTGTCTTTGACTCTTACCATCTCATATTGGGTACCAATAGAAACAATCTTATTTTCATGTTTGTTTTCTTCTCTTGGTATGGACTGGATATCAAATTCTAAGAAATCCTCCATGAGTTCCCATACCCAATGCTTATAGGCTTTCATATGGTGACTCTTGAATACACTTAGGCCTCTCACCTATTACACTACAAGTTCACTATCACCCTTGAGTTTGAGGAGCTAGATACCTCTCTTTCTTGCTTCTTGAAAACCATGCAATAGAGCTTCATATTCAGCTATATTCAAGGTGAAAATGAATTAGATTCTTGTATTTGAATCATAAATTTTTTTGGAGAGGGAAAATAGTATGGCTCCCACTCCTCTTCCATTCTTACACCTTGATCCATAAAATAAAAAATTCCATATACCATCCTCTTCTTGAGTAGTATTAGTTAAGGAAGGTATTGAAACACCTTCCTCATGCATTCAGTACACTTCAAACTCTATCTCTTCAATGCACCTATATGGATCAAATCCATGGTTATCATCTACCCACTCATCTAAGTATAAATATAAGATACCTTCTAGATGACTATGGGTTTCTTGTTTAATAATCTCTTCAAACTTTTAAAATATGGCACAATTGGTATTTAGAATATTGGGCATGTAGGGTTCTATGTGGAACCTAACTATAGGCTCAAACCTTATGTTGAATTTTGTCCCATACCTATTTTGAAAAACCATGTATGACTAATCAGATGATAGATATCCCCAAATCTTGGTAGTGAAATCCCTAGATAAACATATGGCAAAAAAGGGGGTAGGTCTATTACCATCACATCTTGAGTAATGACACAATTTGGACATATAACTAGGGTGATTTGAAGACATTTTAATATGCCTATTATCTTATTATGAGAGACATCCAATTAGAGTAAACCCTTTTCTTTAAGTACATATTTGAGCCTAAGCTTGTCTATTATAGATTTAAGCATCACTAAGGTTGAAACACATGAGTCAATCATGTAGTTGTGTAACAAATAATCCCATATGATGATTCATAGATAAAATGGGGGAGGCTTAAATAAATAAAAAGGGAAAAAAACATCTTGAGATTGACTTGTGCTTGGAACTTGATTAAAAACTTGGACAGAGGTTCAATTAGGGCTTGGCTAGGCTGACTATTATTGATGAAAATAGTGTTCACTTTATCAACCATCTTTTCCTCATGAGGGATATTGAAGAGATCCTTTTAGAGAATATAATTTTTCCTAGGGATATATATAACATCATACATGGACATATTTGCATTGGATTTCTTTAAATGATCCATGATATTAAAGGGAATACTAGTACCTTTGGACTACACTTTGGAGGTGGAAGCATCACTCAACATTTGAGTAACATGAGGATATAAAGGGGACATCTACTATTATAAATGGGGTTGTGGCACGTGTTGATGTGTAAGAGACTTATCAGCTCCATCTGAAGGAGTGAGTTGTTGACTAGTCTAAAGAGATGATGCAACAACCCTAGATTACCCCAAGTTATCCTCTGGTATCATCTTCTTAGCCCTTATTTTAGCTATAATTGATTAATTTGTCCTCTATAAATATTGTCCCATATTGGCTTCTACATGCTCAAACACATATTCCCCTTCTTGAAAATTTATGCATGTGGTATTAGTAGGTGTTCTATCCATGCTCCCTTATTTTTGGCTTTGAGCTTTTGATCATGACATGATAGGCATGTTTTATTGATTTGTTTGGGGGACTTGTGGTGGAGGAGGTGTCATGTCATGACCTTAGAATGCAGGATCATGCTACCAACTAGGGTCTTGATACGTGTCTTTAATAGTGGCCATCACCATTTCATTGGAATACCCCTCTTACTACCATGGACCTTCTTGAGCATAGTTGTTTTGAGTTGGCATAATAGCTCTAGAACTACATGAAATATTAGGATTGTATTTCCTTGACTAAGGATTTTTCCTTTATCCTTGATGATTAGGTTGATAGGGTGGCATATTATACTATGAATTATAATTATTATTTTGGTATGGTTTGTATGTTGGAGCTTGTTACCTTTCCATTACAACCAACTTATTTTTCTAGGCTTTGAGAAAACTCTATATCTTCCCTAATCTATCAGTTTACTCACCTTTTATTTGATAAAACTTTTTTGATTCTGGAATGAGAGAATCAGTTGGGATAGGAAGATGTATTTTTAGGAAGAGAGGCATTGGTGGCCTTGAAGCCAACTTTCCTACTTGTATAATGCAAATTCCATCCCTAATTTGTACTTCAAAAGCTCCAAGTAGGGTCTTACATCCCATGGATTAAATCATCATAGCTACATCTAAATTGAGATATTTCAAATAGTATATAAAATTATAGTTGTGTGTAGGCTTGATTTTTGCAAGGATTCTATCCTAGGTCTTCTAGAATCTATAGTTGAAATCCACCATGAATTCATGATTGAATTTCCTCATCATTGTAAGCTACTCCATAAGTGAAAAGTGATCACTCTTATCCTCAAAGTAATTTCATAGGTTCTCTCCAAATTCATCCTAGTTATATATTGATGTAGGGGACAATCCTATAAACCATTGAAGTGCATTTCCTTTGAAATAAGCTGCTAACAACCTCATTATTGCATTTTCCTAAGTCACATGGTGCACTAAACAAAGGTTAGCAATATCTACAATATGGTCTATATGAGTAACTAGATTTTATCTTGTATAATATGTAAGATCCTTTTAGGCCAAGATTGGAATATCATCCCATTGAGTGAGATTTAGAGAGTTACTACCATTGAATAGCATAAAGGCTTGCCTTCTAGGAAACACCATCTGAGGTATGGGGCTTATAATAGTGTTTGGATAAACTATACTAGCTTGAATAGGAGGGTTTTAGGATATAACAAAATGAATAAAAGGGCTAGGTGTAGGCTTTGATTGGGAGGCTTTCTTCTTCTTTGTTGATTGGAAAGGTAGCTTAGATAGATCTATTTCCTTCCCTTTTGTAGAGGATGTTGTGATAACTTTGGGGGGCATGAAAATTATGCAAAACTAGAAATGAAACTCTAAAATTCATTATTATACCTAGATATTCAAATAAGTTATCCCATTGAGCATGCCAAAACCATTATCTCCCTAGTTTACACCCAAGCTAAAAATAGGAGTGTTCAGGTCTTGGTTTTAAATGTAGACTAACATGGGAATGGTCTAAGGTTGTAGGTTAGATATATCTAGACCAAACCTCTAGAATTTTTAATAAGGCTACATCTTTTGATGCATCATTTTGGAACTTTGGTTCTGATACATAAAATTGGTTGGGGTGAAAAGAGACAAAGAGTTGAATAAATAGAAACCTACTCTAAGTGATGGTGATGCACCGATAATTTAACATATCCACTCTTGAACTTGGACTCTTTTACACACTAATGAAATATAAAATAAAATAATTCAACACTCACTATTATTATATGAAATAGTATTTTTTATATAGTTCTATTTGATGCACTTAGACTAGGAAGTATTGAAAATAAGGTCTAGTTAGATACACTTAAGTCTAGTTGTCCACTATATCTTTGAGAGATTAGTGATGAGACACTCAATAAAACATGAAAAGAAGGTTTGTAGCACCTAAGCTGAGTTTGGATATACAAAAGGAATATATCATCCATAATTACATATTAAAAAAACATAGAATACTAAATATAGATTATCTAATGACTATAAAATACTCTATTCACTACTCCAAGAGGTGTTGAATACAATTCTAGTAGAGTCTAGTCATACCAGCTTAAGGGATGAAAAACAATAGCTTAAAGGTTATATTTACAAAAAAAGGAAGTAGGAGAGAGGGAGTTTTAACACTAAAAAATGTAATAAAATGATCTCAAATCCATTTGAAAAGTTATTATAACTATCTTCATGAATCAAGCTCACTCAAACACTTCTTGATTGATCTAGGTCACTCCAGTATATTGCATCATTACAATATCCTCTCTATGATGCTCCATGGTAGCTAAAATGGTAGGAATGAGTTATTTTCATTTAATCCTAATGAATAACCACTCATGACTATTTTGTTGATGCATGTGAAAGTGGGGAGGAGGGTCATTTTAATGCAACTAGCTTTGGCAATGAAGCAGCTAAAGTTTATGTCTCTACCTTTACAGGTTCTCAATGGTGCCATTCGGTCTTCAAATATCCACTTATAACAAAAAATAAATCATGTTTGAGCTTAGATCCACTTATGCCCACTTACCTTGGTAAAAATCTTACCCTATGACCTTTATCTAAGTTAATTGGGCTCACTCTCATTTGATTGGTCATCAAGAACTAGTTTAGATCATTGATTTCTTGACTCCTCTCACTCTATTGATCTACCTGATGTGAATAAACATAGGCCCTATATGCTTTTATAAGACTCAAGTGCTTATGCCACTTTTTTATCATGCCTTTGAACTCAAGGTTTTCTAACTCTTTGACTTGATTATATGTCATTGATCTGATATGGGCCCATCAACCTACTAGTTTTTTCTTATCATTAGATTTGATCTAGGCTCTTGAGATTTAGACACTTGTTAATCTTGCGTTTAGTTAGGGACCCCGTTGATTATTTTTAAATGTTAATGGCTATTTCATGAGGCCTAAAATTGACATTTTCATGGCCATCACTGATAAATTTAAACCTCAATGATCATTTTTCAAGCCTTTAATATGACATCTGTAGAGCCATCCTAATTTTTTTGAAATCAAACAGATATTTTATGAGCCTGAAATTGATGTTTTTGCAATTTTCTAGATCACATGTCCCATGGCCTATTTCCTTTGGGCCTTTTCCTGGACAATTCTTTATAGATTTGTGTCTTGACCATTTTTTTTGAATAAATTTTTTTGCCTTATCTTTGCCTTGAATAATTATTATAGACAACATGTTTGAAATAATTCAATGTCTTCAGGATCTCTATCTCAGACAAAATGTCTCAAGGAAACCCTCCTTTAGTCTTTTGCCTTATAACAAAACCTCCAAAAGAAATTTACCTTTGGGAAAATTATCCCAAATAATTTTATTGAAGGAATTATGTCCTTATAATGGCCCTTTAGGATTTTTTTAAATAGCCATTTTTATATTCCCTTCAAAACTTTTGCATTAAACCATTTCCTAAGAGAAAAAGACCCTTAGAAAGCCTTGAACTAGACTATTTTCTTGAGAAATGACTCTTTCAAAATATTACATTGGACCCTTTGGAAAATAGAATTTCCCTTCATAAAAAGTGTTTTCAACACTTTTATTGAAAAAAAATCCCTTTAGGATTTCTATATAGTACCATTTTCTTGAGAAAAGACCCTTTGGGAAAATTGTCTTGTCCACTTTGCTTGAAAAGATATCCTTTGGGATTTTTGTAAAGGTCCAAATTATCAAAGAATGATCCTTTGAGAAAAGTGTTTGGGACACTTTTCTATAATAAAAAAATCCTTTATAACTTTTGAAAAGGACCCTCTTCAAAGAAATGACCCTCTAAGGAATTATTTCTAACAAAATGTCCAAAACAATTCTTGACACTTAGCTAGAAATACCAAAATAAAACTCCCAAAAGAATTCCAACACTTAGAAAAATAAAATTTGAAAAAGCACATAAAATAATTAATCCTTGTATATTTATTGTGGGATTTTTATGGAACACTTCCTCTGAAGGAATTTTGAATGCTACACTTGTTTGAAAGTTGAAAAAGTATAAACTTAATATTTTTCTGGCCATGTTCCTATAATTATTTAGCACCATGAAAACCTACTTAGATTCATCCACTTGAAATATTGAGCTTGCTTCTAAGCTTCCTGATCCACTCATCAATTGGTACCCTATTTTTCATGTTCAAATTAGGTAGAATCTTGGTATGTGGGCAAAAATTGCCAACAATACCTTCTACGACTTAGGGCATCAACAACTCAATTTTCCTTTCCCTTGATGTAGTTAATATTAAAATCATAGTCGGATAAGAACTCTAACCAATATATTTTAGGAGCATTCAATTTTTTTAGGTGAAGATATATTTGAGTCCCAAGTTGGCAATCTTAAGCTCAAATGGTTTCTCTAATAGATAATGCCTCCAAACTTGCAAAGCATGCACAACTGTTGTAAGTTCTAAATCATGTGGAACATAATTTATGTCATATTTGTTAAGCTTCCTAGACTCATATGTTATAATAGAACCATCCTTCATAATAACTCTAAGACTATCCTTATATGAATCAATTATTACTAATAATTGACTATTAGGATTAGGAACTCTTAGAATAAGTTCCAACTTAAGCTTTCTTTTCAACTCCTAAAAATCTTTCTCATACTTGTTTTACCAAACAAAACTCTAATTATTCCATTAAAGAGAGGTAATTAGGCTAGATATTTTTTATAAATTTGGAATAAATTCCCTTTAATATTGTATTGGTCCCATAAAACTTCTTACCTCATGCACATTTTTGGGTGTTGGCCACTCTGTAATGGCTCTTATGTTTGTCAAATCAATTAAAATTCTATCTACATAGATAATATGTCCAAAATATTTCACTTTCCTATAGAAAATTCACATTTGGACAACTTATCATAAATTTTGTCCTTTCTAAGATGCTACAACACCAACTCCATATGGTGTATACATTCTTCCTCATTATTAGAATAAGAGAGGATATCATCCAAAAAAACTAACACCAGGTGATCTAGATAGTCCTCAAACACACTATTTATGAGATTCATGAACATTTATAGAGCATTTGTTAACCTCAAAGGAAATACTATAAAATCATAATGTCCATATTGAGTAATGAACATTATTTTAGGAATATCTTATTCTTGAATCCTCAACTAGTGATATCCCACTTGGAGATCTATCTTTCAAAAAAATATAACCCCATGTATTTGATCAAAAATATCATCTATATGAGGTAATGGATAACTATTCTTGATTGTCCCATTATTTAAAATCATATAATTAATACATAGGAAAAGAGTACCATCCTTCTTATTTAAGAACATGATTGGTACACCCCATGGTGACATACTTGGTTGAATCAACCCTTTAGATAAAAAATCTTGTAGTTAAACTTTAAACTCAACCAAATATATAGACATCATATTATAAGGTGCCTTAGATTGTGGTTTTGAAGCAAGTATTATATCAATTAAGAAATTAAACTCCCACTTGGGTGCTAATCTCAACAATTCCTCTAGAAACACATCTTAAAAGTTCCTAAGGAAAAGGTAATCCTCAATGGATGATTCTTTTGTTTCTTCAATATTATTCATTTTAAAACTAAATATCTGACATCCCTACCTATTAGCCTTCTTAAACTAAATTGTAGAAATATACCTAGGTTTTAACTCCTTTCCCATCTTGATTTTGAGTTTGATTCCTAAAGTCATCTTGACACTATACCTTCTTCAGATAGTAATTTACCTTTTTTTTATGCTTAGAAAGCCAATTCACCCCTAGGATTACATCATATGACCCTATGAAGTGACATATATATCTACTATAGTAATGAATTTATGTAACTCAATCTCATATTTCACTAAACATCTATCAAATTTGACCTTGGCATCATTTCCATATTGTACTAACCATGCATTTTATATTGAACCAACATTTATAGATAACATGGAAAGCATACATGGATAATTAATACACTTTATACCTCTAGTATCTATCAAAATTTAAATAGGTTGACCAAAAAAGATATCTTGAAACCTCAATAGGTGAAACTTGAAAACCAACTTGATAATTATTAACAACCGCATGGATTATCTATTGAAAGTTCCCTTACTTCATAATAAGCTTAGCTTTTCCTTTAGATTTTATTAGAGTACATTCCATAGAATAGTGATCAACTCCATAGATGAAGAATTATCTAGGTGGTCCTTTCCTTTCTAACTATTGGTTCCCTTTGAAACTATATTTCAATCCACCTCTAGATTTCTTGTTACTTGAGAAGTTACTAAACTTAGCATTCTGACTCCTAAATTTATTTTTTGAGTTCATGTTCTTCTTTTAGTTCTTCCTATTAAGAGTTAGTTTGGAACCTCTAAAATTATTCTTGAACTTCTTTCTTACCTGAGAAAGAGACTTCATTGTAGACTCTTACTTAACTATCTTCTTGAAGACTCGATCCATTATAGATGGCCCATACACATCTACGACACATCCAACTTGAGGTTTTAATCCTATAATGAACTTTCTAATTTGAAATGTTTCTCATGCCTTATATTGAGGAACATATTTTGGGAACTTAGTGAGTTATTCACATTACTCATTCAACAAAAGATCTCACTACCTTAGATTATAGATATCTATCAAATTTTAGTCAAAATATAATTGATGCAACCATCATGATATAAAAAAAACAACAAATTTTTCCCAAGTGGTGGTAGTAGAGTTGAGGTTCATCTCAAGCTTCTCATTTTCCCACCATGTTTTTACTTCTCTAATAAGATAATATGATCCCCAAATTTCCTTATAAACTTTTGATTAGTTATGTATCTCTAAGTAATTTTCAATTTCCATCAACCAAGCTTCAATACCATCCCTAAATAAAGTTCCATAAAACTTAGTAGGATTTACATGTTTCATGTCTTGTGTGTGTTTTGTAGCTACTTAATCCCTTGCATCCTATAACACCTCACCATGCATATTCTCTTACTAAGACTCTTACTAAGATTATTATTGAATAGGGTACTCTTCAACCTCTTCCTAATTGACTTCCTCAACATGCCCATGCCCTTCTTGTTTCAAGGCCATGATTTGGTCCATAGTCTCATGCATGATAGCAAGAATCTGATCTAACTTTATAGCTTGCTATGTGGAAAATTAGTTTGGATCTATTGGAGGGTTATTTTTGAAGTAAACTCACCTTTAATTATATTGTTCAAAATTCACCTTTCCTATTAATATAATAATAAAAATATGTTAACATATTCATTCAGTCCTAGAGTTTGAGCCTTAACTTTGATACCACAATGTTAGAACCCCACTAGGTTTAACTCAAATAATGATAACTTTTTAAAAAAAATTTACTTGATAGTCAAATAAAATTATTACCAATTAAGATATGTCAATTTATCTTTAACTAAATGCATCTTCCATGATAAACTATTTATGATTCATTTAGATAATGATCAACTAATCATATTCAATAGAATTACAAATTTAAACCATCATAAAATGTATAACTATTGAATAATAATGACTAAACTAACTGCTAGAATTTAATGTACTAATATTATACAATAAGAGAAACCAAAATACTATTTATAAAGTACAATAATACAATGTTTTTACATCAAAGTGTATATAAATAAAAACAAAGTTCCACAGAACCATCAAGTGTCCATATACTCATTATATGTAAATAAAATGAAATCATGAGTAAAAGTCTCTATTGGATAATTATTGGAGGAGAGAGAGAGAGCATCATTAGAGTGATTTTTCACACCAATCATGGATTGTACATCCCCCACATAATTTCCAACTAGGGAATGGCCTTCCATTCATATATGAGTGAATGATAAAGGTGTAGGTATCAAGAAGTCAACTAGAACCTATGTGTTGTAATATTCTAACCACATGTAGCATATAATAAATAATTTATTCTAACATGACAATGTCAATATATTCATATAATAAAATATGTAAAATGATAACATTTAACTATAAACATTAATTTTTCCAATGTTTTCATATAATTTAATGATTTTTTAGATCAATCAGATTTCATTTAATCTAAATATTAATGAATTTAAATATATGTATGAGAACCCATCTCATGATAATAATCATTAGGTTTATTAATACCATATTACTAAATAATCTATATACAAAAATTCCATTGATTTTTCATATAGGTTTGTACTTAAAAACACAAAAAATAAATACAAGAAATATTGAAATAATATCATGTTAATAAATAAAAACTTATTAACTACTAAATATTTCCTAAGTTTCAATACATCAATAAGTCCATATTTCATTAAGGCAATATTTTGTATATTATTTTTTTCTAATAATCATCATAATATCTAAGAATTTATCAATTGCTAACAAAAATCATGTATTCCCAACTATTTAAATAAAATAATACATTTCAATAATTTCACAATAAATCCTAAGCTAAACAAAAAATACTAACAAATGCAACATTATTTATTCTAATCAACAATTTAACAATTTACTCATAATTAATAACTAAAATAACATATTATTAATTATTGATTAAATCCTAGTTTGTATATAAACGTATATATCCACTTTAAACAATAAATCTACTCGTAACCCAAATTATTTGCATAAACATGTATATGAAGTATGTCGACTTAAATCTATATACCTTAGAAACCCTTAACCATTGGTTTTCAAAATGTCATAATATATACATATAATTTTTTATACATACATACATATGTGCATAAATTTAAGTGATAACCTATCTATATATATGTATGCATATGTGTTTCTATGAAATATTCATATTGAATATATAATAGTCTCTATGTATAATCCATAATTACATACATACATATATGTGTTCATATTCTAAGTACCCTACTTAAGGAATATAAATTCATATTTAAAAAAAATATAAATCAATAAACATAACATAAAATTCAAAAACCTAAAATGAATACATACAACATAAATTATTAAACATCGTTATGTACCCTATGTTACATCAATTTATTGAAATCATCCAACAAGTTTAGCCCCTAATTAAACATATAAGACTCAACATATATTCTTAATATAAAATATGTTAAAATAACTTAGAGAAAATAATAATAGTTGATCCTAATATGAGGATAATTTACCTAGTCATTTCATAGTTTGTTTATACACTGTTGACACTAAAACATTACACATAGTCATCTCTTAATAACATATGCACAAAAAACTAAAACTTGCATACCCAAACCATACTCAAACTAAATCAAGTTGATATTTAACCATCTCATATAAACTTATGTAATATCAACTCACCATAAACAAATAATTATTAAAATATAATTGACTCAAAAATAATAATTCCTGTAACATAGTCATTAAATAACAATAAAAGCAAAACCAAATTCAAAGATATTCATACGCAGTCGACTCATATGTACTTACATACAATCCAAACATAGTAATAGTATATTCATAATAAATATAACTTGATTACATAGTTAATTTAAATAATATCACTCAATCATATATATAATATTATACCAAAATTTGGAAGTGGAAGGGGGATCCATGAACATTGTCAATTGTGTAAGTGGTAGACACCACCCAAGATGGACTATAAAAAATATAATTGATGAAGCTAAGATAATATTAAACTCATTCTAATAGCTTTACATTTAACACACGTATATGGAAGGCAATGGAATTGAAAACTATTTCACCAACAAGGGAACTAATAACATGGGCTTCAAAACTTGGCTACATCATGAGGACTTACCTAGAGAATTTGTAATGAAGGAAAAAAGTATTCTATTATCATTTAGTACCCTAGATTTATACCTCATGAATAGGAGGAAAATTATGGTTTTGAATAACATGTGGGATCTTAGGACCATCATTTCCAATCCTATTTAGGAGAAGCATCTAGAAAAAGTAAAGAAACATGCAGAAAAACATAATTCTTCTCACAATTATCTCAATTACAGTTTAAAGTGGAGTTATAGAAGAGGTGTAAAAGGTATTACTAAGCCTATGAAAATAGTATTATCAACATGGGAATACCAAATATAATTAATCCTAAGCTATAACTAGAGGTAAAATTAAAAAATAGAGTCTAGAATGCCCTATAGGTGGTTGTCTCACTAGATTCTTGGAAAACATTGAAGGTTTTGATATACGATATCTATCCAGTTTGTTAGAGCTTGGGAGGAAAGGGTTATCAAAATTAATGTGTTTATGCTTGAAATCATAGAGGATATTATTTATCATGTGATATTCTTGATAATTAAATAAACCAAAAGCTACTACACTCCTAAAGACTACAAACTAGATAAAGAAGCATTTCTGGAGGATGGTGAATAGTTGGATCAGCTATACAATGGATTGGATAGGGAATCCTTACCCAAACCATATGATAAGGTATATTTTAACCTTATTTAGTATGTCACATTATAATTTTGATACAATGTTTTCAAGTGGTCTATATTTATAATTTTAAACTACTTTCGGCATGGAATAACTTTTATTCTTCCTTTTTTCATTCTTAAATTAATGGAAAATTTCATCCATAAAATCAAAAATTATAATTATGTATCCCTAAGACAAAAGGGAGTTATTTTCCTCATTTACAATAATTTCAAAATGAATAATAAAATTAAAGGAATAAAAAACTAGATAACGGTTGGTGGACACAAGAGAAATAAAGAAAATATGGATCAAATATTTGAGTAGTCTGAGTAAGGATGTTGGTAGCAAGATGAAAGACATTTGTAAATAAAAAGATATGATAATAAAGGTGAATAGAAAAGATTAAGAGGGTATTAAAAATTATCTAAGAGGAGATTACAAATGCACCAATGTGGATAAAGACATTTTGGAACTAAAGGATTTCAAAAAGCAATAGACCCCTCGTTAAAAAAAGGGGACAAGGAAATTTGTAATTGTGGATAGTGACAATGAAGAGATGGAAGAATAGAACATCAATAAGGACACCAATAAAACAAAAATTAATACAAAAACATGGATTAATAATAAAAATGAAAAGACTCAAATAGATAATATAAGAAAAGAGGAGAATGACTAGATCTAGAAGGATAAAAATAAAGAGTTTAATCAAATTATGAACTAACTCAAAAGTAGGGAGAAAATTGGTGTTTTGAATGAAGAATTGGACCTAAAAAAGTTATCATGAGGTGGTTCATGAGGAAAATATCAACCCTCAAAATTAGGATGAATATATTTCAATAGGAAAATAAAAAGTTTAACTAAAACCTGGATGGATAAAGAAGAAGATTTAAATATTCAAAGTTTGAGCTTTAGGGTAGATCTCCTTGAACATACAAATAAGAATATTTATAAAAAACTTAATTTCATCATTAAATGCAATAATTATGTAATTAATTAAGGTATAAAAATATTTAAAACCTTCAATCACACCTCAAAGACCTTTTTAACCCTAGCTACATAGGTAAATGAAAAGAGACAAAGGGCCAAAGTAATAAAGGATTATACAACATTGACTATGAAAGTATTATAAAAAAAAATGGACATGAACCTAAACAACATGAAGGCATGTTGGGAAGACATTTTTGGAAGTATGGAGAATATAATCTATATATTTGTATGAGAGTGCTTTTTTTAATCTATTATTTAATTGTATCTATTATGTTTCTTGTGGATCCTCTTTCTTTAGACTATTTCTAGTTTTGATTCTTCTTTGTTTTGATGTATTTCTAGGGTTTGGGGACCCTAACTCAAAAAAATCTCCCCATTTAACCCCAATAAAAAATATTATACCAAAATCAACTCAATTTATCTATGCTCACTTAACATACAAACTATCTTGGCTAGTAAATACACAGTCATATATATTATTATATACTCATACCAAAATGATCTAAAAACTATGTTATGACAATTGACATTATTAAATCACAGTCGACTCATAATTAAATAACCATAGTTAACACATAAATATTTATATTTAATTCACCCATAATTGATTTATAATTAGTTGGAACACAACCATAAATATATAGTTTAACTAGATCTTCTAGCCATCCAATAATAATATTCATACACAAGTGGTCACAATATAATAATACTTAGCCATTCAAAATTAAAATGAACTAAATAACCAATTAAATATCCTCTAATGGAAACCCATATTAAAAACCAAGTCTCAAAAATATCACGAGCCATATGGATAAAGTTACACATAGGTCTTTCACTATATTACAATGAATTAAGAAACACACAGTCACTTCTTTTATATAACAAACATAGTCAACCAAAAGACATTAAAACCCTAATTTTAACCCTATACCAAGTAATATATTTAATCCATTTTGTTTATACTCTACCATTTAGGCCTAAAGGAACTAATATACACATCCATGTTTTATTTTTTTAATAAAAAGGGGTAAAAACTTTATTAAGACTTAGAACATCAGAATACAAAATAGCTAGCACAAACCAAAGACCACAAAAAAAACAAGAACAAAAGTATCACATCCTGACACCACTAATATATTCTACCAAAATATGCTCCAATTCTTGACATACCTCATAGGGTAGCTACTCCCACTCATCAACCTTATGGTCATCTCTATCTTCTGACGCCCATTTTGCCATGCAATCGGCCACCCTATTCCATTCCCTTGGAATATGGGCATAAAAAACTAAATCCATCAAGGAACTAATCTATAATATCTGATGAACTAACATAGCTAGTTACTAGCTCACATTTGAAATCTTCCTCTCATGGAGAAAATTAATCAAGACTTAAGAGTCAGCTTCAAAAATCACCCTCCTCCACCCTAGAGCATAAACACGCTTCAAGGCATATAGGATAGCCAGACCTTCCATCCTATTAATAGTCTCAACTCCCTTACTAGCTGAGAAAATAAAAACCATAGTTCCAAAAGAATCCCTACCAATCCCTTTGATCCTAGCCGACTCTAGATTACCCTTGGAAGATCCATCCGTATTAATTTTCAAAAGACCAATGGGTGGGGGCATCCATTTCCCCAACCATTGAAATTTATGTTTCCCCTGTCTACCTCTCTTGATGCAAGCTGAGACCAGAGATATCCCTTGTATGCCAAACCTGTCCACCATCTTAGCATCACCTTTCTCCAGTGGCAAAATAATCTCACTCTTAACTTCAATAGATTCTTGGATCATTCCTTTAATTCTAATCCAAACCTGCTGAATCCCTAATTTTTCATCCCAAAAAATTCTATGATTCCTTTCCAACCAAACTTGCCACAATAGAAAAAAGGGTCTAGCATACCATGTGTCCTATAAGAAGGGAGCCGAAGAGGGGGGTCTTCCAAATTTCAACTAAAAATCTACCAGGGAAGGTGCATGGATACACTAGCATCTCCATACGTCCCACCAAAAATGCCATAATTACAAAGTGAATGGGCAACATAAGAATAGGTGCAAAGAATATTCATCCTCACTACTACAAAGAACACACCTCAAAGGATCAGCAAAGCCCCTCTTTTGAATATTATCCCATGTCAAGCATCTATTCTAAACTAAAGTCTAGATAAAGCAATTACACTTCAGCCAGGACAATCTATTCTAGCCTTTCTTCCACCAATGAACTTCCTCCCCTCAAATTACTGAGAAATCAACTCATAATAACCATACGACATAGTATACTTACCCTTAGGATTAGGGGACCAGGTTAACACATCACTATCCATAAGTGTGTTGCAGCTGTGATAGGATAGAATATAGTTCAGCTCTACACATTTAGCCTCCAAACTAAGAATCAACCACTCCTCTGGGGTCTTCCATCTAGCATCTTCCACCTGCCCCTAAAGAGAAAGGAACTTATAATCACACACCCTAGTCACCTAGCTTCACAAAACCTCTATGACAAAATGCACAAGTGAGGATATTAGATAACTAAGGGAGGGTAGCAGTCCCAAGAGTCATGCCAAAACTGTGCCTCTACCCCACTCCTATAGATCTAGAATAAGCCCCTCTTAATCAACATAGCTCCTTTCTTTAGAGTAGTCGAGATCATTGAGCCTTTCCCTATCAGGGTATACCATGGGATATCCTTTTGAGGGATCCCAAAAAAGTACTTATGGGATAAGATTTTGGCCCACACCCAGTCTTGTTCCACACACCATCGCCAATACAATTTGGCTGCCAGCGTAGTACTAGATAACACTGATTGCCATAATCCAAGGCCACCAAACCTCTTTGGGCTAAAAACATCCTCCCACTTAAAAAGACTCCACTTTGTTGATGATAAATTACCAGCCCATAAAAATTGTCTTGTTAAGGAATCAAAGTCCCTAACAAAGCTCATCAGTGCCACCTAGAACATGCACCTATAAATAAGAAGAGCCTACACCACTAATTGAATGAGCTGGACCCACCCAATGAAGGATAGCTAGTGATGGGTCTAATGATTCACTTTGGCTTAGAACTTATCCAAAATCACCTACCACAACTCCTTAGACTACTGGCTGGAAGAGACAGGAATCCCAAGATATAGCAGTGGAAGACTCCCAATTTAAAACTTGAGAATATGAGCCACTCTTCATTGCATGGAGGGTGGAGTGTTGAAAAAAAAATTGAAGACTTGCCCTCATTAATTTCCTATCCTGAGGAATCAAGGTAAGCATCCAAGCCTTTACATATATTAGATGCCTCCCTAATAGTAGCCATGCCCATCAAAGCGATGTCATCCACAAACTAAAGGTGAGATTGTATAGGAAGGCACCCTCCCCATTACTAGCCCTAAATAACACCACTGTCCACCCACCTTCTAATCAACTGAACCAAGCCTTCTACCAGAAGAAGAAATAAGTAGGGAGAGAGAGGTTCACCTTGCTGCAGACCTCGAGAAGACTTAAAGAGATTAGAGTGCTCACCGTTAATCAATACTAAAAAGGAAGTCAAGTTCACACAACTCATAACCCAATGAATCCTGTCCTCCTCAAAACCAAAGACACCCAAAACCTTCTGGAGGAAGGACCAACAAACTCTGTCATAGGCCTTGGACATGTCCAGCTTGATAAACATGGACTTATCCTTGGACTTGATCATGGAGTGGATAGTCTCTGTGGCCACCACCACCCCATCCAGAATTTGATGACCCTCCACAAAGCCACCTTGATCCTCAAAAATAAGCATTGGTAGCCACCTTTTCAACCTTTTAGCAATCACCTTAGATATAATTTTATAAGTTACATTGCAAAGGGAAATGGGGTGAAATTGACTCAGCCAATCAGGCCCCCTCCCCCTTGGGAATGAAAGACAAGAAGGTATATTTTAGGGCCCGAAGCATTTGCTTGTTCTTCTATGATTCTTGAAAAACTGCCAATAGGTCTAATTTGATAATTTCCCAAAATTCCTAAAAAAACTCAATCGAGAAGCCATCTAGACCAGGTGCATTTCCTTTCTGCATCATGAAAACAATCCTCTCCAACTCCTCCAAGGATATAACCCTCATAAGGTGCACTTTCATTTCTAGAGAGACTAATGAAGGAATATAGGAGAGGACTTGATCCTCTACAACCAAGTCCCCCTGCACTTCTTCCTTAAATAAAGATGCAAAATACTACATGGTTTCATCAAAGATACCTTGTGTCAAAAAGACAATCTCCCCCCTGTTCGTCACCAAATAAGCTATCACATTATCATGATGTTTGGCTCTGACTGAATTGAAGAAGAAGGTGGTGTTCTTATCCCCCTCCTGAAGCCATTCAATCCAATATTTTTGTTTCCAAAATATTTCCTCTCTTAGCTCCCATTCCTCCAAAGTTTTTAAAGCCCTGGCTTCCTCCCTCAACATAAACACAAACATCCCCTCCTCCCTAATGAATCTGGTAATGCCATTTAGCTCCATTTGAGCCTCATTTTTCCTTTGGAAGGCATTTTTAAAACTTTGTTGGTTCCACCATTTGAGCTGGTACTTAACAAATTAGAGTAGCTTATCAAAAATATGCATTGTTGTACCAACAATAGGCATGCCAGCCTTCCACCATTCAGCAACTCATCCAAACAGGTCCGGGTCCCTGAGCCACATGAGCTAGAACTTAAAGGGAAGCTTCTAAAGCATTTAGGCTAAATAAATGACAAGCTTTATAGGCCAATGATCTGAACCTCTCCAATCAATTATCTCCAAACTAGAAGACCACATTCTGCCCACCTAATAATAGGAAGTCATGAATTGATCTATTCTCTCAGTGATGCACCTGTCACCCACCCTTCTATTATTCCAAGTAAAGCATCCATTGTTGGGCTTGATATCCACTATATTGAGTGCCAAAATATTATCCCAAAGCAGTATGGAAGATGGATCTAGCCTTGCATTACCTCCCCGCTTCTCTGTTAAATCCAAAATAACATTGAAGTCTCCAACAATAATCCAAGGCAAGTAAGGAAATAATCTATGAACTAAGTGAATATTATTCCATAGAAGAAGTTTACCTTGGAAATATATAGGAGTGTAGATATTAGAAAAAAGAATAGATTCACTTGACTCAATACACAAAGCAACCATGGATAAAGGGCACTTAAAGGCAATCCAGGATATAGGTTAGATCTTGCGTGGGTTCCAAAAACATGCCAGACCTCCCAAAGATCCCTAAGCTCCAATGCACTGACATAGACCATGCCTCCATAACTTAGGTGCGATACTCCTTATGTCTTCCATAGAAACCTTAGTCTCCTAAAGAAAGAGAACATCTAGAGAATGCCTTTTAACTAGTTCCTGAATAGCTTTTTGTCTAGGGCTATTGTTTAATCCCCATACATTCCAAGAAATAATGATCATTAAAGAGGAGTCAAAAAGTGGGAATCTAAGGTCCTAACAAAAATTGACTCTACCAAATTCTCCCCAATCCTCTTAATCTTATCCATGTCCTTTTTTTGCCCCAATTTAACACTTTTTTCTAAAACCCCCTTCTTACCATCCTTTTGAAGAATGCCCAAATGAGGAGAAGATTTACCTCACTTATCTATATCTATAATCATAGTCCTTGCTAGAAGGTCCATGTCTTCTACGCTCTGTCCCCTTTCTCCATTTGTCTCCAAAACCATTTGCTTTCCTATCTACCCATTTCTGACCATAGGTAAGGTAAACTCCTCATGAAGAGCAGAATGAAGAGTGGAAGAGTTAGTCTCTAGTCCAGATCCTCCCACAAGCTGCTCTACACTCATTAATCTCAAGTTAACTTCTTACTATCCCAATTCATCCAAGACCTCAAACCTATTAAAAGTATCCTCATCTTGTCACTCCATAAGGGTCCTCTTCTGGCCTCTGTTATAGCTTTGAGCTTTCACCTGAACAAAACCTTTAGTATCCTTGCCCTCACCAACACCAGACTTCTTCCCCTTATCATCACCAATATTGATACTAGGAGGAGGCAGAGGTTGTTGTTCTAATGGATTGGCCTTCAGGCATCTTCACACCAAGTGGCCATATTCATGACAAAGGTGGCACCTGAAAGGAAGGGTCTCATAGTCCAGTTGTTGCACCCAAGAATATGAGCCCACACTCATCTCCACTATGTCTGGCAATGGTTTACTCAAATCAATTTCCATGCAAATTTGAGCAAAAGTCATAACTTTCTTCCTTAAGGTTTGTGTTGAAGACCCCACTAGCCTTTCAAGCATTGATGCTAATATCTGAAGAACATCCTCATGGCAACATTCTATAGGAAATCTAGGTAACTGAACCCACACTAGAACCCAATTTGGTAGTTCCTCAGATGGATTAAATCTTGCATGCTAAGGTTTGTCAAAAAGTCCAACTTGATTATAAAAATAGGGCCCACCCTCAAAAAACCTATTTTGATTACCCAAGCATAGAAAAGTCACCATGAAATAATTTTTTGCTAGCTGTGTGACCTCCATTTCTCCCTCTAGTTCCCACACTCTCTAAGCCCAACTCTCCAAAAATTGAAGGGAGACTCTCAATCCTAGAAATTTGCAATACATCAAATGCTTGGAGTAATATTCCACATCTTTAGAGATCATATCAAAAGGGATTACTAGTTTGGGTCTCTCTTTGCACCGCTCTAGGCAATTGTTAATCTTCATGATCTGGGATCCCCCAAGAAAACTCAAATCTATGGCATCTATAGTCTGAGAAAAAAACACATTTCTAGATGTTCTCATTGCTTGTCCTGACATATTCAGGCCAACTGCTTCACTAAAACTCTTACCAAGCATAGTCTTAGAAGGCTCCCTCTAATCCATTACCACATCTTTACTTCGTCCATCCTCTGCACTGGAAACTACCACTCCTCCCTATGTACTCAATCTTCCATGCTTCTCCCATGCACTCAATCACACAACAAAGATGAGCTAGGGCACAACTGCCCTAGCTCACCATTGAGTTGTAGAAATAGGTCATCTCCATCCTCGTCATTATATACACATCCATGTTAATAACCAATCTAAATAACACTTATTTGTGCATATAAACTAACCAAACCCATTTCTTAGTCATGGAAATAAACTAAATACACAAAAATTTTGTGTTCTACCCATAGTCCCTAACCTTCTATACTCAAGATAAGTTTTAATCAAAACATGTATTAAATTCTTTATAGGTATTCTTCCTTACTCAAGGTCAAATCCCTGATCCCTCTAGGGTTATATAATAAAAATAACCATTTATTTTTGAAACCCTACACACATTTCATACATCTACTATATGACCTAATTATAATTTTTTAGGTAAAATCAAAAATAACAAACCTTGCCTCATGATGCCCTAAAGTAGACTTTATTCCTTAGTTTACAAATAGTTATTTTTATATTTCCTCTATCAACTTAGCTGCTATACAAAATTCCAAAAATCCATTCTATTTTTATTGTTTTTGTAGTCTCTTGAATGCATTTTGAATACCACTAATATCAAGGGGACACATTCTCTACCATAAATTCTCCAAGAAAGACTCACCATCAAACCATAAATTCCTGGCATGCTCTCCATGTTTCCTAGGTCAATTACCACACAACATAATCTATCTACCATTTATTCCAACTTACAGTCAAGCCCTCATCATGTCAAGTTTTTGCATGGTTTAAATGACCAAAAACCATCAAAATCAAATGATGATTCTAGAATTAGGGTATACATAACAATTTATCAATTAAACATAACAATAATGTTTTAATAATAATATCTTGAATTCCCATTCCAACATAAGCATTAAACACAAAATAATCAAGCTAAATATTAAATCATCAATGCCACATACCTAGGTAACCATTAGGTATTTAGTGAATAAATCACCCTAGGTACCACCTTAGGTCAAGGTTAGATATAGCTTAATAAAATATTTTTTTTATATGATCAAAAAGGCAATTCAAAAGAATAGTCATCTATAAACAACTATACAAATGAAACATTTCATACTGGCAACCACATTACAATCATTACAAATAATATTGACTTCAAATAAGACTTATTATCATCAAAACACTAATCTAGACCATATCAAAACATCCAATCATGTATTAATCAAACACTATGAAATTAAAATAATCATGAATTTATTTTTATATGTGGTGTGTGTTGGGTTCATTATCAAATCTCAACACTACCAACATTTCCATCTGTAACATCTATTTTGATGATACTCTCCCTCCATATCTAAATGGAGAGTAGAATTTCTCCTACATCTAACTCATAAATTCAAATGTTAGTTAGCTCGTAACTATGATAATTAGTACAAATGAAACTAAAGGACAAAAATAATAAATAAGAATAATATGCATGCATATAAAACTCATATACAACTAACCAATCAAGTAATGAGTCACATAAATAATCATTATCTATCTATCCATTCATCAACAAAATGAAAATAGTTTGCTATAGCAGTAATTAAACAACATTAACCCCATAATATTTGTTTAATATTTAGATCATGTTTAGTGAATACATCATAATGAAACACATTATGTCTATCCATACATTATCATAATAAAATATTTTTCTATAATAGTAATTAAACAATATTAAGCCCATTAAAATCTATTTAATAAGCATACGAAGTTTAGTGAGGAAATTAGGATGCAACAATAAGAAGAACCACATTGTGACTTTCACATGGTCTCTAGTCATTCAATAAAGGAGTATAGAGATTACAAGTGATTTATATCACACCCGAATCTCTAAGTCTTAGCTCATTTCATGGATAGTCGATCACCTCAAAATAGTAATCATAGGTGCTCTTTTTATTTTTTTATGACTAGTACACATTATTCAACTAACTATAAACCCCTTTAATAGTATCTAGATATACTTTTTATTGAGGCAATTAATTTTCCTCTTCAACTAAACATGTTGAATTTGACTACTACACATGATTATATAGTTAAATACAAGGGGTACTATATTTGGCTTTTTTTTTATACACATTATAAAGATATGTGTAGAACCATTCAATAATATTTCAAATATTTTTAAAGGTCTTCATCTCAAAGTTCCCATTATCATTTACATGGTTTATCTAGGATGGAGGGGTATCCTCTCATGTAAATAAAATATCTCTTCAGTTTTAGGATATGAGTCCCATTCCATCTCAAATGGAACCCTCTTGTTGAGGTCAACATACCCCCATTTTTGAAAAATGGGGACCCTTTTTTATATTTTGTACAAATTTGTACCTTAAATTTAGAAAATCACTTGATCAAAATACTAATAACATGTCTTTAAATTATTATTTTTCTTGAAGATCCTCCACACTTGGTCATCATTTAGATTAATTGACCTATTTTCAAGTAATCTTTATTTTACCCCTTCTAATGATGTTAATGGTTGTTACCTATGTTTTGTATTTCAGGTTCAATGGAATCTCATTTCATAATGAACATGCTTAGGGTTTTATTATTCAATATTAAATTGATCTTTTATTAGCCTTTGGTCTACAAAATATTAATTTAATCTATTTTAAGTCATGTTAAAACCCTAGTCTAATGTATCAACCTAGGTCATTTTTTAATTAAATTCAAATTTGCACAAGAACAATTAATGTTAGAATAATTATCTAAGCTATGTACTTAGCATAATTTTTATCCTAAGACTTAGTCATATTTTTCAACATGATCAAATTTTAGACTAAACATTTTATTTTTGGTTGCTTTATGTCTCATTACCCTTTGGTCTATTTTATTATTAGCATGGTCTAAAAAATGTAGGGTCCATTTCATTATATCCTAGACAAGTCATAAAGATATATCCCAAAGTTTTTATTATAGTTATGAATACAATAAAATCCCTAGGCTAAATATTTATGACTTATCTCTTATTATTCATGGGGTCCATCTCATTATGTTTTATAAATTAACGTAAAAAAATTATCCTAAGTTTTTACCACGTTTATCAACATGAATAAAATCTTATTCTAAAATATTTAACCTAAGTTCCTTATATTCCATGAGCCTAATTTGGTTCTATTTTATTTACTACATGATCAATGGTACATATTTTCTCAAGAAAGATTGATGTAATAGTGCATGTTAAAGTCAAAACATCAAAGGAACCCTAAATCAAGTGAGAGGGTGATAAGTGTTACTATCATGGGAACCTTACCAAAAATCTAATGACATGCAACAAAGGATGATCTGATAGTGCATGATACATCATCAATAGATGATCTGATGGTTTAAGATTAATGTTAACAATTCAAAGACCTAAGATGAGATAGAAAGTGACAAGCATCATAATATTAATGAAAGAATATCAAAAAACCAATGGCATTCCATCCCTCAGATTGAGACTTGATGGAGCATGTTGATTTGGCCAAAGAAGATCTAATGGTGCATGATGAAGGTTGAAAAGTCAAAATCCATGAGGATGATTTTAGAGATGACACATGGCATAACCACAAGCAATAAACTAAAGCTTAAGTATATTTAATAAATTAATGGTACATAGATGAGGGTACATATTTTGATCAATAGTCCATGGAGTAGGAGAAATAATTAAGTAAATCAAGATCATATTCATCTGGGTAGAGAGGATATGATGGCTTGAGATAAATTTTGAAATTTCAATAAATATTAGAATGAATGTGAAAGTGACAAGTTTCACAACCATAGAGAGTATAAAAAGAATACAATGTCATTCAAATTCTTAGATCAAGATCAATGAACTGCATTGATTCGAGCAAATAGATCCAATAGTCTGTGAAAGGTAAAATTTTCAAAGGAACCATAACCAATGAAATATTGACACATTTTAAAAAGTGATAAATGGTCATATTTTAAATATTAATGATTGGGATGCCTTGATGATGCCACATCGGAGCCATATAATCTAGACATCACATATATGTATATTTTGTGGACCTGATGCAAGGCAAAGGAATTAATACTCTATCCAAATAAAATATAAGGCACAAAATTCATATAATTTTATACCATTAAATATCAATAAAACCCTTCACAAAAGCCCTAATCATGTATAAAATCTTTATTTTGACCCTATGATCATCATAATCAAGCAAAGGAAGATTGTATTGGCACCTGTATAAGGATAATTCAATCTGGGAATGAATTATGATCTAGTAGTAATAAATTTGAAAAATTCACCACCATGGCAACCTAAAAAGGTGTTTTAATAGAATATGTGAAGTTATATTTAACTTTAGATGTAGAGGGGAGGATTTTCAAGGACACAGTTTAATTCCATTGCTCTGAACATTGGGGACAAAAATTAGTCCAAGATTTTCTCTACCATTAAAGAATAACTAGCCATGACCTAGGAGGAAGAGAAGAATGTCATGGTAAAGACGCTCTACTATGATATAGTTTCCATTCAAATGATAGGTCTTCATTATGTTGAAATAAAACTTGAGGTAATAGATTGTATAGACATGCTACCTCTTATTTTTAAGGATGGTAAAATTGATAATGACATGTTGATCAATGAACAAACTCAAAAAAGTATAGACTATATTTTTGATATATCATTTTAAAACTATTAAAAACTACCTTAACCCTAAGTAGACCAAACCACAATCAACAATTGGGATAAGGTAAAAAATTGAAGAATATCCTTTCTTTGTGGTTGTATTATGAAAACCAAGTGTTTTTTTGATTTCAATGGAAACATACCCATTGGTCAGTTCAGACCTAAAATAAGAATGATCATGACCATGATGAATAATTTATGTGGGAATTCAACCATTTCATATGTGGGAAAAATTTGGGTACCTTTAGTCTACTTTATGATTGAGAAGCAACTCACCCCTCATCTTGTGAAGTTATCAACACCTATCTATGTAGACATATTTTTGTAGTTAAGAAAAGGAATAGAACCTAATTATATATGATGTCATACCTTATATATGCCCTTATTTACATAAACAAGATTCCCAATCTTAGAGAATGGTCACCTAGTGGAACTCAAATAGTTTCATAATATTATTCAAAATTACACATATTCAAATATAGGGACCACATCTAATTCATATGTGATTATGTTTACCCATTCCTCACTAAGGCCATCATATGAATCCCAATGATGAGGGTCAACCCCTTGTTAAAAATTTAATTGAGGCCATGGGGGATATATGGTTGTATTCATATTGTATAATCATTATGGTTTAAGGAACATGATGAACACCACCCAGGCTACTTGTCCATGTATCCATCAAACTAGCAGAAGAGGAGGTGGATTATCAAATATGCAATGGGATAAATAGTTTGTATAAAACCAAAAATAAAGGATTGGCTCACACTCTCCCCCTAACCATTAGAAGGACTATTTTTTCAAAATGGGACAATATTGAAGCTATTTCCAAATATAGGGCATCCTTTAATTTACAAATTGATGCACTATGATAGTGAGATTCCCATGTAAGAGTGAAGGAAAATTTGAAAAGTAAGGGAATAAATGTACCCTATGATGATTAGCTTGGTCCTTTTGACCCAATATACATAAAGTCATATTCATTCTCCAAGGTCATAAGGAGATTGAAGAAACATAATATAAAACATAAATCTAGGATGTTGAGGGAACAAAACAAGAATGATGAAAAATGCCAGTGGGGGCCAAGGTAGTGTAATTTTCTAAGTGGAATATCTTCTATACCTCCACTAACATAAACACAAGAAGAGTTAAAACATGGGGCACAAATTGAGCAAAGGCCAGAAGAGAGAAGGCTTGATGAAATAACATCATCTTCAACCTAGGTACAAGGACAAGGATCACCAATTGAATAGGTTTACATGGTAGTATTAGACCTTGGGGAGATAATTGAAGATGCTCTAAAAATGTTCTTAGTGGCCTATGAATCTGAGGATGAAGAAATGGAGGAAATAATAGAAAAGAAGGGGAAGGAAGTGTTGGTCCTAATTCCTATAGACACCCCCAAAATAAAGGTAGAGCTATCCATTATCCTAGCCAAAACCAAGAATACCAAGGTGACCTTCATTCATTATTTGAGTTAAATCAACCTCTTCAGTGAATAAAAATTTATTTAGGGTCCAACCATTCATGAATGGTTCATCTATGGCAAATTATAGAAAGTACCTATTGCACAACATCCTTAGACAATGATGAAGGCAATTAATATCCATGTGTATGAAGAGCCAAAGACATGGATAGTTATATAACAAAAGGAATAAGAGAAAATGATGGATACTCCAAGAGAATTAAGTGTAACACAGATAGAAACCCTAGCTCCAAAAGGATGGCTACACCAATAACAAAGATAAAGGGGAAAAATAAATGATTTGATCAATATCTTGGTTAAAGATCAAATTATTTATTTTAATACCATAAGTTTGCCTCATTTGAACATATCCATAGGGTTATTAATTGATAAAATAAAAAATTTAGGCAAATGGCCCAAGGACCTAGAAGACATTTATAAGGATGAAATATAGTTACATAGCAGGAAAGAACACATATTATAGAGAATAATCAAAGACCCCTCTACACTTAGCTCAAATATTCTTATCACTGATGATTAATTCAAAGAGAGGGTTATTCAAGTCATGAATGAAGTTAAAATTCAAATCCAAGTGAAGATAGGGGTTGAAAACACCAAGATCATGGCCATGATGTTTGGTACAAAGGAAAATATTGTAGAACCTAGAATCATCAAAAAAGCATTTAAAAAAGGCTAATAAATATCTTAAGAATTTAATATAACAATAATATTAAACTCTTTATGGATCCTATGGCTAATTTTAAACTAATTGATGAACAACATCAAAGAGTAATGAATACCTTACAATAGAAACAAGGGAGCACATCTGTAAAGGGGTCTCCAATTTAGTTGAATTGGGAATATTATTTTTATAATTAAGCATGTACAATACTTTAAAAATAGAATATTCTTTTTTTAAATTCATGTGCAACTTGTAAAACTCATTACTTGTAGGTTAGTCATCTTAGAATATCTAAAAGGTTCTCAAGGAATTGCAAAAAGATAGTTGTCCTTAATATTTGACATGACTAACCAACATACCTCATGAAAGGTCTATATAAAGAGATATTTCCCATTGTAAAGGGGAGAGAGTTTTTTATCCAAAAAATTATTTTTTAACTTTTGAGAAAATTAATACAAATCAAGGAGTTATGGAATTTTTTTCCACATTTGTTTTTGTGAATTACTATCATGGTTTCTATCTCATTTGTTTGGTTTTATTCTAAAATTTTAATGGTTATTGTGAATTATAAATATGCATCTTTAAATTCATATATTCTAATTTGTGTTAATACTAGATTAGATGAAAGTTACTAGGTTTAATTCACTTTATTTGATTTTGTTACATCTAGGGTAATGCTATTTATTTTCAGGGGTGAAATTCTTAATGTAAATCCTTTTCATATTTTCATACCATCCTTATATGTTTGCCCAATGTGTGGTAGGATTTGAGATTATGCTAATTCATGTCATACATTAGTTAAATACATGTTCAAATGAAATTAGAACTTTGTCATAATATTTAAAATAGAGATCAACAACAACTTTATTTTTTGCCTTGCCCTTTATTTTGCTCATTTTTTATCAATTCACCTTAGATTAGTTTCATTGTGAATATTCATCTTATTTTATCTTTGGACATAGGTTTTCAGTAAAATTTACTTAGATTAGAATAGGTTATCTCTAATATCAAAGATCAACTACTAAGCCACAATATCTCCCAACCACAAACTAATATAAATTTGTGAAACAATCAACTTGTTCTACCTCTATTCCACAAAAGATAATAGGATTATCACAACCTTCAACTCATGAATTATATTATTTGGATTTAAAAATGAGTAGTGTTTATTAAACACTAAGAACCACCTATGATACACTTTTAGGCATCAACAGGTAAACGTGTCCTGCTGGTGCTAGAAAGAGAGCATTAGTTAGATCTTTGTAAATTTACAAATTCTTAGATAATTTTGATGAATTGTGTTCAAATATTGATGTATTATTTCCATATTTGTGTGTATTTTAGCATATTTGTGTAAATATCAATGATATTGATGTTTTTATACTAGTCTTTACACTTATTAAATAAAGATAGGTATCCTTTGAAGATTCATGAGTAATTGTGGTAAGGATAGCTTGAGATCTATGAGTCCAAAAATTTTGAGGTTAGTAATAGTTTTTTAATTCAAAGATCAATAGATCCTTAGTATGTTTTATTTTATTTGATATTATATGTGTAAATATCATCCATATTCATGTATTTAGACATAAATTTGAGCTAATTTAGCTAAATATTGATGTCCTTTGTTGTTCTTTATACACATTCACACAAAATTTTATTGATGTGCAAGTTTGATCATTGTTATTTACAAAGATGAGATTTACATATCATATTTTAAATAAGGTTAAAATTTTTAAAGAAGACACTACCAAGGATAAAGAACTGGTCATACTCAGAGACAAGGGTTCATCTCCTTTCATTAGAATTTCATAGGATAGCTAGGCATGATAAAGGTAAGCATATACTTTCAAAGTCTCAACCAACTTCACCAATTTAGGGTGCATGACTTGGCTAGGTGGTTCTTCAATCAATGTGATAGGTGTGGTACATGACATTCCTTGTAATACTAAAAAGTAGTTGGCTACTTTTAGTCCTAATGGTGTTATAACTACTAAAGAACACATTAAATCCTTCAAAGATACTTTAATACTTTTTAATGTTATTCATGAAGATGTAGCATATGGATTTCTTCCATTTTCTTTTAAATATGTTGCATATAAATTGTTTCTTAACCTTATAGAGAATTAGATAGCTATCTAGAATGATTTTAATAGAAGTTTATTAATTAATTTGGTAAATAATTAGTCCATGCATTTTGTATTAGTAGTTTACCACTGTTAAAAGAGATTCAAATGAACACATAAGAGCCTTTAATGATAGATTCCAAAAAAAGTTCATTATAACCATAGCTCCTTACATACCTAATAAGTCTTTAGCCTTAGAGATTTAAAAGGATGTCCTAGATCCCATGACTTATGTGTTTCTCAAAATATTTACTCAAGTAATTAATACATTAACATTAGCTTATGATAAATTTCTGATCATTAATGACCAAATGCAACCACAAGGCCAAATGGCATAAAATATTCTCAACATTAATCCAAACTTGCTTATTCTGAATGTCATTCCCAATGCTAATAAATATATGCCTACCTTAAATTACCTTCCAATTCTTAACCAATTACCTTTAAGTCATGCACATCCTAGCCAAAACCTAGGATTTTTGAACAATGTTGCCAGTAGATATAGTCCACGAGACCAGAGAGCTTTGATGCCTATAGACAGTAGAAATAATCAAGTTCATAATTTTAAAACACCCAAGATTGAAAATGAATCTATCTTAAAGATGATCTGACATCCTTTAATTTTAAAAGCAAGTTAGAAATATTGGGGAAAGATCTAACATGAACTTATCTTTATAAATATTCAATAGGCCTACAAATAGATTTAAAAATAACAACAATGTCCATAATAATGAGTCATTTGATAACAAGAATGTATCTAATATAAATCTTAGTGATGTAGTTTTACTTGATTACTGTAGTGTTCATTATACTTCAAAACATGGTGAAATATATTGTCTAGAATTTTTCAATGCTTTTGAAGCTTTTCAAGAAGAGTTAGACACTTTTGAAGTTGTCCCTGATAAAGATAATGGTGCAGGTTCCTCAAGTTCTTCAAGGTCAACTAAATCTATTGATTTAACTCTCATGGTGGAGACATTCATGTTCCCATTTCAAGAAGAGAATGAGCTTGAGGATGTCCATGAGAAGATTCATGATTTTCAGCAATATTTAAAGAAGACCTATCCTCTGAGGAATAGGGAACAAAAATAACCTATGACTACCTCAACTCCACCAACTAATTTTGACACTTCTCCTAATACTAAATTAGATAATAATCTTGAGCCTCCTAAGGGAAATACCTCTAAACCCAATGTTGATACATCTAATTATTCAAATAGGACTAGATATAATATAGTGGAGGATAAGAAAAAGATCAAATCTAACATCACTTTATATGAGTTGACTCATATTATAGAAAAAAAGGATTTACTTTTGTAATCTTTAACTAATAAGCCTAGGAAACCACAAAAGCTTTCACATGATAATGTTGAAATATACAAAAGTAAGGTAGATGGTCCACCTTTCTTGATTATAGTTATGATCTCTAGTAACAATTTGCATAATATTTTGTTAGACTCTGCTACATCTACAAACATTATGCATAAAGTTATTTGTGAACAACTTGGTTTGACTTCCATTAAATATGATAGATTTTTAAATCAATTAGACCAATCAAGAGTTAAAGCATTTGGTGAATTGTTGAAATTTCACATTCATATTGCTTCTAAACCAAGTTCCAATAGTTCATTGACATCTAAGTGGTGGATATTCTTGATGCATATGGAATGTTTCTAAGTAGAGACTAGACTAGATCTCTGAATGGTTACATGTCTATTGATTATTCACACATTTGGTTACCTTGGAAAGGAGTTCCCAATCAGATCATGATAGATTAGGAGACCAAGATGAATCATATGATCACTAAGTATAATGAAACTAATGATAGGGTCAACATGGTTACCTCAGACCTAAATGTTTACATTCATGACACCACAAATGTATGTAACCCCAAAATGTCTCATGGCATTCTTAGATTATGAAATTTGTATTTTGATGGGGCTAGATGTAAATCAGGTCCTAGAGTAGGATTGGTATTAATCAATCCCATAGGGAAAGAATACAATTTCTTTCACAAAATTTAGTTCCCATCCACCAATAATTTCCCTGAGTATGAAGCACTTATTCTTGGATTATAATTTTTAATCAAACACAAGGTTAAGGAAATATTAGTTTTTTGTGATTTAGAACTAGTAGCTAATTAGGTGAAAATTAAATATCAAATAAAGTCATATTATATTAAGAAGTATAAGTTTAGAGTATGGGACTTAATTTAATGTTTTGATTCTTCAACATTATGGCAATTCCTAGGGAACAAAACAAGGCTATTGATGAACTTGCTTCAACATATCCAACCCTATGTCTAATCAAAGTTCCATGTTATAAAGCCTTACCATTGAATTAGTACCATGTCGTTCAATAACAGATAACATCAACCACTTTCAATTATTCAATGATGATCAATAGATCATAAACTTCATGACTATCTTAAGAGTATTTTAGGCTCACATTATTGATGAGGTCAATGAAAATTCTTTGATGATGACACATTTAAAGACCAACTCGATGATAAAGTCATTTAGCTGAGTGATAATAAGATCCCTAAAGGAATTATATACTTAAAGAGATTGTTTTATTTAGATAAATTAACTGAGGTTGTCAAGATTCATAAAGTAGATGGGAATGACCACAATGAAATTGACCTAGGTTACCAAGGTTAATCTTGGTTGGTGAACATTGGTACAACCTACATAAAAATTAATACCAAGAGATCAAAAGATTTATTGACCAAGTATAAGGATGTGATATCATGGCCTTTTGATGACTTGAAGATATTTGATCCTAAGGTCATAACCCATATCATACCTCTAAAATAGGCCTACAAGATATTCAGGTAGAAATAAAGGCCAAGCAACCCTATCCTAGAACCAATGATATAAAAAGAGTTAAATAATTTAATATATGCTGAAATAATGTTTCCCATTAGAAAATACACTTGTGTAGCTAACTTTGTGCTTGTTAGGAAGTAAAATGGTGAAATTAGATTATGCATTGACTTTAGAAATCTGAATAGTGCATCTAAAAAGGATAATTACACCCTACCTTCTCATGACCAAGTAATCCAAATTATTTTTGGTTCTATTATGATGTATTTTATTGATGTATTTTTAGGGTATAATTATGTTTTATTCAATAAGTAAGACAAAATGAAGACTGCATTTTTTACTAAGTGGGAAATTTTGCCTACAAAAGATTGCCTTTTAGACTAATCAATGTATGTGCCATCTTCTAAAGAGAAATGGATCATCCATTCAAAGGCCTCATATTTAAGTGCATTATTATATACATGGATGATCTTAATGTTTTTTATAAGAATAGGGATGACCACATTATTCACTTGCAACAAGTGTTTGTGAGATGTAGAAGGTATGGAATATCTCTCAATCCTATACAAAGTATTTTATGTGTTACTAAGGGAAAATTATTAGGACATGTTATAAATAAGGAGGGGATCTCTATAGAACCAGATTTATTAAATTAAATATCAAAGGTAGAACCCCCTAACAAAAGGAAGTAACTAAAGCCTTTCTTTGATAAAATCAACTTTGTGAGAAAATTCATTTCTAGATTTATAGAGATTGTGAAGACATTAACTGACAAGTTGAAGAAATATGTCAAGATCACATGGAATGAATATACCAAGAAATATTTTAGAGACATAAAATAATCAATTGGATAAGCTCCTTTACTGATAAGTCCAAATTTCACTAAAGATTTCTATCTTTATTCATTTGCCTCTAATTATACAATAGTTGTTATCCTAACTCAAAAGATAGATAAGTGTGATAATCCCATTGCTTTCATGAGTAACAACCTTAAAATTTTTGAGATGAAATATTATATGATTGATAAACAAGCATTTGTTTTAGTTATGGTAGTGAAGGAATTTATGCATTATATTCTTAGAAATAAGGTACATGTAATTCTGTCAGACCCTACCACTAAGCTCATGTTAAGTCAATGTGAACTTGGAGAAAGAAGATGTAAGTGGATGTATATCCTTCAAAAATATGATATAGAGATGAAGATTTACAATTCAGTAATATTCCAAGGTTAATTAGTTAATTTATAATACTAATCCCAAACTAAGTGTTATGCATGTAGACCAACAAAGTTTTGAACCCAATGACTGGTATGATCCCATTTTTTATTTTATAATCAATGGCTATTGTACTACAAGATTAATTAGAGATATAAAGAGACCTTTAAGAATAAATAAAACCCACTTCATAATAAAATATTGATTGTTGTATAGGAAGAAATTTTAAGGCATTTATCTTAGGTGTGTGTCTAAGGAAGAAGAAACTGAGATCTTGAGCACCTTTCATGAAAAAAATGGAATTGTAAATCCATCTAGAGCGACTAAAACCCACAAGATCATTAGATTTGGTTAATAATAGCCTAATATGTTCAATGATTCTAAAAATCATGTGAGATAATGTCATGCATGTTAATTCTTTAGCATAAAAGATCTGAAGATTAAAACTAGTGATAATTGATAAACCCTTTTCCCAATGGGGACTAGACTTTATTGGGGTTATCAACACGAATTCATTTGATAGTCATAACTATATACTTACTACTACTAATTAATACAAAAGATGGAATGAAGAAGTGGAAACCAAATAGTTTAGGACCAAATAAGTGATCAAATTCTTAGAATTAAAAATAAGCGTAAGTTTTGGGACACTAGTGTCTCTAGTCTATGATAATGAATCTACTTTTGTGTCTATCGAGATGATTGAGTGAGCATATGACAACAATATTATCCTCAAATTATCATTAAACCATTACCTTTAGGGTAATGGAGTGTTATAATCAACAAATAAGAACTTGATGAAATCCATAAAGATTTCTACAATTGATAAACTAAGAACATGACACAAGCTACTTAAGTATTCCCATTGGGAAAATAAAAGTATAATCAAGCAAGCTCTTAAGGCATCACCCTTATTGTTAGTGTATGTTCAAGAACCTATATTTCCCATTAACCTCAAGTTACCAATATATATGGTCATGCAAGAGTACATGGAGGAGGATCAATAATTTGAAAGTTTAAGGTTACTACACATATTATAGATAGAAGATGAAGGAGAGTAAGTTTTTTCCAATTTCAAGAAACACCAGACCACAGTTAAGAGGTGGTTTGATAAGCATTCAATTATAAAGGTTTTTAGATAATAAGTCCTAGTTCTTCTTTGGGATAAATCCTTAGAACCAAAATGAAAGCATGGGAATTTCACACCTTTGTATATTGGCCCATATCATATTATAAAGATCCTAGGGGATAGCACCTTCAAACTAAAAGAATTGCAAGGAGCATAGTTTAAATTTATAACTAATGGGTAATACCTCAATTAATATTTCTCTATTGTCCCACTTGAAATCCTCATGAAATGAACTATAAGACTAGTTAGAGTTAATGTAGGTAGGATACATTAGTTTATTTTTTATTCTTCCTTTCTTGTCCCTTATTTATACATAGTGTTTGTATATTCTTTTTCTTTGTGTTTATTTTCTTTCTATCTGGTGTGTTTCCTTTTTTCTCTTCTTTTTTCCTTTCTTTAAATAAATCTTTCCAAGACATCCCTCAACTCAAAATATTTATATGCTCAAAAGGGAACTCCATAGTTCATGAATATAGATATGTCTCCTCAGTATTGGTTGATTATGGATTGTTGAAATGTGAGCCTAAATTTATAGCTTAGAGAAATTCGTAAAGATTAATAAGTAGGTTAATTGTTCCTTGAGATTTTAAGCCTTTTTTAATCTAAGTTTGGTTTGAATAAGGATTTCAAATATAGTGTGAAATCTTGAATTATTAGGGTAAAGTCATGTTTGCATTTAAAAAACCTTAATTTCCTAGGAAAAGTTTAGAACCAAGGATGATTGTTTGAATACCAAACAATCAACCAAATCCTAAAATCTAGATAATCTAGTTCCCAACCTATGCTAGAAAATCAAAATACCTTGAAAATAACAAAAATAATAAGATACTTATTGAAAAAATTAAAAAGGATTTCTAAGTAGAGGTGATTTTGGTAATATCCACCAAGGCTATGGATGTCTAGATGGTAGTGGATTAAGGACTTGAATGGAGCAAAAGGTATCTCCATCGGGGATATGGATGCTTAGCTAGTAGTAGATCAATGTCCAATCCTTCCCTAAGCTAAATAATGATTATTAATGAATACATAAATATGTTGTAAGTTAATGTTAATGGTCAAGGTCATGAATCTAGAAGATGTTCTCTAAATCCTATAGAAATCATTAAGTTGAATAAAAACACACACATAACATGGATATGTTATGATGTTAAATCCTCATTCTACATGTACAATGCTTGTTGTTAACCATTATTTTATCTTAATAATAGTGCTTCATCAAGTGGAATAAGTAGCCTAGTCATTCGTCCAAACTAGAGTCTCTGCATTCTAACATATTTCTATGTTTGCCATGAAAGTCACCATTTGTTTTGGTCAACATATCCCATTTCTGAAAAATAGGGACCCTTATTTTAAATTGTGTAAATTTTTACCTTAAATTTGGAAAATCACTTGATCAAATTAGCAATAGCATTTCTACACATTGTTTTATTACTTGAAGATAATCTACACTTGGTCCTCATTTGGAATAATTGACTTATTTTCAAGTAATCCTTTTTTACCCCATCTAATGTTGTTAATGGTTGTTGCCTATGTTCTATATTTTAGTATCAAAAGAATCTCAATTTGGAATGAACATGCCTAGGGTTTTGTGCTTCAATGTTAAGTTGATCTTTTATTAGCCTTTGGTTTGCCAAAGATTACTTCAATCTATTTTAAGTCATGTTAAAACCCTAGTCTAATGTTTTAACCTAGGTTACTTTTGAATTAAATTCAAATTTTCTCAAGAATAATTTACATGGGAAAAATTATCTAAGCCATGGACTTAGCTTAATTTTTATCATAAGGATTAGTCATGTTTTTCAACATGACCAAACCTTATCCTAAAAATCTTATTCTTGGTCCCTTTATGTCTCATGACCCCTTGGTCTATTTTATTATTAGTGTGGTATAACTAATGTAGGGTCCCTTTTTTTATATCCTAGACAAGTCATAAAGCTTTATCCTAAAGTTTTTATTATATTTATGAATAGAATAAAAACCTTAGGCTAAAATTTTATGAATTATCTCTTATCATTTGTGAGGTCCCTCTCATTATTTTTTAGAACTTAGCCTTAAAATTTTATCCTAAGATTTTACCATGTTTATCAACATGAAAAAATATTAGCCTAAAATATTTAACCTAGGGTCATTATATTCCTTAATCCTAAGTTAGTTATATTTTATTGACCATAGGATCAATGGTACACATTTTCTCAGACAAGATTGATCTAATGTTGTGTGTTAAATTTAAGACTTCAATAGAACCCTAAAACAAGATAGATGATGACAAATGTCACCATTACAGGAACCTTACCAAAGATCCAATAGCACATAGAAAACATGATTTTAGGGTGCATGATTGATCAATTGGAGATGATTTGATGGTTTAAGATCATTGTTTATAATTTAAAACCCTAGCATGAGCAAAAAAGTGACAAATGCCACAATTTCAATGAAAGAAAATAAAATGGCCAATGGCATTCCATTCCATATAACAAGATTAAATGGAGTACATTGACTTGGCTAAGGAGATCTAATGGTGTATGATGAAGGTTAAAAATTCAAAATCCCTATGGATGACCATGAAGATGATATGTGGCATAACTGCAAGCCAAAAATTAAATCTCAAGCATCTTTTAGATATCGATGGTATGTGGATGAACATACACATTTTGATCAATGGTCCATAGAGTACGAGACCTAATTAAGTAAATCAAGATCAATGGAGCATATTCATCATGTTAGAGAGGATTTAATGGCTTGAGATTGATTGAAATTTAAACAAAGCTTGGAATGGATGTGGAAATGATAAGTATCACAACCATGGAGAGTATAACAAGTAACCAATGGCATTCAAGTTCTTAGATTGAGATCAATGAACCATATTGATCTGAGAAAATAGATCCAATAGTATAAGGTAAGGTAGAATTCTCTAAGGACTTATAACTAATGAAATATTGACACATATCCAAAAGCAACAAATGGTCATCTTTTAAATATTAAATCATAGGATGCCATTGTGGTGCCACATTAGAGCCACATAATCCATACATGGTATATTTGAATATTTTTTGGACCTGACATAGGCAAAAGGTCTAAATACTCGATACAAATAAAATTTAAGGCATTAATTTCATATAATTTTGACAAGATTCCATCATTAAATATCTATAAAAACCTTCACAAAATCCCTAAGAACATATAGAAGCCATAGTTTGACCTTGTGGTCATCATAATCAAGAAAAGGAAGATTGGATTATCACCTATGCAAGAATAATTCAATCTAGGATTAAATTATGATCCATTAGTAATCAATTTTATAAATTCACCACCGTGGTAGCCTAGAAATGTGTTTTAAGGGAAGACATGGAGCTCTCTTTAACTTTAGGTGTAGAGGGGAGGATTTTCAAGTATACACAATTCAATGCCACCACTCTAAACACTAACGACAATAACTGGTCTAAGATTTTCTAAACCATTGAAGAACAGTAAGCCATCACCTAGGAGGAATAGAATAATGTGATATTAAAGAGGCTCTACTATTACATAGTTTCTATTCAAATGATGGGTCTTCGTTATGTTGCATCAAAACTTGAGGTACTACATTGTATAAACATTCTCTTTTTTATTTTTAAGGATGGTAACATTGATAAGGGAAAAAATATAGCCTATATATCTACTATATAATTTGAAATATATTAAAAAATTCATAAATCCCAACTAGACGAAACCAAAATCAATAATTTGGCCAAGGAAAATGAATTGAAGAACATCCTTTCCTTATGGCTATATTATGAAAATTAAGTGTTTTTTATTTTAATGGAAATATACCCATTGGTAAATTTAGACCTAAAATAAGAATGATCATTACCATGATGAATAGGTTAAGTGGTAATTTAACCATTTTATATGTGGACAAAATTTTGGTACCTTTAGTCTACTTTATGATTGAGAAGTAGCTCACCCCTCCTCTTGGTGAAGTTATCAACACCTGTTTGAGTAGAGAGATTTTTGTAGTGAAAAAAAGGACTAGAACCCAATTATATATGATGTGATAAATTTTAAACACACTTCTTACCATAAAAAAGATTACCAAACTTATAAAATGGTCACCCAATGGAACTCAAATAGTTTCACAATATTATTAAAAATTTCACATATTCAAATGCAGGGACCACATCCAATTCATGTGTGATTATGTTTACACACCCCTTACTGAGGCCATCACATGAATTTTAATGACGAGGGTTAGAAACTTGGTCAAAAATTCAATTAAGGGCATGGGGGATATATGGTTGTATCCAAACTACAAAATCATCAAGGTTAAAAGAACATAATACACACCACTCAAGCTACCTATCCATGTACCCATGAAACTAGCAAAGTAGGAGGTGGTTTATCAAATATGTAATAGGATAGATGGTTTGTGGAAAACCAAAAGGAATGGATTTAGTCACACCCTCCCCCTAACCATTATAATGACTATTTTTGCATAATGGCATAATATTGAGGCTACTTCCAAACATAGGGCATCCTTCAATTTCTAAATTGATGAGTTGAGATAGTGGGATCCCCATGAAAGAGTTAAGGAAAAGTTGAAAAATAAGGGAATAAATGTACCCTATGATCATCATCATGGTCCTTTTGACCCAATATACATAAACTCATCTTCATTCTTTGAGGTCATAGGGATATTTAAGAAACATAATATCAAACCTGAGTCTAGGATGTTGAGGGAGCAAAAGGGGAATGATGAAAAATTTTAGTTGGAGCCAATATAGTTCCATTTGATAAGTGGCACCTCTTATAGACATCCACCAACTCAAACACAAGAAGAGTCTAGAGCTGAGGCACAAATTGAGCGAATACTAGAAGAGAAAAGGCCTTATGAAATAACATCATCTTCAACCCAAGTAGAAGCACAAGGATTACCAATTGAAGAGGTTCACATCATAGGATTATACCCTAGGGAGATAATTGAATATTCTCTAAAAATGATTTTAGTGGCTGATGAATCTAAGGATGAAGAAATGGAGGAAATAAATGAAGAGCAGGGGAAAGATGTGTTGGACATAAATTTGATAGACACCCCCAAAAGAAAGCCAAAGCTGGCCATTGTCCCAGTCAAAAAAAAAGAATCCCAAGGTGACCTTCACTCATACTTTGAGTAAAATAAACCTCTATAGTGAAGAAAACTTGATTCAGGGTCCAACCATTCCTAAAGGGTTCATTAATGGAAAATTGTAGAAAGTACCTACTGCACAACATCCTTAGACAATGATGAGGGAAATTAATATCCCTATGTATGAAGAGATAAATCCATGGATAGTTGAATTGAAAAATAAAGAAGATAAAAAGATGGCTTATTTAGGAAAATCAAGTGGAACATAGAGAGAGACTCTAGCTCCAAAAGTAACACAATCTTTAGTTGGTGTCAAATTTGACCCAATAACTACCAGTTTATATAGGGTGACTAAGAAGAAGGCCATGGTTGGTGGAGAGGAGTTTAATTTCTAAAAAGTGGAACCTTTTTCCAGATGGACGCTAGTGGGGGGATATAATTTTGGTTAGAGTTATATATTTGAGGTGAATGTGCTTTAATTAGCCCAAGCATAGGTAGAATAATTACAAGCTACCCTTAAATCCATGCAATAATAGAAAGAGAATTTGAAAAAATGGGATATATTATCAATCTTGGATACAATGATAAAAATGTTTGAGGACATCTTATATGATATGTTCAATTCTCTAAAGTCAATAAAGGTGAGACAAAGTATATTGAGCCAGCAGGATAAAGCAACCAAGGTCCTAATTCACCAATGGTAGATCTCAAGGGGACAAATAAAGGATTTGATAAATATCTCAATTGGAGATAAAATTATTTATTTTAAGACCATAATTTTGGATCATCTAAACGTAGTCATAAGGTTATTAATTGACAAAATCAAGAAAATAGGCAAATGGTCCAATGACCTAGAAGATGTACATAAGGATGACATGTAGTTATAGAGTAGGATAGAACACATATTAGGGAGCATAATCAAGGACCCCACTATAATTAGATCTAATAGTTTGATAATTGGTGATGAATTCAAAAAAAGGGTCATTCAAGTCATGAATGAAGGTAAAAGTTAGATCTAGGGGAAGACAGGGGCTGATAACACCAAGATCATGGGTATGATCTTTACTATATATGAGAATATTTCAAAATACAAAAGTATCAAAGAAGCATTATAAAGGTCCAATAAATATCTCATGTAGTAAAAATATCAGTAAGATGATATCTTTATTCATCATGTGGTCAATGTGAAGCTAATTGATGAGCAACAACAAAGAGCAATGAAGACCTTGTAATAGCAATAGGGGACCAAATCATTAAATGGGTCTCTAAGTTATATAAATTAGGAATATTATTATTGTCACTAAGCATGTACAATACTTTAAAAATAAAATATTGTTTCTGTAAAGGCATGTGTAACTTGTAAGTCACATTGTGTGTAGGTTAGTCATTTTAGAATGTCTAAAATGTTCTCAAATAATTGTAAAAGGAAAATTTTCCTTAATATTTGACATGACTAACCAACTTACCTCATGAAAGGTATATATAAATAGGTATTTACATTGTAAAGGGGAGAGATTTTTTGAGCGAAAAACTATTTTGTAACTATTGAGCAAATTAATACAAACTAAGAACCTCTAGAAAGTTTGTCCATATCTACTTGTGTGAATTTATATCATAGTTTCTCTCTCATTTGTTTGGTCTTATTCTCATATTTGAATGGTTCTTATGAATTCTAGATATGAATCTTTAAATGTAGAGTTGTTAATTTATGTTAATACTAGATTCATTGAAAGTTCTTAACTTTAGTTTGCTTTCTTTTCTCTTCTTACATCTGGGCCAATGTTATTTAATTTTAGGGGTGAAATTCTTAAATTAAATCTTGTTTTTATTTGCATATTTTCATACCATCCTTATATGTTTTCCTAATGTGTGGTATGATTTGAGCTTATGATACTTTATGTCATACATTGGTTAAATACATGTTTAGATGAAATTGAAACTTTGTCATAATGTTTGAAACAGAGATTAAAAAACACCTCTCTTTTTTCATACCCTTACTTTTGCTCCTTTTTTATCAATTCACCATAGATCAAATTCATAATAATATTCATTTTAGTTTAGATTTAAACTTAGGTTTTGCGTATAATTCACTTATATTAGCATAGGTTATATCCAAAATGAATGATCAACTATTAAGCTATAGTGGCTACCAAACACCAAATAATAAAAAATTGTTAAATAGTCAACTTTTTTTGCCTCTACTCCACCATGGATAATAGGATTATCACAACATAAAACTCATGCATTGGATTCTCTAGATTTGGAAATGAGTAGTGTTTTTTAAATACTAAGAACCACCTATGATAAATTTTAGGTATCAACACCTATCTTAATCACTTATTTCATTATCATCAAGATTTTCCATGTAATCCCCCTTCTAACATGCCTAATTTCTCCTTAAATAGTGTCTTCTATAATGTCCTTGCATGAATCTCAAAAAAGGTATAAGAGACTATGATTTTAGTTAGATATTAGTTTCAATGACATTTGAACAATTTTATTGATGATTTGTGTATAGATATATCACATAATTTATGAGAAGATATTGCATACTTTAATATTTATTTCAAATTTATTCACATGATTTAAACTTCTATTTTCTATATTTATCATATGTGATGTTATATATATATATATATATATATATATATATATATATATATATATATATATATATATATATATATATATATATCTTGCTTATCTCATCATATTTTAATTTTTAGCACTTTTTTTCCATGTATTATTTTTATTATCACTTATATCACTTTATCTCCCCAGTCTTTTGGGAGTATTTATTATAGGCCTTAGTTTCCCTTATGGATATAGGTAACACCTCTAGATTTTATTTTCATTATTTATATCACTTTATAGTTGTCCTTAGTTTACCTTGTGGATATTAGGTATCACCTTTAGGTATTATTCTCCATAGATATATCACTTTATAGTAGGCCTTCATTTCTCTTATGGGTCTTAGGTATTAATTTAGGTTTGTTATTTCACATTTTATACTTTTTGTCATCTTTAAGCTAGACTAAGTTCTGTTGTGATTCTTTATTATATTTTTGAATTCCCCATCTTTTGGTGTGATTTCTTTTATTAGTGTGTATGATAGAAATTTATAGATTAATATGGATTATATGGTGACATGATTAAATTTTCATAACATATCCCTCATCTGTACTTCTATTTTTATGGTTTGATTTACATTTCCATGTAATTATAGATCTCTCTTTCTACCTAATCACTTCTAAAGCAAAACCCTCTCTTTTTTATGGTCAACAAGTAGCCTATATTCATGATATCACCTTTTCACATGGATTGTATCAACTAGCATATCTTTAATGATCACCATATTTACATTTCCTTTCATGTGAGGCATATTTAGGTCAGTTTAGAGATTAAACTCTTTTATATGTTGAAATTCAAGGAATTTTTAGTCATATTGGTCTTTAGGTTCTCCTCTCTAAAAGCTAGGCATGGGTTCTCTTATGTTAATCATATTAATCAACACATTTTATTTTCAAAAATCCATGTGTAAGAGGAAAATATAAAAATCCAATATATTTAATGGCCAAATATTAATAAAAGGAAATGATAAAAGGTAAATAATATCATAAAAGTAAGATCACACCAAAATATGTGATATTATTATCACATCCCCTATTATAGTTGAGTCTAAGAATTCATATATGGCTTTTTGATATAACCAATATCCATTGGGATGACTTAGGCTAATATAATCATGTAAGGGTTTTCATTACATCATTATCTATCTTGTTACATTATCCTTCCACTTGTTTTCCTAGATAAGTACCCAATATTTGTAGTAGATCGATGGCTCTATAAGGTATATTGAGGAAAGGGAACAATGTTGTAAGAAGGTAGGATCCTTTTAATTTTCATGTATATATCCTTATTTTGATTATATATATGATATAATATTTAGTTTGATCTTACACATTCTTACAAGGGCTCTCTAAGTCCCTAATATTGATAATTCTTAGCCTTTCCTAATTGGTTAAAATGTATTATCTATTCTAAATACTTTTTCATAAACTTTGTGTTGTTGTTCATCATTATATCTCCATAACTTATTTCACAATATATCGTTGATGGATATTTATTTTATCTAATCATGTTCCTCTTATCCATATGCCCATTGTCTATCTATTTGCTTCATATTTGAATTTTAGCTTCCATTTATAGGACCTCTTTTATTTTTTAGTTTTTGAGTTGCATTGTAAAACCTTGGGGAATAAAACTAGGCATTTATCAAAAAATCCCATCATTATTCATATCCACACCATATTTTTCATCATAGTTATGTCTATGTATTTTTATTCTTTCTTAAATCTTACTTTATTACATGCACATATTTCAATTTTTCACTCATTGACATCTCTTGCTTATTTTGATGCATGCCCTTATTTTATTTGAGTGTTTTTTATATATTACATTAGATGTACCTTAAAACTAGTTTTACTTTCCCCCTACATTTTATTTAAGTAAAATTTACTTGCCTTACATTACATGACTTTTTTACAAATATCCTTATTTGATTATCTTTCACATTTTATTACATGGATTTCTCCTTTCACAATTATTTTTCACATATAATGATTACATTTGTATTATAGTATAATTTGATTTATAATATATTATTTAAAATCTTTCATATATATATTTTTTCATCTTAATTTTTACATCTTACTTACATTGGGTGTGTTTTAAATTTATCTTATTTTTACATCTTTTGTTAATTATGTAGACACTCAATTTTAGCCACTTTCATGTCTAGACTAGGTTTCAATTCAATTTATAGCACACAAAATAATTTAAAAATAAAAAGCACCTGAATGCCCACATTTATATTTATAATGGATTTAATTTCTCATAAATGTGGCTAGGCTTGCTTTTTGGGGGTATTAAACTATATGTACCCATAATCCAATTTAATTTTAACCCTAATAAAATTATAACCTAGTAATTTGATAGTCTTTGCCCATCAAGTTATTAATAAAATTTTAAAATAATTGACAAAATCTAAAAAACAATAAGCAAGATTAATTACATTGAAAATATTAATTAACTTACTTAAGTAAACATTCCAAGTTGAATTAGTGAATTCCATTTCTCAAAAAGAAAATTTTAGCCAAATACCAAATCAAAGATCAAAGGAGCTAATAAAGTGATTTATTAATTACTAAATATTCTAAAAAGTTAAGTCACAACCTCACAAATATCTAAAGTGAGTTATCATAGATCATACATATCTTAAATTGAGGTGTCAATATTTCATGGTTATTTTAACCCAACCCAAGGTTAGCCTTACTCAAGCTAGGTTATTTTAGACTCAACCAAAGTTAGAATTTAACCTCCCTAGAGTGAGATTTAGTTATTAGATATATAAATACAAGTGCTGACATCATATGCCAACAAGCTTTTGTGTGTAATTTTATTTTGTAGGAATGCCTTCAATAAGACATTTAAATTAGTGTTATAATTCTCATTTTATGCAAAGCTTCACACCAAGCCAAGCCAATAACAAATCCAAATGAAAAATGACAACTGGAGAAGTGCTACCAACATGGGGAAGCATTGTTATAAGTCTTTAATGTCATTTATTGAGCACAAACATCCTTAGACCAATAAGTGAAATTAATTTTGATAAAGGAGGTAAAATTATTTTGTGTTTCTATCTCTATTTTTTGATCTTGTTCATTATGTTATATTCCCCCTTTCTCTTAGGAAAGATAGTTTAGTTATATTTTATTGTTATTCAAAGATTTTTGTTATCTTCACTAACAAGGAACTAATCAACATTTGTCTATTGTTCAAACTCATAACATACATAATGGCATGCCTAGTGGGACCATGAATCTTGTATGGCCAATAAGAATGATGTGTAGCCTTTAGATTTATTAAAAAGAGCATTTAAATATTCAAGTTTAGATTCATATGCTTAAAATTTACATCATTTTTATAAAGTTATAGGGATTGATGATGATTATAATAAATCATTAATGATCATATGAATCAGAAAAAATCTCTATAGTAATCGATATTGACCTCTATGTCAAGAAAAAGTGATCTAGAAACATATTTAAAATTAAAATTTATTGATTTCTTTTTTATGCCTAATAATCAATTTATTACTTGTCTAACATTTTTCTTCTAGGGTCATAATAAAAATGTGTTTGATTCTTATTTATCAAATGTTTTTATTTTGAAACACATTTATTATTTGTGTGGTTTTCTAAAATGATGATGATCTTATCAATTTGACATTGATCAAAAGAATTGACAATCATCACAATAATAATTGATGATGATTTCTTTGAAACAAAAAATAGAAACCTAATAGCTAAAAATGGAATGTTATTTGTTGATTTGGTTTTTGTCCTAAAGACAACGTAAGTACCTAACATTTTTTCTAGAGTGAAGATGGAGAGAGAAGAGAGAGAGGCCTAAACACTTCTAAGTAACACATACACTTTCATTTTGGTGCTTAAAATTAACCTATAAAAAATTTTCTTTTAGAATTTCAAAGTTTTTATAGGTGTAAACAAGGTGAAGGGATAAAAATGTCATTCACATTTGAGTTTATTATATTAAAAAGAACATACACTTTAGTTAGAGCTCTTAAAAGATTTGTTTCTTTTTATTTGTTCTTTCTTTATTAGCTAGTTTTAATTTTCCTAGATTAAATTCTTTGTATGTGGAATACCAAAAACTTAGTGTGTATGCTCTCTCCCATCCATTATAGGGAACTTGGGTGACCAAAATTTCTTGGTTTATTGCCTTATTTGTTTAATATTATTAGATATAATGTTGTGTATGTTCTCCCCAAGATTCGATCAACTTGGGTGACCCAAAAATGACCTATAAAGTCTTTCCATTTTTCATTTATTTATTTTATTGCATTCAGATTATGGGTGGGATTTTATCTCCTCCTAATAAGTTCTTTATAGGTGTGTTGACTTTGGTTTTCATCTCCCAACATCATACCAACCCCACTCCATAGTGGGGTATGTAAATTGGGCACATGATATTGTGATTTCTTTGGGGCTAAGAGGTTATAATTTCTAATTCTAATGAAAAAATTGGTTAGTTCATGATAAACACTAAATTTCACTAAGTAGTACATAGCTAAATTTGTTGTGTAAATGAATATACCTTTGCATAATAAGCTTGTGTGTTTGAACCCAACTGATGTGATGTACCCATGTGTTATCCACACTTGGAACCATTTAGTGAATTTTAAAAATTATATATTTTATTCAATCTCACTTATTGTGGAATATATTTCCAAATTTTTAGTGCTCCTCACTCTAAGTTTGTGCCATATACCAATGCTTGATAGATAGAGGAGGGCTTAAAAAATCTGCATAGACTTGTTCTTTAATTTTTTGGATTAACACTTAGTTCCTTTTGAGAATTGGTAAATTGGAAAAAAAATTGGTAGAAACTACACACATCCTTATTAATTTTATGGATAGGATGAGTCATTACTGATATTTCTATTTTATTTGATTTACATGTGTGTTTTAGACTAAAATTGCTTTTTTTTGTCGAGTTGAAACAAATCCAAAACCATCACATGTTTTCACACCACCTTGTCCTAAGAGGTGTTAATACACCCATTTTATTTCACATTTTTTACCTTATAATTTTATCCAAAAACCATTTGTGTGTCACTTGTTTAGATAAAGCATTATTATGATGTGCATTTTATCTCAAACAATTTGAATTGTATTTTTACATCTAAACACATTATTTACCATTTGTTTTAAGGAATAATATTAAGCTGTGTAAATTATTCCAAAATAATAATCACATTTGAAACCAATTTACAAGACCATTTTTATACCTCTTATTTCAAATGCATGGTTACACTGCCCATTTTGGTATAGACATTTGCCTTAGAACATTTGAGTCTCTTGTATTAAATTTTAAATTTAATCTTTCAAAGTAAAAATCCTACACTAATCAGATTTATAACAAAGCCTCACCTAATTTGGGCCTAATTAGTATACCTTTTGTGTTTGGATTATGCTACTTGGGTTGATTTCCTATTTGATCAAAAGACCCTTTGCCTAGACCTATTGGGTTTTTTGTCTTCTGCCTTCTTTGAGAGTCCTTTGAGCCAAGTTGTTTCCATATGCATTGTTTGAATTTTATAATGATAAGTTATAAAATTTCCTAGTTCCAATTGTTAGAAATTATCTTGAGAACTAAGTACCAAGTCTTTGTGAGCCAACTATCGAGTGTCTTCTTAGACAATTATCTTAGTTGTAGTTTATTTTTTGCATCATTTTGCCTAGTTTAATTAAGCCAACTACCTTATTTTAGATTATTTTTGGTTATTGTGTTAGATCAAAATTATTTTTTTGATTCCATCCTTTTTTCACATTAAATTATTATAACCACCTTTGGGTAAATAATTGGTATCCTTTCGACATAGTTTACATTTGGTTTACCCTGTCTAGACACTTTTGTCACTAAATATAACCATTTATGGGAAAATTATTACCTTTTCCATATATTGGTTTTGAGCTTGTTTTTTACCTTTATTTTCTATTATAACTAACTTTTGGAAATTCAATACCTTTTCTTAGACTAGTTTTGAGCTTTTGTGTTACCTTTACCACTGATTACAACTACCTTTAGGTAAATTGGTACCTTTTATTAAACTAATTTTAAGATTTTATTTTACTTTTGCCTTTGATTATAACCTACTTAGGGAAAATAAATACCTTTTTTATACTTGTTTTGAGATTTTATGTTACATTTTCTACTAATTATAACCACATTTGATTAAATCATTACCTTATGTTATATCAGTTCTAAGTTTGTTTTACATTTACCTTTGCCTAGTTTAGTTATTTCAACCTTTGGGACTTTTTGAATAGAGATAAATTATTATTTTTTATACTTCAATTGTTTGATACATTTTAGACCTTTATTTTTCATGAAACCTAGTCATAAATCCAAACGTGCCTTGTTATACACCTAATAGGACTATGTACAATCTAGACTATGAGAAGTCTATGAGTAGTGACCCTTTTATTAAATATTAATATGGAGATGACATATATTATGAGATAAACCCTTATCCATCTTATAATATTCCATACTTTGAATAGAGATCAGACCCACTAATGTAGTATTTGGTGGTGAACCATCCTATCAAGGCCAAGAACAAGAGAAAATGATTAAGTACCTTACTTAAGTGACACATTTTATATTACAAAGCCAAAAATAAGATCCATAATAAATTAAGACATCAATACATATAATTTATGATTCATACCTATTTGATCTCCATTTGTTAGAGAACAAAGACAAAATTTTAGTCAAGGTAGTAGAAGTAGAATCCATATTCCCACCAAACATCCCACATATATGTATGATGATTTTGATTTAAAAACTAGTAATGTGCCTCAAAACCAATAGTTTTAACATGAGTCAATTAAGTACAATCAGTTTTTAGTCAAAATTCCACAAGAAATCCAAAGCACACTTGTAAAAGGGAAAAGCCTTATGGATGATCAATTAGAATAGTTAAATAGGCATACCAAAATTATCTTAAATTAGTTCATAAATTTGGCACAATGGCTATTTAAAAAATGCCACTTATAGAGATAGGTCCATCAATAGGGCCATAAGTAGATTTATTAGGCTATATAACTCCAAACATAGACCCCTTTAGCCAAAGCACATTGGTTTGCAACATGTTTAATATCCCAATGTCAATAGAATAAATTGCTTCTCAAAAGGAATAACTCACTCAAAAAATTATGGATAACATGAAATTCATCCAAATTTAAACCAAAGTGGGTCTAATTTACCATTGAGGAACATAAAATATATTCCTCCAACCAATTCCATAAGTGGATTTTAATAATACTAGATACATATGCCTATTTCCCAAACATAACAAGAAAATTCCACTCCTCAACCAACTACTTCCTCAAGTGAAAAACATGGGGAAATGAGCCAAAAACAATAAACTAACTTATTACCTCAACATGTGTATAACACTACACCACCTCAACAGATGATAACAAATGTTCTATCACAATAAGCATAAACTAATATACCTCAACAATCATAATTTTTTTTTAATCCACAACATGTTTCTATTGATCCAAAGGTTCTAGTTGGTCAAAAAAAAAAATATTAAACCCATAATAAGTTCTAAACCCCCAAAAATCACCAAACTAACAATAAATTTTTAATCAATAGTAAGGTTCCAATGTATAATAGATACCATGTTTAGGCAATAGTTTCTTTTCATCCAATAAGTATCACATGTAAAACAAGGATCTAAATTTCAACACCTTTAATAGTACATATATATTCAACAACATGTTGCCTTTATACAATAGGTTTCAATGAGTATATAGCAAGTACCCAACCATACCCAATAATACCAACATATTCCACCTAACTAAATACCATTACTATATCCATAATTTACCAATCAAGCTTATGTATCCAATCCAAGTTATAATTATTTCCAATGGTATTGTATTATATATCAATAGTATAATCCTAATGTACAGATATGTATACCTTGTCATTCGACCAATAATACCAACATTATATAGTATGGCATTCCAACCTATTCTAGTCAAGGTAATCCACCTTTGACTATATAACACCAATAATAATAGGCCACTTCATCTAAATTATTTTCCCAAGAGTAACTAAAAATTAAGGATGAAATGCAAGCCATTTAGACTGGAAAGCAAACAAATAAATTCAAACTAGATGAAATATGCTCATATCCATTCAATATGGATTATCTTCAAGTACCATATATGTTAGGTTCTTAGCTACCAAAATATGACAAATACAAGGGAAAAGGTGACCCAAAAGAGAATATAAAAGAATTGTTTATTTATTTCTAGCTAGTGGCATATAGTGACATATATTTTCTTATAATATTTCAATAAATATAGTAGGACAAGCCTTAGAATGGTTATTGAAATTTTTAAAGAATTTTGTATCTAAATTCAATTATATTTTTGAGAATTTCATAAAACATTTTTCATATAATCTCAAACATGAGGTTATAGTTGCGTACTTGGGCCAAGGAAAATATAAGAATTATTAAAGATTTATTGCTTACATGCAATATTGGAGAGCATTGATGAGTTGGTTCACTCATAATTTTATAGATAAGTAATTGGTATTAATATTTACCTAGAGTTTGCATAATGAAATATATTACCATCTCAAGGTGTAATGTTTTCATACATTTGAAGAGGTTATTGAGAAAGGGATACATATTGAGAAAGCCCTTGTTGGATCATCAAGTTATATTCTTTCCACTAGACCCAAATTTAGCATCAAGGCTAGTTGAATCAAAATTAAAGCCAAAACCAAAATCATAACACTATTCAAAAACTATATTTAATGCCACCTTGATCCAAAAATAATGAAATAACAAAAGCCTAAAACTATAACAAAAATGTTATTGGTAATGGGGTCACTAGATCTCACCATGTATAAATGGTTCAAACAATAATTGTCCATTTACCTATACCCATTTAGTAACCATGACCTCTAAACATTTAGCCAAGGCATCCACAAAACCAATAGTCACAAAATAAAAATCAATTACAAACCCTTCCTCCAAGGAGAAGATCTTCCATTGTCATATAATTCAGTGAACTTGGGGAGCCTATTGAGTTTGTGTTATGAAAATTAGTTCAAGTGAATATGATTAGTTAGCCAATGTTGAAGCCATTTCTTGAATCAATTACTTTTCCAAATTGGTAGAAATAAAATCAATTTTATGAGTACCATCAAGTTAAAGGACATTTTATACACCGGTCCATCCAACTCAGGCATTTGATTGAAAACATGTTGAAAATGGATAGATACCCATGATCTTATGACCAAGAATAATTTGGGCATATATCAAAATCCATTTAGCTAAAATAATAACATCCAATAATAGTACCAATAATAATAATAATGAGGACAAATAACCCCACTATAAAATCAACAACAACAATATTAGCCATAACAATAATAAAATGGTTAAAACCAAGAATAAACCAACCAAACCAACCAAGGAGGCCATTATGCCATCATGTATACATAAAATAATGTTGTAGGTCATGTATTAGTTGATAATGTGACCATGATCACCATTAACACCAAGAAAACTACTAGTATACCATGACCTTAACTCATTAATGTCCATCAGCCAAATAATGCCTACCAACCCTTTTATGCTAATAATATTTATTTAGATTATGTTAACAACTAGGCTTAACACTACCCTAGAATTACCATTCTAGGCCCTATTATCTCCCTATCCAATTAAAAAAAACCTATACCAAATCAATATTATGAAATTGTAATTCGACAGGCCAATATCACTATCAAGGAACTATAGCCAAATACCATGAATGAGCCCATTCAGACCTCCATGCTTTTCAAAACCAAAATAATAAGGATAATTGAAGGGAAGACCTATGATATTGTGAAGTTTCTAAAGAAGACTGTTATGTAAATATCCATCATGGATTTGTTACATACATCTAGTGTCCATAAAGACATCCTAGATGAGTACTTGAGTTAATCCCTTGTACCAATGACATCACTGTAGATAAGATTCAAACCATGGTAAGACACTTTATCCCCAACTAATGACTTACATTTGACCAAAGTGACATGTCATCCTTGGGCACACTACATATTAACCCATTGTACATCAGAGTCAGTATAACAAAAAATAAAGTCAAATTTACCCTTGTAGATAATGGTTCAAGCCTTAACATTATGTCTATGAAGTTTATCAAGCATCCTAGATGCACAGAGGCCAATTTATAGCCAAATAATATTATCATCAATGCATATTATAATGTGGAATGAGAATCTTAAGGTACTATCAAAATTTTAGTGATCATTCGGCCTTTGATCCATGACACTCTATGTCATGTTTTACACCTAGAATTATCTTACAATATATTATTGGGTTGACCCTAGATTCATGAAATTACAACCATACCTTCCATATTGCATTAGTGTATAAAAATTCCACATTCAAGGATGGAATTGACTATACCAACTAATCTCTTTCCATATAAATATTGTAAATATATCGAGGCCAAGTATAAGAGTTATAAATATCATTTTGGCTTGAAGCCTATACCTAATTCTGATATAAGAAGAGCCAAAAAATCCAAATCCATTAAATTAGGACTAAAAACCAATTACATTGACCCACACAGCTTCACTTCTACCTCATCTATGCCTGTACTAGACATTATCAATCACTTTTATATAACTGATAAAAGTATCAAATAATATAATAGTCATGGTTTCTTCTATATTTCCAAATTATCAAAAAATCAAAAATCCTATGGGAGACTCAAGGCCAAAATTATTCATATGGAGTGTATATAAAATGGATAAATCTTAAATCAACAAACCCATTATTTTCAAACCATCCTCTAGCCTAGAATAATACCCCTTAGCTTAAGAAAATTCATGGATTTTCATTAATGAGTTATCTATATTTTATCAAAGTGTAACGTATCTTATCCCTAACTAGATTATCGATCACCTAGATTATGAATTTAGAGGCCTGGGGATACGTCAATAAGGAAAAATCAAGCCAATCTAAATGACCAAGTATAAGGGAAACCATATTATCAGATTTAAACTACTTGGGGATGACCCCACATACCTTATTTTTGTTTGAACATCATCAATTAGCAAAGATGATGATGACAACAATAAAAGGTCTGATTATAGCATATATAATGACCTTACCAATATGAACTTATTTAATCCCCATGGTGGATGTATAATTAACCTTATTTATTTCCCTTTTCCTCTTACCTTTTATCACCCATAGTTGATAGATTGGGAGTAACAAGATTGAACTATGTCATTAGATGAGTTTGAAAATTATGATTCCATATGAAACCTTCTAGGCTGAGGAGTCACATTCCTCTTGGAGATCACAAGCAAGGCTTTTCTATTAGATTGCATCATGCTGCCTATTTTGGAGAGTAGGTGATTTTTTTTGGCCAAAACAAAAAAAAATCAAACATTGAGGTCTAAAAGTGAATACATTTTTGAGGCACTTTCTCACATGGTAAAGGTAAATAAAAAGGTAAGTCTCTTGGTGAAAATTGGTTTCAAGTGCCATTAGATGGGGATTTTCACCCCTATTTGTATGAAACATAGGAGACCAATAGTTTGAGGCTTATATATGGATATAAAATTAGTACTGAGGAACAACAATGATTTGCACAAATTGTTTAAGAGTGCCCTAAATTATTTTTTATGTAGCCTATACTAGAATTAAGAAATTTTGATTAATCTTACTTGGGAGAATTTGATGAGCGAGTTTGGCTAGAGGATTTTGTCATTGCCAACCAATTTACCTCCTTACCAATTATTTTAGAAGAAGGTTCTACACTTCTTATGGATGACACTTCCAAGGTTAACATTGAGACTCTAGAGGACCCAAAATGGATAAAATTAGTCATGTCCCTCACTATGGAGGAATGTGAGTTTTTTATATCCATTCTAAGGGAGTTTATTGACATATTTGCATGGGCCTATTCAAAAATTCCAAGTTTAAACCCCATCTTTGTTGTACACTATATTGTTGTACATCTTGATTTCAAACCAATTTAAGGAGAATCTAAAAAAATGCATCCTCACATTATTATACTAGTCAATAAAAAGTTGGAAAAACACTTAGATAAGAGATGCATCAAGATGATCAGCTATTCAGATTGGATTTATAACTCTATGGCAATGAGAAAGAAACCCTAAGTTTGCATTGATTTTATCGATATCAACAAAGCCTATCAAAAGGATGACTTTTCTCCTCCAAATATTGACATAATTGTTGATTCTATATCTATATATGAAATTATTTCTCTTATGTATGTATTTTCAAGATAGAACCAAATCAGAATAGCACATAAAGACTAGCACAAGATGGCATTCACCCCATCAGGAATGTTTTGTTATTAGGTGATGTTATTTGGACTTAATATGTAGGAAAGATTTACCAATGATCAATGATAGTTATTTTCCATGACATTATTGAAGACTATGTTGATGACATCTTAAATAAATCAAAGACTGGTGTTGACCATCTAGCTATACTACAAAACACCATTGAGAGGCTTTAAGCATACAATGTTAGAATGAATTGAAATAAGTGTGTATTTGGAGTAACTTATAGAAAATTTTTAGGTTTCATTATCTATCTCAAGGGCATTAAATTTGATCTATCCAAAGCTCAAACCATTGCTAAAATGCCACCGTCATATGCCTTAAATCAAGTCCATAGTTTATAAGGAAAGATCTAGTCAATTAGATGTTTCATATCACAATTGGCTGACAAATTACATATGTTCACCCACTTTCTAAATAAGGGCATTAATTTCTCATGGAATGAAGAATTCTATAAATAATTTGAACATATTAAGTAATATAAGGCCAATCCACATGTTTTATTACCACCTATGCTAGACAATCCATTATTACTTTATCTATCAATGGCTAAAAATTCCTTGGGTCACTTTTGGCACAACATGATGAATATGGTAAAGATCATACCATGTAATATATAATAATAACAATGGTTGTGTATGAGATTAATTATACATCTATTGAAAAATAATATTTATCTATGGTGTTAGAAACCCAAAATTTATGTCACTACATGTTGAACAAGAAGACCATTATTATTTCCAGGGTAGTTCTACTTAAATACCTAATTTCTAAAATAGCTCTATAAGGCTACATGGAAAAATGGATCATGATTTTCAACAAGTTTGAAATTTAATATGCTAATTATAAGTCCATTAAGGGATAAGTATGAATATCTCAGCTTATATAAACTCTCTTTCATGATACCTAACCTCTTACATTTGGATTTACAGATGAAGCCATGATGCCTACCATATACGTAGAAGTAGAATCACATCTTGAGATAAAATAGTGGAAAATGTACTTTAATAGTTAATTCATAGCTCATGTATTAGGTTTCAAAATATTATTTATCATTCCATAAGGGGATCTCATTCCCAAGTCTTTTTGTATTTGTTTTTCATATACTAACAACATGGCTAAGTATAAAGCACTCATTATAGAGCTTTGTCAATTACTACAGTGGAACATTTAACATTTATTGGTTCATGGTAATTATTATCTAATCTTTATTCAGGTCACTCACTAATACCAAATGAAGGAAATGAAATTGGTAACATATAAATATATGGTTCATACTATCAAGCAGTAAATTACCAACTTTGAATTTAAAATAATACATTGAGCCAATAATAGAACAATTGATGCCATGGTCACTATTGGCTCCTTGGTTTAGATTAAAGATAGAGAAAGGGATTATCTATTTCTTTTCAAACATATTTTATCACTATCATATAAACAATCAACCATCAAGATGTTTTGTGAAATTTTTGGTCCCATGTATCCCTAGTATTCTGACATATATGATTATCTCCAAGACCAAACTATGCCTTTTGACCTATCACATAAGAAAAAAAAAATACTTCATCCATAAAGCCTCATATTATACCCTAGTTGGACCTACCTTTTATCATTAAAGATATGATGGAACTTTAATTGTTATTTACCTTTAGTAGAAGTTATGTTAGCATTGATGGAAGTTCATGTAGTGTGTGGAGCCAACACTAGTAGGTAAATCCTAGCCAATAGACTACTACATATTAGTTATGACTAATTGATTATGTAAATAGATGCAATTGCATATGTGAAAAGGTGTTTAATGTGTCAAAATCATGTTAATATAATTGATGCTCCAACCAAGACACTCACACCATTGTCAACACCATCACTATTCTCAACATGGGGACTCGACCTTGTATGAAAGATCAACCCTACATCCTTAGACAATCATAAACATGTCCTATCTTCTACCAAATATTTCATTAAGTGTGTAGAATTTATTTCTCACTTATGTAGCTAATAAGCATATATCCAAATTGATACTTAACCATTTAATTTACCATTATGGTATACCCTCTGACATTTTATGTAATAATGGAAGATCACTTAAAAACAAATATGTGAAATCAATTTGTACCCAATAATGTATCAAACAACATCTATCTACTACCTATTTCATGCAAGGTAATGACCAAGATGAGGCTTTAAATAAGACCATTGTTAGTATTATAAAGAAGATTTTCAATGATGTTAGTCACAATTAGAACTTGTAGCTATTTAATGCCCTCTTTTCATATCGTACCACATGCCATACTCCAATAGGAGTTATCCCCTATTAACTTTTTATGGTACTAAGGTCATTCTTTTAGTCGAGTTCAAGTTACCTTCATTCTAGATTTCACTAGAACACATTTGATTGATTATGAGGACTAAATAATAGCTCACTTTCAAGATATAAAAGTTCTTGATGGAAAGTGCATGTCCACCTTAAATAACCTTTAGGATTACAAGAATATATTACAAGGCCAATATAATAGGCATGTTAAGCATCACGAATTAAAACCTAGTGACCTTGTGTTAAAGGAAAATTAGAAGAAATTCAATGTTGAGACAAAGAAGAAAGGAAAATTCCAACCTAACGGGCTATGGCCTTATGTAATTATTGATAACTATGGTTCTAAATAATACAAACTCATCATACTAAAAGGAGATGAACTTGACGAACCAATTAACATAGTTCACCTCAAACATTTTTCTACTTGAGGGACTCAAATTATTATCTACAAAGAAGATTAATGTTATGCCACATTATTTCTATTCATGTTACCATACCAATTTTACCATTACACCATGCCTTAGCCTATCATTACTAGCCAGTTATTTTTACCTAACCTTGCATATCACATTTGGTCTTGGTTCTGATTCATTTTTAATTTAGTCACATTCAGTGGTTAATGATATATTTAGCTGTAGAATTTATTTTAGATTTGAATGTTTGAATGGTAGTATATGAAATTAGTATGATAGTGGTCCTAGAAATTTCATCCTTCATTTATTTTTATGTTCACTACTTGTGCTTCTAATTATAACCACTTATGGGAAATTAATACCATCTACCTTTGTCATTATTTCTTAATTATAACTGACTTTGTAAAAATTAGGAACAATACTTTTACCATGCATTACCACATCACCTTACCATAATTTTTTTCATAACATACCATTTATCTATACTTGAACTTGATGGTAGTTAATCAAATGCCTATTATGTAGGCAAAACTATAGTGACTTGAGGTCTTATGAGACTATGTAGGAAGTTATTGATTTGCATTAAGATCATACCAGTCACTCATTTGCCATGCTCTAATCATTTTATGAGTATGATTAAGATATTTTATCACCAATTTGTTAATTAGGTCATGTTTTACCTCATAACTATCCATTGAGTTGGTATATCAAAAACACCAAAACCTTAGAGACATTCTCCAAATTTCACCACTATGGGTAGAAATACAAAGGCTTGATGTTTATTTGAACTTTAGACATAATGATTAGTGTTTTCTGAGGTCAAATCAGCCACCCTTATTTGAATGATCTCATCATTTTTTGAGTATTTTAGGTTTGAACACTCTCACCATTTTGTGAGCAATTTAGGTTTGAATGCTCTAACCATTTTACAAGTAACCTAAGACACGCTCTCATCATTTTTTAAGTTATCTCATTTTGTATCTCATGATTCTCAATCAATTTGAGATGATTATAAAATTATAGAAACATTTAAAACATTTTTAAAACCCCTAAACATTTTCAAAGAGTTAGGAAAATCCTAAAAATAATGAAAATTGTCTAAGAATTTCCATGAGAAATATAAATCCATCAAAACTATCTAGAAAGGACTATTTTACCTATTCAGCTTCATTTATAGGCCACATTGGCATTTTAACTCCCATTTCTAGGAGAACTACATTGGCCTGAGGTCCACATGGACTATGTAGGAATCACTTTGATACATGGGGTATCTCGAGTTAGCTTAGTCATCTTCCTTTATTTTTTACCATCTTCTTTGCCTTAAGGATTCTGAGACTCCTCATTATTTCAAAATTAACCATTTATCCTTTAGTTTACCCATCCTTATTATCATTAAATGCATTCTCTCACCATTATGTGAGTTGATGTTGTGATCATTATGTGTTCGAACTCAATGCACTAATGACCACTTGGATTTTCTTACGCTCTCACTATTTTATGAGTAGTTTATGTTTGAATGATCTCAACATTTTCAAATTAAACTCAACCAATGATATCACCAATTTTCAATCTCATTCTCATTCCAAGGCATAAATGTGGTAGATGTTATAAATTACCAATTCAGTTCATTAGTAGACACTCATCTCTTGACTTTTTACTATGGTTTTAGCCTATACCATGCTCTCATACTTGTGCAAGTTTTTAGTATTGAATTTTCATGATTGTGAATGTCATCCCCCTCTTTTCCTAAATAATGTTTTTTGAGATAATTCCTATTTTCTACTAAGATTCAACTATGTTTTCTTATCATCATTTTTCTTCTATACCATGTCATGGGAGAACTACATTTAGCCTAAATTTCATGTTGTAACTAGTGTCTATGGAACTATGTAGGTAACTTGCACTTATCTAGTGCATTTTGATTTATCTCTACTCTTCATTCCTTTTCTTCTATTCATTATATTTTTTTGTGTCATTATCCCTTATGGCCCAGGGGAACCCATTTACTTTAGTAATTATTGTCATTGTCTCCCTATATCCTCGAGGAAAAATTGTGCCATTTTTTTTGTGTTATTTTACCTATGTTGTTTCTTCCTAGCTTAGGGGTCACTCTATTTCCAAGAGTAACACATCTATTACATAGGCACAAACAATTTGTACCCGATTTGTACTAACATTATGGCTAACCATTATTTGTATGTTTATATTTATTTTATCCTAGTTTGTTTACTTTATTTTTTTACATTTGTGTGTTTATAATAATTTGTTTATTGAAATGTTATTTACTTTGGTTTTGGTTATTTTATTTTGGTTTTTTGTTTTGTTTTGTTTATCTGTTGTCCTATTTTGTTTATTTTATTGACTAGTTTGTTTGTTTAGTTATTGTTTATTTATTTAATTGATTATTTTTCTTAAATTTTTCATTTTTTTAGCCTTTATCATTTCTCATAGGGACATTAAATTTTGTTTACCCTTAACTATTTATTATGCATATCTTGTGCTTAGGCTGTGAATGTTTGTACTTAGCCCTACACTTGGTTTATTTTTTGATGTTTACATTTAGGATTTGATTGTTTATATATTATTCATAGGTTTTTTATATTATCATTTAAAGTAATTTTTTCATCCTTAGGGTATAAATTGACATTATTTTTTTCCACAACTATGATGCATAATATCACAAGATAAAGCACAAATCAGGCATATAGAGACTATTATATCAATTCAATGGTAGTACTTCTCTGACATCACAAACTAGCATATCCCAGACATCACCCAAACATAGATTAATTTAATAAAAATTGAATTATAATCCTTGATATTGAGGACATGTATATCCATACTATTAGGTATCCCAAATTAATAATTATCCTTTGTGCTAGTTCACTATCAATCCATAATTATGGGTTCATTATGTGAGTTTCCTTAGTCCCATTATGGAAAATCAAGAGTTATCTCCTGTTCCTTGATCAAATCAACTCATTGGCCATTCTAGTTATATCAACGCTAATAAGGATGAGTATCTTTGCATTGAAAGGAACATCCAAATCATTTACATTGATCAATTATTATTATTTTATTCTATGCCTTATTCTATTTTATCCAAAATCATGGGATAAATACATTATCCTAATGTCTATTTGGAATATGTATGCAATGCTTGGATACATGACGTATCTCAGCTTAGCTCTACCACCATTATTCTTCCAATCATTTCTTTCATCATTTTTCACAACCTCATATGCCTAGTTATTTGTGGCTTCCTCAATCTTTGAAAATTCATTCGACCATCACACCTACAATTGTACCTACTCATATTTAATCTATTAAACACCTTATATCCTTGAGTAATGCTTTCCAATCCACCCTACTCAGTCACACATAATTTATCATGATCAAATCTTCCCTAATAGGACATGAATCATTATTTAATTAAAGTCATCAAAATGATTATAAAAAACTTTGGGAAAATCATTACTTTGACCCATCCACTCTACTTAGGCACATACCTCTACCACTAATTATAACTACCTTTGGGAAAAATAGTGTCTCAACCTTTGCTATTTATTTTAACTACCTTTTGGAAAATTAGTACTTTTAATCAATATGTGAAAGCATTATCTCATGGTTTAATTTCATTCTTCTTGGTTCTTATTTTTCAAGACCATCCATCAATCATATATATCAATCACTCCCTTGAGGGGGATTCATAGGCTTCCTAAACTTTGTTTGGAGTATCACTCCTCAATAATTATCTTCTTTTTCTTATTAAATTTTTTTTCATTCTTTGAAAATATGTTAATGTGACTATGTATCATAACACCTTATTAAATAGGGGGAAACTATAGACACTCAATTTTGGCTACTTTTGTGCCTAGACTAGAATTTAATTTAATTTTTAGAACATGATGTAATATAAGTCTAGATAACACTTAAATGCCCAAATTTGTCTATGTAAGAGATTTAAATGCTTAAAAATATAGTGAGGCTTTCCCACATTTGTCTATGTAATAATTTTAAATAATATACCCTTTGGACTTCTTGCCATAGGTAATTTCCCTGACAAAATAAGTCTTCAGTATAATTGTCTTAGACATTTTTTCCAAAATAATTCCCTAAAGATATTCATACTACATGTAAAAATCTCAAAATAATTCCCCTATGAAAAAAATCCAAAAAAAATTCCCCAATGATATGCATAATATAGACAAAAATTTGCGTACATTTTTTTTGAGAAAAAAATTAGGTCTTCAATCTTTTTATTGTAGGTATTTTGTAAAGACCGGTCCCTAACATAAACCTGAATACCCTAAAATAGATAAATAAACCAAAATAGCTATATAAATACCAAGTTACACCCCTACATTCTTGAAATTTATTATATATATACATGTTAAGTCATCTTTGCATTTATGTTTGCAGTGAATCTAGAAGTGACAAGTGTCAAGCTTGCAAGAGTCAAAGAGTCAAGCACCAAGATCTATGGTACATATTAACTCACATACTAGACATCTAATGGTATGAGATCAAGCACAACAACAAAGGGGTTTCCAAAATGAGAATGGTAGTGATAAGTGTCACCCTCATAGTAATGTTTAATAAAAATATCCAATAATGCATGGGAGTCTAATACATAGAGATCTGATGGTGCAAGATTGATGAAGACTTTTTAATGGGCATAGATCTGTTGAGAAGTAACTACATGGTGTAAAGGTGATAAGTGATGGAGTGTGCTTTTAAAAGGATCCCAAGAATCCTATAAAGTTTCTAAATGGCATACTCATGTTCCATCATACATAGAGATATAATGGTGTGAGTCTCAGGTGCACTTTTTAAAGGTCCAAACTTAATGATAGACAACATGTAATGTATAGTCATATTAATATTAGTCATAGTAAATAGTGTCACTAGTTTTGAAGCATTGGTAAAGTGATACTTATCTTTAATGCATGTCTAAGTTCCATTTGAAGGCAACCAATCTAAAAATATGTAACAAGTTATTATCATAAGCTATGAAAGTCTAAGACTTTGTGCACGAATAATTTTTTAAATAGTGCATATATTTTGAAATTTTCATGTAGTTTGAGTTATAATTGTAAAAAAGTGCCTTTATCTTTATGCACATGCACATTTTGCCTATCTCTTTCAAAGGCTAATTGATAACTATAAGTGAACTCTTATACAGTTTTGGACTATAGTTAGAAGTCATATTCTAACTATTATATGTAATGACCTTGCATGGACTTGGAGGATAAGGTGACCCCTTCCCCATTTCTATATAAATAATTTTAATCCAACATGGATATTTTGTTAAATAATTTTGAATATAAGAGCAACATCAATTTTGATCATTAGTGAATGTGTTTGTGTATTCTCTTTCGAATTTAAGTATACCTAAATGTTACTTTATTTGGTTGTATGTTTCAATAATATTTATTATGCAATAGTTGTGAATGGATTCTTGATTATTTTTATTTATGCAGTAATCAATAGATGTGAAAATGCTATTGAGATATTGGTAAGATATATTAGTTAAGATATTCAAGTTTATTGATTCATAATTTTGAATGTGCATGAGTTATTTCTTTTATGTAGTTTTTTATGTGTGTGAAATAGTTACCTTAGATACTTTGCTAACCTAAACCATAATATCCTAAGTAAGAGTGTACAACATCTATCCTAAAATGAGAAACCTCCTATGAATTTATTAGATCAATATCTCCATAGAATTTTTATCCATTTTTTATTGTGTGTGTGCAAGTACTGCTAGCAACATACATAAGTTATGAGAGCACTTGTCCTTTCAAAAACTAGCCAAGGAAGTGATTCCTAAAAACCATAGAAGATTTATTTTCTACCTTACTCTTCCCTCCTTTTTTGAGTTTGTTTTGACATTTACCCACTTTATATTACAATCTAACCATCCATCTAACTCACCTATAGATTCACTAATCTTTAAGAACCATACCTCCATCTAATAAAACTTCTTAATAACATGCATGCCCTACCAACTATTCCATCAATAGGTTGTTAAAATTACATAACTACAACTTGTGTCCTAGAGTGGATTTTACCTTTATTGAGATCTTAAAATGTTAGAGGCTACCTCTTTATGTTATGGTTTGCATAAAACCCACATCAATAGTATATTGGCACTAGAAGAAGGTTTGATACCCCTAATAATAGTAGTTATTTTTTGTGTACAGTTACACTAAAGTCACCCACGAGAGTGACCAGATCTAATTCCTAGGTTATTTTACTAGTCTGACCTTTATCATATCATAGGAAACCTAAAACTATGCTAACAACCCCAATTTAGAACAATCCACCTCTAAGGACTCCTCCTCCAGTATGAAATCCTTTACTTGTTAACCAACTAATGGCTCAACCCTGGTTATTTGGATCTGTTATTTTTGTCCCTAGAGACATTCATGATTTAGCTTAGAATATTTATAGGTACTTATTATATGTAATTAGAAATGCATCATGTCTATAAATCAATATTGGCTCAAAGAAGATAGATCATACCTACACTTATGATTGGGATACACTTTTTGAGTAAAAACATGACCAATATGGTTATCCACTAAACTTGATTAGGGGATCACTTGTCATAACATATCATGCTAGGAAGGGTTACAAAGCCTATAGTGTAACATAATCACACAAAAACCCTAATGGAGTCCTAAGTTTTAAAGCATTCACTTATTCTAATAACAAGAAATTAAATCTAATCTAGTACACACCAAAGCTTCTAGCACAAAGTGCAGGTTAGAAATAATAAAACAAACTAAAATAAACATTTATTAGAAGACACATACTCATATCAATGTTTACAAAATCCTAATACATGGGAGAATAATACAAATGCATTATATATCTACTCTCATAAAGGAGAAATAAATTAGTAATACTTATCTTTGAAGATGAACTTATCGAGCCTCAATCTTTCCCTTGGCCAAGGTGCTTCATAAGAGATTGTTGTAGTATGTAAGGACAATAAAGATAAATCATCTCTAGGCTACACAAACTAACTAATCATCTAAAATATTTCTCCAGAAGACAAGATTTGTATCTCAAAATAAAGTATAGAACTCTAAGCTTTATTCTTCAAGTAGAATGGTTAATAAGAAGATGTTTGTTCATGGTTATTCACTCTTAATTCTTCAAGTATGAAATGGTGGGAAATGAACATATATATATATATATATATATATATATATATATATATATATATATATATATATATATATATATATATATATATATATATATATATATATATATATATATATATATAATTGGACCTTTCCCTAAATTCTCTTGGAAACATAAACTCTAAATGGTTGACCCAATTGACCCAATGTGTTTTTGGGGATAATTCACTAGGTCTAAGATAGGTTATCCAAAAGGATAACAAGCTAAGAAAGTGAAAAATAACTCTAAACTATACTGGGTTGACCCAATCAACCCAATACAACTGACTAACCAAAAGGGAGTTAAGGCAAGAAAATAATGTATAATGCATGACATTTGAGAGGAATGGGTAGGACTGAGGAGATTAAGCTTAGGGTAAATGGTTTTAGGAGACAAGTGTGTAGATGGAAAGTGGCAAGAGGAAAAATAATATTATGAAGTAACAATGGTCTTCCCACCCCTTTCTTGGTACACCCTTTAAGGCATACACTCAGAGAGATTGAAGCTCAATAGGTTCTTACAAGATACAAAGTGTCATTAATCAATAAAAGTTAGAAAATATTATGTGTATACGTATGCCCCACTCGAAGCTCATCACATGTCACATAAGTGTAACAATGGAAGCTGCTTTAGAATATAATATATCACACATAATTTTGATTCTATATAGAGTGAAATTAGTAGTAAATAAGATAAATGAAAGGATAGAATTGAAAAAAACATACCTTTACTTACCTTAGTGTTGTAGATAAAGAAATAGATTGTAAGATATGTGAATGCATACGATATGAAGAACATTTGGTGAACCTGTAGGAGTTAGTGCAACAAACATTCAAAAATTGAAAGTTTATGAAGATAGGCATATAATACTATTAAATTAATTAAGGCAAAGATATGAGGTATTAGGAAAAATTGGCAAATCAGGATTGCTAAGGCAAGGATAGAATATTGAAGTCAAATTAATGATAAAATCATGGAAAATGAATGAAAAATGATTGGAAAATGAATGACAAATGATTTTATAACATAGTATATCATATTGGAAAGTATGTAAAACATAAATGGAAAAATGTAATGTAGAACATACTATATCACATTGCGAAGTATGTAAAACATAAATGACAAATGAAATATCAATGAAAGAAAACTTGAAAAAATATATGTAAGAAAGTGAATTTTAAGCTCGTGTATGATAGGCAAAAATAAAAACATGAATGACTAAAAATTAAATGTAATTGAAGATGTAAGACAAACATGAATAATGCATACATAAAGAGAAACATGTAATAATGGCAAATGTCATATGTAAGATAAGTGAAGTCCACAAAAATAAATAAAGAACATGATGGATAAATGAAAATCAAAATATATAAAGGATGAAAAATCAAACTTTAGTTTTTGTTTCAAGATATAATGTAAGAAAACACAACCACCTAATGTCATGACTAGTATGACAACGAGATGGTGTGATAAATAAATGGTGTAAGAATGTAATCCAAAGTTTATCAAACATGTTATTTTTATCTAAAGATAAATAAAAATTAAATAAATTAATGTTATCATGTTTTTAAGAGGTGAAGAAGAAGGAATAAAATAAAATGGAAAATAGATTTGGAATCACAATTTAGCTATCAAGGGGGGGAATGAAAGGGGAGGATGGGAGAAGTGAAGGAAAAACAAAGGTAGAGGAAATATTTATCAAAGTCAAGACACTTAAATTAGGTTTTTCAAAATAAAAAGACTTTTGACCTTAAGGACTCTGAAGAACTTCTCTTAGTGACATAATTTTTAGGTCAACAAATTCAATTTATAGATCATCCCATGAAGTATATATGCATGAAAATTAAAATGGACCTACGTTCCCAAAATGTGTTCCCCATTTTTTAGGACCCCTTATGGAGCCTTCGATCTACTATGAATATTAGGTACTTGTGTGAGAAATTAGGTATCACCATAGAGTTTTTTGAATTACCCTATTCCAATCTACTAGCCTACCATACCCCAAAGAACCTTGACTCTATGTGAAGCTAACTATGGAGTTTGAGATTCGATTAAAAATAAGAGATGTGCTTGGAATCACATATTTTGGTGTGATTTTGAATTTTGAGATTTGTATGTTACTTTTTAGATATAATTTCATTTTGTTTTCAAATGATTTGGTTTTTAACTTAATGGATTTTTCTATATTCCTCCTCTATATGGATTTGGAAGACCAAACATTGGTTATAAATATTGTTAATCATGGGATATATTGAGAGGGGGTGTGAATCAATATATCATAAATATTATAAACATTCACTTAATCAAATTCCACTTAACCATACATTCAAGATATGCAATAAAACTAAAACAATAAACACCACACAAGATAGAGAGAGACATGAGATTTAATGTGGAAACCCAATGTGGTAAAAACCATGAATAACAATCTCAAGTATATTAATGAACACCAACTCAAACTACAATATTCATAGGAACCAACTTGTAGGAGTACCAACCCCTTTGTTGAGCACCAACACAATAATTATTCATGAGCACCAACCCACAGGAGCACCAACCCATTTTATGTATACCACACAACTATCTCTCAATGTTGCTTTCTCAACAAATGATATCACATTAGAATATCTATTTCCTTTCTCTCCTTTTCTCTTCTAAGCTAGATATGACAATTAAAAATCATGATCTCTTCTTGTATTTTACAAATGGCTTCTCAAGCCTTTATTTATAGCTTTTGAAATGACCTTTGGCATTCACCCTTTGTGACCCTTCAATCCTCATGGAAAATGGCACCAAAATTTCATGACCCTTCTTATCCTTGCATTTGAAAAGTCATATGGTGACCCTTCATAAGAAAATGCATCCTTTCCTCTTTTATCTTTATCTTGGTGACTTTACATATTCCTTAAAGTGTCACTTCATGGAAAAATGTGCCATACCCTCTTTTGTCTTCACATGGTGACTCTTGGAATTCCTCAAGATGACTCTTCATGAAAAAATGCATCCTATTCCTTTTTGTCTTTACCCTGTGACTCTTTTAATTCTTCATGGGCCATCTTTTGACTTATATGCAAAAAAAAAATATTCATTAATATTAAATAAATATTAGCACACATTAGATAAGATATGAATATTAAAAACATCATTAAATGCAATGGGGCCTTTATCACCAATGCTAGACCTTTGACATTAATTAAAGTATTTCCAATAAAGATGAATTTCATTTAAATACATGGGAGAAGGTTTATAAGAGAGAGAACTTCCAAGAGCATGGGGTCTAAGAGTCTCATAAATATAGTAAAATAAAAGTCTTATCTCGACTTCAACCTTGTTTTATCTAATGTGTAGTGAAATAAAGGGGAAATAAAGAGGAGTGACACACGGAACAATTTGAATTACTTAAAATTAAAAAAATATGTGACAAATTGAAAAGGGGATATAATTAAAATAAAAGTGTGATTTTGTATTATAAGCATGAGGGAAATAGAGGAAAACATTCTAACATAGATTGTTTGCAAATTTCATCTAGAAAAAGAAGCAAGAGCTAAAGTTGAGAATAAAGATTGAGAACATGAAAATATGGTGATTTTATGATGAGGGCTAGGTTCTATCCATGGTCTTACACTACAACTTCATAAAAGAGAAACCCATAGGGGTGCTAAAAGGACAAGTGAAAGATAAACAAAAGATGGTACTTTTGTGAGGAACATCAGGTACTATCCATGGTATTACAAAGAAACTCATAAAATAGAAACCCAAGGGGTGTGATAAAATAAATTAAAAACATAAGTGAGAAAAATAAGTAACATGATGGTAATTTTTTGAGGAGGGTCAGGTCCTATCCATAGTCTTATGAAGCAACTCAAAAAATAAAAACCTATGGGGGTGATAAAAGAGGAATGTCAAACAATAAATAAGACTATTACTAAAGAAAGGGGGAAAATTATCATAAAGCTACTAAGGCAAAGAGTGGCTAAAAATAAAAATGAAAGAAGTACATAAAGATAAAAATGAAAACAAATGTCAAATTTAAATTTGAAGAAAATCAAAGAATTCAAAGGAAAACAATGATGCTAGTAAAATGAAAGTAAAGGAAGGTAATAAAAATACACAAAAACAAATAAAAATGAGATAAGAGAATAATTAATACCAATGCTAATGTCTGTATCAAAGATGATCATGTGAAATACAAGTTTATAAAGCTCAGAAGGTTTCTTAAAGCTGAATTTATTTATTATTATGCATTCTAGAATAAGAGTGAGTATTTTAAGATGCCCTAATGGGTAAGTGGATGTAGGTATGGGCATCACAATATGCCACAAAGTCTAAATGGACATGTATATGGGAATCATAAGATGCCTCAAAATTTGCGTTAGAGTGAGGTGATATTACACCATTAGAATGATTGGAATTAGGCTAAAAAGTGCATTTATAGATAGACAAATGTGTTTGTTTGTTATATTTTAAGGAGGTTAAATGTGGCATATGATGTGTAGGAGAGGTATGAAGAGATAAAATAGGTAAAAGACGACCATGGATGATATGATTTGGAGTATGCATTTGAGCTAGGTACTATATTGGTTCATGTGGCTTGAGAGGTTGAGGTTTAATAGATGCCACAATATGTTTAGAGTTATTCATGTTATCTATCCTTTCCTTATTTTTATAAGAAGAAGGAGCAACTATGGTGTGCGAAAAATTAGTAGATGACGTATAGATAAGCGATTATTGTTGTTGATAATTATGTAGTTGATTTTGATATTGATTTTATTGTGGTTATTGAGATTAAATTTGAGAAGCTTGAAGATAGTATTGATAACGTTGTTTTGTTAGAGTATCAAGATTGAAATGTGGACCAAGTAAGGAATAAACAAGAAAATGGTGAATATCATGACAATAATCATGAGAATGACCTATAGTAGCATGCCACCAACAAAACTTATCTAGATTGTACCATTTTGGAGGAGGTTTGAAAGGATCAAAGCTGATGGGTTAAGATGGTGGTAATTTATTCTTAAATTGTTCTAGACTCAAGGGAGGGTGGGTTGGGTTAAAATTGGATGAATTGGATGTTCTAATTTGAGTTTTTGGAGGCTTGGATGAATTAATGTTATGAGAAAATGATTGACAAGGTAATTTATTAGTTGTTTGAGATGGTTTAAATTTATTCATAAGAAAGTCTTGTCTTTTTGTCTAGTCTACAGCTTATTCTAAAGTTTTAGGTGAAAAGATTCAAACTTTTCATTAAAGGGGAGGTTTAAGAGTAGTGATAAATAGTTTTAAAAGAGTGTCATGATTCATGTTATGGTCCACTTTATAAGTGATATACTTCCATCATTTGATAAAATTATGAGAAAATTCATTAGGAAGATTATTGGCATTGATGAAATGGCTAAGATAATTTTCATGAAGGCCATCATGTTGGAATTCTTTCACTAGAGCATGGAAAAAATCTTCTAGTTTTGAGATGGAATGTCTAAGAATTTGGGTTTACCATTCAAATGCATCACCAATAAAGTTTTTGGCTAAGATCTTGGTGGTAGAAAAGGTGTTAGTTTGGACCCATTCCTTATAGAGATTGCTAAAAGACTTAAGAAAGATAGTAGGGTCCTTAGTCCCATTATATGTGATATTTGGAGAAATGTTTCTAATATATATGGATGAAATGAATGGGGCTAAAGGTTAATTTATAATATTTTGAAGCATTTTTTTATTTATTGGAGTTTGAGGGATGATATTCCTGTTGGCATCTCTAAGAGGAGGAGGGATAAAATTTTGATTTGATTGAGACATGATGACTTGAGGTGGTTGACTAATCATGTTGCATAATTTTTTTTATATGTTCATCACTTGATATTGATTTGTTGTTTTCATTAGGTTCATTTGTTGTATGACTTGGGCAAGAAGTTGAATTGTATCAATAGGTAGGTTTGAAAGTTGGGTATTAGTGTTGATATAAAAAGGACTATTAGTGTTGGTGGGAGGACGATTATTTATAGGTAGAGGATTACAAAAAAACTTATTAAGGAGGAGGATTGGGATGAATGACCTCAACTACATTACATTGTGTAGTGAGTGTTTTTGGTTTAATAGATAGGGAAGGAAGATATAGGATAGCTTTATTTGAAGTAATGAAATAAATAAGATTATTATTCAAATCCTTGACTATGCAATATTATAAACTAAGGAAAGGATGAAAATATGTCATAAAGATGAAAAAAGACTAGATAACCACACAAGGAGAACAAAAAGTGACATAAAATAGTATAGGGTTGACTAGGTCGATCTTGTACAATAAATAGGGGCTAAAAAGGGTCTGTAAATAGTGTAGGGTTGACAGGGTTGATCTTGTATAGAAAATAGAGATTGAAAAAGATTTTTAAACAATCCAAGGTTGATTGGGTCAATTATTTATAGTGGGCATAGGATAAATAAGGTTTGTAGATAGTATAGGGTCTACTAGGTTGATCTTGTACAGTGAACATAAACTATAAATAGGTAGATTCATTGTTTTGCCTATATCTTTATTTCTACTCATATGTTTTGAAAACTATAAAATGTGTTGGATTCATTATTACATAGAGAATGAAAATAAGTAAGATGATAAATATGATAGAAAGTTATGAATTGAAAAAATACAATTTTTTCAAGTAATATAAAGAAGTAAAAATAAAAAAGAAACAAATAGTGAATTGGACTAATGTTATACAATTCAATTGAGGCACACAAAATAAAATATTGCACTAACACTAGATAATACAAGTTTTTTCACACAAAATTGAATAGAGATAAAGTAATAAACATGAAAATTAAAGAGATAAATAATTTTTTAACCTTAATGTTTACTAGATTATTATGATATGATTTTTAATGTGATTAGAAGTTGGCTATAAACAAGGTACTAGATAGTAATCTAAGGATGGTTTCAGGTAGTTTGGGTTGAAAGGGAATGTAGTGGTAATGATATAGGCTTGGTATTAGAGCATAACCTCTAAATTCACACACTAAAATGATAAGGGTGGTGGGTGATTAGATAGAATATACCATTAACCATGCTTTATACTTGATCAGAGCAACAAGTTAGCTTCCCCCTTAGTGATGAAATCCAAGTAGGTTAGCCTTGGGTAGACAAATATTAAAATGTTTGTTTATGTTTTTTTTATTTGTTTATGTGTGCATAAAATAGAAATAGTGAAATTAAATTATTAATTAAAAACCCCTGATTAGACTATGTGAACTATTCCAAGAATGTAAGCAATTGGAAAAGAAAGATGTGAGACAATTACTAACGGATATGAAGTTAATTCCAAATTGAAACAAGGTATAGTGTTGACACTATATAAATAAAATATATAATAGGTTTTATAGATTTAAACATTTAATATGGAATTAAGGTCCAAAAATGTACAAGGTTGACCTAGTTATTTCAAACAACACAAAGAACACAGAACTAGGTCGGCAATGTCAATCTAGTTGATTGTGTCAGGTTAGTTTTAAAGATTATAAAATATGAAAGAAAAGATAGAAAATAAGTAAAAATATAGATATAAAGGAACCTTTTTGGATCAAATATTTAATGAAATAATACTGTTGATGAATAACCTTAGATTATTCTTGAGAAACTTGTAAACTGGGTCGATAGTATTGATCAAGCTGTGCAGGAACCTACTGTAGAGTGTTGAAAATGTATAGGGTCAATTGGGTCAACCTAATAGGATGAAATGGATGTTAAAAATGATATAAAAATAAACTAGGTTGATCTAGTTTCATGTTATTTTAAACCTTTGCATAGAAGTCATAAAATTGTGTTGATAGAGTCTATCTAGTATGATAAAAATATGATGAAAACAATGACTAAAATAATGAAAATAAGTGAAATAAATTATTCAAGAATTATTTTCACATTAGGTTAACCAAAATATATGTAATAATAAATTCATCATGTGTATAAATTAATCCTAGCTTAGAGAAGATAGAGCATACCTACACTTTCGATTGGGATACACTTGTTAAGTAGGATCATGACCAATATGGGGATCCATTAGACCCGATTAGGGGATCACTTATCACAGCATATCATGTTAAGAAGGGTTATAAATCCTATATTATAATACACTCACATAATAAAATTAATGGATTCCTAAGGTTTAGAGCATTCACTTATTCTATTGACAAGAAATTAAATATTTCACACCAAATCTTGTGGCACAAAGTAGGGGTTAAAAATAATAAAACTAACTAAACTAACCATGTATTAGAAAGAATTATACTCATGTTAATGTATAAAAAATCCTAATACATGAGAGAAGAATATAAATTCATTATATATCTACTCTTACAAAGGATAAATAAAGTTATGAATACTTACCTTTTAAGATGAACCTATAAAGCCTTAATTTCTACCTTGGCCAAGGTGCTTTGCAAGATATTATTATGTTATGTAAGAATAATGAAAATAAATCATATCTAGGATACACAACCTATCTAATCATCCAAAATAATTCTCCATGTGACAAGCTTTGTATCTCCAAAGAAAGTATGTAACCCTAAGCTTTATTCTTCAAGTAGAATGGTCAATAAGTAGATGTTCATTCACACTTCTTCACTCTTAATTCTTATCTTATGAAATGGTGGGAAATAAAATTGTATATATAGGCAAATATTTCCTTAAATCCTATTAAAAACATCAAATATAAAGGGTTGATCTAGTAGACCCAGTGTGTTTCCAAGGACAATTTACTAGGTCTGAGCTAGTCAGCCAAAAGGCTAATAAGCTAAGAAAGTGAAAATATCCCTAAACTATACTAGGTCGACCCAGTCGACCTAGTATAATTGACTAACCAAAATGGATTTAAGTTAATAAAAGGATGGATAAGGCATGATAACTAAGAGGATTAGGTATGACTAAGGAGAATAAACTTACGTTAAATGGTTTTAGGAAACAAGTGTGTAGATGGAAAGTGGTAAAAGGAACAACAATCTTATGAAGCACTAATGGTCTACCCATCCCTTTCTCAGTACACCCATTAAGTCATGCACTCAAAGAGATTGAGGCTCAATAGGTTATTTTAAGATATAAAGTGTTAATAATTAATAAAAGTTTGAAAATATTATGTGTATACACTTACCATCCTTTTATCCTATGGGAACAAAGACATTAGAGGAACATATCCAATCTTTTAAGGTTGGATTAAGGATAATGAATGTTATCCATGAGGATATTTCATGTAGATTATTCCCTTTTAATTTAATGTATGTTGCTTATGATTGGTATTTAAATCTAATGAAAAACTCCATTAGTTCTTGGAATGAGTGTCAAGTAGATTTTCTTGCACAATTTGGATAGGTCATCAATCCTGATCTAGTATACCATTACTTTACCAATATGAAGAGAAATCCTAATGATCCTATCTAAATTTTTATTTAAAAGTTTCAAAAAATGTATAATTAGTTAATCCCAAGATAGAAACCATATGAACCATTAATGTTTAAGATGTAAAAGAAATCCCTAGACCCAATCACTATCATGTTGTTGAGGAGAGCAGTTATTGCCAATAATTTAGCATTAGCATATAAAGAGGCTATTAATATAAACAAGTAGCTCAATCCTCATATGCCTGGAGTGACTAATGTTAATAATGGAGTTACAACACTCAATAATATACCATATGTGAAGTAGAATGTTCGTGTATTTAATCAAAATCAATTGTACACATTCCATTGACATTGATAACACAAAAAAAAATTATCTTATTTAAAAATCATATGATAGGTAATATTTATCATTAGAATAAATAATTAGCTGCACTTCCCACTACTATTTTATAATGTATGAATTCTACAAAGGCAAAACTATATTTTATCCAAAATATGGTTAAAAATTTGAGAAATAACTTCCTAAATATGAAAAGGAAGATGGAAATACAAATGCCCCAATTAGTAATCAAAATAATATATTTCAAAGATATAATAGACCATTCAATAGACCTAAGTATCCTAACAAGATTTTAGAGATCAACACGGTAGAAATAGCTCTTGCCCATTGGTACAAAATTCATAATATCTCTTAGCATGGTGAGCTTAATTGCATAGAATTTTGTGCACATTCAAAATATTTTAAAGAGAATTAGTTAGGCAAGACTAGATGAACAATCCACTAAAATCCCACTAGGATCCTAGCTTTTTAAATACTAATATGTTCTTTGAAACTCACAAGTTTGCCTTCCCAGGCAAAGATGACAATGAACCAGAACACAATATGGATGAAATTCATGTTTTTCAATAGTTTTAAAGAGGTGCACACAATCTAAGGAATAATAATCCACTTAGAACATTGACTCCTCCAAATACCACATCAATTCCTCCTAATCCTAATACAAATAATAATCCACCCCCTCTAAAGGGGAATGATCAACAACAAAGCAAGAAAGAACCAAGCAAAAGAGGATACAACATTGTTTAAGATATGAAGAATATCAAGGTGAATATAACTCTTCATGAAGTAGCTCATATCAATAAATATAAGGAGTCGATACTGAATTCCATTATTTTAAAAGCTCTTATGGAAAGAACTAAATCATCTATAGACAATGTGAAGGTTGTTGATGCCAACATCATCTACAAGAGTAAGCCATAATTTCCACCCTTTCTATTAACTATTAGGGAATTTGGTAAGAATATTCATAGTTTTTTAGTTAATTATAGAGCATCTAAACTATCATGACTACATCCATATGTCAAAATCTAGGTCTCATTCTAAGTCCTTCAAAGAGAATAGTTTCACAACTAGACAAAAGAGTAGTACTAGTAGTTTTAGAATTGACCAATGTGTATATTTAAGTTGCATCTAAACCACAAGTCCAGATGACCATTAATATTCTAGTGGTAGACATACCAGAAGTCTATGGACTATTTTTGAGTAATGATTGGTCCAAAATACTCAATAGATATATCTCTATAGACTTCTCTCATATCTTGTTGCCATAGAGAGGAATTATGAATCAAATTAAAATTGATAGAGATGAGAATGAAGTATCCCATTATGGAATATAACATCAAGAATGAAGAGGTAAAGTATGTGTCTCCCAAATGTAGTATTTATACTTTTACTACACATAATCAAGTATAGAATCTAGAACCTGAAGGGTTGAATCAACTATGGGCTATGTACTTTGATGATGCTAGATCTAAATAAGGATCAGACATAGGAAATGAGCTAGTTGATACACAAGGTAAAAATTTATTGCTAGCTAATAGATTGTAATTTACATGTACTAACAATAGAGATAAGTATGAGACTTTGATTCTAGGATTATAATCTACAATTAAGAACAATGTAAGCCAAATATCAATATTTGGTGACTCAGAGCTAGTGGTCAATTAAATAAAAAATAATACCAATTCAATATATCTTATTTAAAGAAATGTAATCATATAACATGGGACCTGATAGAAAACATTGAAGCTTTCAACATAGTATCACTTCCTAGAGAAAAAAATAAAGAGGTGGACTCATTAGTTATTCATGTTGATAATTAGGAGCCATTACAAGAATCCAAGGTTAAAAGGCTATCTATTGAGTTGGTACTGTGTCCTTCCATTTTGGATAACATAGAAAATTTCTAAGTCTTTGATGATGACCAAAAAATTATTCAATTTTTAAGTAATTTAATAGAATTCAAATCCTAAATCATTGATGACAAAGATATTAATCACCTATATTAAGAGGAGTCAGATAAAGAAGAAATTCTCTAGCTCAAAGAGAATCAAATTCGTCTCTTTGGAAATACCATTTGACATAGACCCTCAAGCTCAAAAAATCAAGAAACCCAAGGTCAATGAATCAGACTTCGGAGGGGAAAATCTAGGAGATGAACATAACGCATGTTATGTTAATATTAGCCTCAGTTGCACCAAAGAGGAAATGAAATAAGTGAAGGATTTAATCACTTAATATAGGGATGTCATTGCTTGGACATATGAATATTTGAAAGTATATGACCCACAGGTCATTACTCATATGATTACCTTGAAGCCAGATCACAAGCCATTCAAGAAGAGGAAAAGGCTAGTCAATCCTATTCTAGATCCTCTCACTTAGAGAGAAGTATAGAAGATGTTAATTGAAAAAATTATCTTTCTAATAAGACATTCTATGTGGGTGGCAAATTTGGCCCCAGTAAGAAAGAAGTATGGTGAGATTAGATTATGTGTGATTTTTAGGAACCTAAATAAGGCTTCTAAAAAGGATAATTATCCCTTGCCTTTTTTGGATGAGGTGATACAAATAGTAAGTGGTTCTGAAATGATGTCCTTCTTAGATAGATTTTTAGGCTATAATAAAGTATTGGTATAATTTGATGATAGAATGAAGACAAAATTCATTATGAAGTGGGAACTTATGAAAATAAAAGGATGTATTTTATCCTAATAAATTTAGGATCTACCTTTCAATGTGCCATGGATCATGCCTTCAAAGGGCTAACAGGAAAATGTATAATCATCGGCATGGATGATCTTATGGTATTTTCAAAGAATAGGAAAGACCACATAAGTCACTTATAGTCCATATTTGAGAGATGTATAAGGTTCAAGGTTTCATTAGACCCAAAGAGGAACATATTTAGAGTGACTAAAGGTAAGCTTTTGGGGAACATCATCACCAAAGATGGGATCACCATTGATCCAAATATAATTCAAGTTATTTATAAAATTTAGCCACCAAAAATTAAGGAGATTAAATCAATCTTCAATAATATTAACTTTCTAAGGAAGTTCATCTTAGGATTTGTAGACATTGTTAAACCTATGAATGCCATGCTCAAGCAAGATGCCAAAATAGAGTAGATAGATGAAGCCCAAAAGTCCTTTTCAGAGATTAAAGATGCAACATCATAGGATCCAATATTAATTAGTCTAAATTTTAATAAATATTTCTACTTATATTCATTTTATTTAGAGCATACAATTGCAATTGTCATCACATAGAAGAAGGATGAGACGAAACATCTAATTGATTTTATGAGCAAAAAATTTTAAGATGCAAAACTCAAGTACCCTATGATTGAAAACCATATTTTCTCCCTTATTAAATTATTGAATAAGTTTTACCATTACATATTAAGGAATAAAAACATCACCATTGCACCTGATCCTATGATCAAGCTCACCCTATCATAGAATGAGCTAGGAAAACATCAAGGCAAATGGATGGCCAAGTTATAATAATTCAACAAAGAGATCGAGCCTACAAAGATCATTCAAGGCTAAGACATTGTTCAACTCATGATTGAACTAGATCCATGCATCACCATTGAAGAAGTATGTGAAGCTTGAGTATCTAAAAGAGAATGTTATATTGATATAATACATTATTTACTTATATGAACTTATTCCCCCAAGATGAATAGAGATAAGGAGAGATTTTAGGCTCCAATATACTCACTACATGATCAATAAGGGAGTCATTTATAGAATAAATTATGAAGTTATTTATCTTAGGTGTGTATCCTTAGATGAAGATAAATAACTCTTATATAACTTACATTAGAAGATAGGAAGTGGTTATCCTTATGGAAATACCATAGACCATAAGATCTTAAGAATGAGATACTATTGTATAATAATTTTAAAATATGCTCATACTCATGTTATAACATTCCATAAATGTCAATTTTTATCCAAAAGAGAAGTACATGTAACAATGCCTTTACAACTAGTTATTAAGTGAAAGCCATTTGCCTAGTAGGGCTTCGAATTCATTGGTGTCATCAACCCAAAATCCTAAACAAGTCATAAATTCATTATTATCACCACAAACTACTGTACTAGATGGACCTAAGCCATATCCATAAAGAATTACAAAGGACAAGATGTGATTCACCTCTTGGAGGAACACATAACAATCAAATTTGGCATGCCTATTTCTCTAGTTTGTGACAATGGACTAGTTTTCATATCAATAGAATCTACTAAGTGGGAACATGATGACCAAATTATTATCAAGTCAACTTCTAATTATTACCCTTAGGGAAATGGACTAGTTGAATTAATGAACAAAAATATGATCAATGCAGTCAAGAAATCAATTGGAGACAAGCCTAGGGATAGGCATTATTTTTTTAAATTATGCTCTTAGGTCATATCAAACTAGATAAAATAAATCCCTTAAATATTCACCTTACCTATTGGTGTATGGCCATAGGCTAGTTTTCCCAATTATGCTAAAGTTACCCACTTACTAATTCATGTAAGACTACATGAAACCAAGTGATAAAGTAGAATCAAGACTATTAGACCTAATAGAAATGAAATATTGAAGGAGAAAAACCTTATGAACATTTGAAAAACATTAGGATGTGTTCAAGAGGTGGTTTTATAATATAAAAAAAGTCAAAGCATTTAGGATTTTGGATCGAGTTCTACTTTGGGATAAATCCCATGAGAAGAAAGGATAACATGACAAGTTTGGCCTATTATGGATTAGACCATACCAAATTTTAGAGATCATGGTGAATAATGAATTTAATTTGAAGTACCTCTAAGGAAATGATCTTACATATCTATTTAATGGATAGTTCTTGAATCCCTACTTCATGGTTGTACCATTTGAAGGAACCCTAGACTGATGAAGCAGATAAATTTAGACATATAATTTGATTAGATTTCATGATTTGTAGACTATATTTTAGTTATTTATTAAGATATTTTATTAATTTCATATATTAGTTTCCTAATTTATATATTAATCTTTCCTACTTTTAGTATTTTGCTTTCTTAGATTGGATTCCTGCTTTCTTAGTTTAGGTTTCTCACTTTCTCAGATTACTTGTTTATTGCTTTCTCTAAAAATTTGAATTGTGTTTACTCTAAATATAACCAATTTAAAATCCAAATCAACTGAGTTTATGAATTTTATAAAAGGGGAGAATTAAAATCTTGACACTTTTGGACTAGTTTATAGATTGGGCATATTTTTGTGTCTTCAGGATAAAGGTATGTAATCATGGATTATTATGGATTGTGTCACAATTGAATATCCAGGTATGTGAAAATTACTCTCAGAGTAATTCATAAAAAATTAAAAAAATATATTATTTTATTAGATCAAATGCACTTATCACAATAAATACTTGTTGGAAATGACAATTCTGTGTATAGATGTGGCTAGCAGGGATGTTCTAGTAATGATTTGTTTTATAATTATAATAGTTCACTAGGGTTCCTTATCTTATATTTTCATCCAAGAACAAAAGAAAATAAAAATGAGAAAATAACTAATGAGTTTAAAATATTAAAATATAATTTAAATAAAATCAAAGGCTCACATGATGAAATAAGGTCAATTTACCACACAACATGATTAAGATAAAATAATGGAGAGAAAAGAGGAGCCTAAGGTATCACTGTCAAGGATATGGATGCCTAGATGGTATTATATAAATGCATGATCTTCCCTTAATTTTATTAAATTTAAGAGATATGAGAATGAAACCTATGGTCTCATAAAAGCATTTGAAAAAATCATCGTAGCAAGGGTTTAATAAACTACACATTTGACACACATAAATCCAAAAATTAGAAGGCAAGTATATTATGTGAATTAAATTAGGAGTCTCTTTTGTATTTATAATTTAATTATTCCTCTATGATTCACTTCATGATTTATTTAATACTATAAACTATATTTTTGTGTTTTTGAATACTCAAGATTATTCCCCCTATAAGCTGCCATTTTTTGTACCCAACATCCCCCTTCTTTTCATAGGGAATGGGGACCCACTTTTTTTAGATTGTGGCCTTGATTTTGAGCCTTTATTATATATATTGATTAAAATTTTAAGAAAATATTTATTATTTGCCTTTCATACTTTGGAAAAATGGAATTGGTATTATGTTTTCATAAACTAACTTATTAATACCTCTCAAGAGTTTTGAACTATCTGGGTTTTCAGAACTTATGCAGTTTGAATGAATTTATTTAGAGATCTTATCTCCATAAATATTTTTGTTTAGGCACTTCATTTTAACATTTTATTTGACAAGTTTTATGTTTGGGTTTTATGTTTTTAGCATTTCTTTTTATTCAATATTTTAAACTTTTATTTTGTAAAAATTGGTCTTCAAGATTATTGTGTTGAACATTTTATGTAAAATAATTTACATGAACTAATTTTTATTGGATGGGTTTATTATGGTGGACATTTTGTCTACAAAAAATTCCACACCATAATTCCCCCATGCCAATTTCCTTGAAATGTTTTTCCTAACAATCAGAGCCTTTAGAATTTTTTCCATGGGCAATTTCCCTGATGAAATAGGTCTTCAGGATAATTGCCTTATACATTTTGTCCAAAATAATTCCACGATGATATTTATATTATGGGTAAAAATCATGAAAAAATTCAGCTATAGAAAAAGGAAAACAAATTTCCATAATGATATGCATACTATGAACAAAAAGCTATGGACATTTTGTTAGAGAAAAAATTAGGTCTTCATGTTTTTTTTTTGTGGGTCTTTTGTAAATACCGGTCCCCAACATAAACTTGAATACCCTATGGTAGATCAATAGACCAAAATACCTATGGAACTACAATGTGGCACCCCTGAATTTATGAACTTTATTATATATATGAATGCTAATTCACTTTTTCATTTATTTTTGTAGGAGAAAATTTAGAAGTGACAAGTGTCATGCTCATAGGATTGAAATTGTCAAGCATGAATATCTAAATTATACATTAACTTGCATATTAGAGATCTAATAGCAAGAGATAAATCATAATAATAAAGGGATTTTAAAAGTGATCATGGTGGTGACAAGTGTCACCATCATGGGAATGTTTAATTAAAATATCAAACAATTCATGGGAGCCTAGTATATATAGATATGACAGTGCGAGATCGATGGAGACTTATCAATGGGCATAGACCTGACAAAAAGTTGCCACATGGTGCAAAGGTGATAAGAAATGGTGTGTGTCTTTTAAAATAACCTAGGAAGTTCATGGAGATACCAAATGGAATGATCATGTTACATAATGCATAGAGATCTTATGGTGTGAGTCCTAGGTTCACTTTTCAAAGGTCCAAACTCAATGACAAGTAGCATGAAATTCAAAGTCATATTAAGATTAGTCATAATAAATAGTGTCACCAGTTCTAAAGCATTGGTAAAGTGATACTTTTCTTTGATGCATGTATGATTTCCATTTGAAGGTGTGTAATAATAGGTTATTCTCAAAATCTATGAAAGGAAAAAAATTTGTACATGAATAGTTCTATAAATGACACATATTTTGAATTTTTCACATATTTTTAGTTATAATTATAAAAAATTGCCTTTATCTTTAAACACATTCACTTGTTGTATATCTCTTACAAAGGATAATTTATAACTAGAAGTGGACTCTTATACATTTTTGGACTAAAATTAGAGCTCATGTTCTAACTATTACATGTAATGACCTTGCATGGAATTGAAGGTTGAGGTGACCCCTTTCCCAACTCTATATAAACAATAGTAATCCAACTTGGATTTTTTGTCAAACGAATTTGAATATAGGATAAACATCAATTTTGATCGTTAGTGAATGTGTTTGTGTATTCTCTTTCTAATTTCTATGTAATTACTTGTAACTTTCATTGGTTGTATATTTTAATAATATTTAGTGTAAAATAGGTATAAATGGATTCTTGATTATTTTGATTGATCTATTGATCTATAAATGTGTAATAGTTGTTGAGATATTGGTAAAATATATTGGTTAAGATAGTCAATTTGATTAATTTATAATTTTGAATGTGCACGAGTGTTTTCTTTGATATAGTTTTTTATGTGTGTGACCTTAGATAATTTTCTAGCTTGAGCCATAATCTCTTGATTAAGAGTGTGCAATAGCTACCCTAAAAGGAGAAACCTTTGTATAAGTCCTATGAATTTCCTACATCAATATATATTTATAATTATTATCTATTTCTAATTATGTGTGTGACATTTCTCCTAGAAATAGACATAGGCTTTGAGAGCACTGGTATGTTTAGAAACTAACTAGGGAAGTGATTCCCAAAACCCACATAAGCTTAATTTTTTGCCTTACCCTTACCTCCTTTTTTAATTTTATTTTAAGATATACCCACTTTAGATTAGAATCCAACCATCCACAAAAATCACGTATAGATTCACTACTATTTAGGAGCATTACCTCCATCCAAAAAACCTAGTCAACAATTTGTATGCCATACCAGCTATTCCATCAATAGGTTGTTCAAACTGCATGCCCAAAACTCATACCCTAGAGTGTATTTTACCTCCTTTGATATCCTGAAATGTTAGAGGATACCTCATTATGTTATGGTGTGTATAAAACCCACATCAAAAATTATTTTATACTCAATCAAAGTTAGAATTTAACCTAACCTCCCTAGGGTTAGATTTAGCTCTTAGAGCTATAAACACAAGTGCCCACACCATATGCCAATAATATTTTTATTGTAAGGTTATTATATAGGAATTCCTTCAAGAATATATTTAAATTAGGTTTATAATGTCAATTTTATGCCAACATTCACACCAAGATAAGCCAATAGAAAAGAAAAGCCATAAGTGACCATTGGAGAAGTGTTATCAAGATGGAGAAGTATTTATAGAAGTCTTTAATGTCATAAACCAAGAATGGACATCCTTATGTTAATAAGTGGACATTAATTTTGATAAAGGAGGTAAAATTCTCAAGTTTTTTAATCTTTTTTTTGTGATCTTAATCATTATGGTATACTCTCCATAGTTCTTAGGCAAGAGTGTTTAGTTTTATTTTATTATTATGCATGGATTATTTTATCTTCACTATTAAGGAACTAATCAACATTTGGGTGCTCCTTGAACTCCTAAGATACAATTTTATTTTTATATGTGCTTAGTGAATATATTATTTTTATTAATTAATCTATTTTCTTTTTTACCATGCATTTTCTCACATTTTATATAATATATTTAATCATACATCATATTACATCACATTTTCTCATAGAATAATATTAAAAATAGAATGCATGATATAAAATAAGAACCACATAATACATTTTCACACATGTAGTTTAAAAATGAGATAAATTTTCACACACACACACAACAAACATACATGTGCATCTTTTTCATTTTTATACATAATGTTATCATGATACATAAAATAGATCAAAATAAAACTGATTCAAGAATGTAAAATCTCTAGGCATGTAGATCACCATAATACCTTTGGAGGAAATATTTCATGACTACCATGGATGATCTTGAATTAGAATCATATAAATTTAATCATAATGAATGATTCTAATAATGCATCCCCTAGACATGCCCATACAGATAGGTTAGTTGAGCCTACGACTCTTTCACTATTATAATGTCACCATATGAAACTATTTTTGTGGATAATGCATGAAAAACTACCACCACATATCTTTCCCCACCTACAAGTTCTATCACATAAGTTTTGTCATTATTTTCACACTTGATATCTATAGTAGCTGATCCAACAAACTAAACTAGCAAACATGTAGCCTAGCTAAATGTACTATATTATCCATCATCCCAATGGTGTCATGATTTTGTAACACAATGTGAAAAATATTATGGAAAGCTTTTTCCACTTTATTATTCCCCTATGTTTCCTTTGTTTCTTCATATACAAAATAAATAGACATCATATCTCACATATATATCTAAATATCTAACATACATATCACTAGTACTTAACATATATATATATATATATATATATATATATATATATATATATATATATATATCCACCTCTATGAAAATTAGTATGATAGCATAAATTAATCATGATATTTATACCCTATATTTTTATAACATCTCTCTCACATATCACACATCTACTATCAAGTATTTAAGTTGGGGTAATTCCTTTCCATCTCCCATGATCAACTAAAAATAAATATCAAAATGACCTTCATATCTAACCATAGATGGTTTAGTTCACTTATGGATCTACATGGGGTCCACACATGTTCAAAGTCTATCCACTATATTTTTCCATCCATGCTATCCTCTTGATACTTTTTATTACCTCTGGCATTGTCTATCCATCATAGGCTGACAATATCTCACCACTAAGACTATAGTTGACATGCCTCATCTTGATACCCCCTATGACTATATAACATGCCTAACCCAATCAAATGATACAATTTAAGGGACCACAATGTTTGGTAATCCAAACTATCTAGGTACATAGTCATAGAGATTCATCTCTACACATCAATTTTAATGTCATGTATTCTTTTTATGGTCCCTTGCCTATACTATGGTTGGCCAAGATGACAAAACATCCACCATACCCATTTAGGACATCCACATTATTTCATCTCTCTTGATGGTATCCAAAAAAAGGCACAAGAGGCATCACCCACACTGTATGGCCATTTTCCCATTTATTAATCTTGAGGAAATAGTCATTTACCACATGAGGTAACTATGAAATCTTGTGCATGTTGAGCCTCTTGTATATCAAATAAGCAAAAATAATCAAATCTATTATCCCTAGTCAACTACACTCTAAAATTTATGTATGATATACACTAGTAGTACAAATTCCATATCATATGAAGTTTCCTTATCTAGTGTATATTGACACATATAATAACATACATAAACATTACCCTATCATATTTATGTCATGATACATGCATAACCATAAGTTTGATAACTACATTCTAGATATCTAAAATAACAAATATGTAAACCTTAAAAATTCATATGATGAACTCACACATCATATTGATTATATGTTTATCCCATTTATATATCTCACTCCTTTCATCCATTTATGATGGTTTAACACATAGCCATTAGATTACTTGTAATATATAGCCCGAATATGTCATAGAAGTCCTCTTAAGTATAGGCACTTCTATATTATCCTACTCCATATACCACTTAAATGAGCCTATAAGCCTTTCCCATCACCCAAACAACATGGTGATGAGATCCATACTGAAATCAACATGATGCATCTCCATGATGCCACTAAATCCAAGCATCACTAGTTTAGCTCTATCTACTATTAATGATATCTCCAGTAGATATGGTATCTAGTTGCTATCCATAATCCTCCACAATCATCTTCATCTCTAAAATTATCAAAAAAAAAAATCACAATCATATTTTGGTCAAATAATATAAAATAAAATTATAAAATAAATAAAAACAATAATTAAAATCAAAATGGTCACCACATTCTATTATATTGGCCATTTTCATATTTTTATACTAAAGTAGCCATAACCCATTATATTGGCATAGTAAATTTCCAATTATAGTTTCCATACACTATATTATTAGTTGTAATTGGTATTTTAATAAATCATTCATACCCTAAATTATTTTATATGATTAAAACTTATGATTTATCATTGAACACTTAATTTTACAATCCATGCATAGTTTCTCAATGGTACCAGCCATACCATATGAGATCAACCATTTTTTTACATTCCTATCACACTAGCCATACCCTATGGTTTCATCCAAATTATTTCTAAACTTTACCATCCATACCATATGATATTATTTTTGAATTTAAATTTCCCCTTACAACTTATATCATATGTTTTTTATGTTGTCTAAGAGTGGTGATATATTTCTTTAGCCCTAATAAATACACTTGGTCCTAATTTTAAATTTTTTATAACTAATAATTACCCATACTAATTTATTATTATTTTTTTATATTTGTTAGGGTAAATTATGATGCACAAGTATTCCCCAATGCCTATATTTCCTAAATTAAGTTAAATTTATTAAAAATGACAAAAATGAAAATCAATTACACCATGTATTTTTAAGGCTCCAAATTAAGATACGATGTGACCTCCTTCACATCCACCTTCTCACAAAAAATACATAATCATTCATACAACTTTTTTTTACATTAAGATTTTGTTAGGTTGTGGAGCTAAAAGCTTCACCAGGATGCAAACAGGAGAAGTTATGGAGGTTGCAGGAAGTGTTGCGAAGTGTCACAGACACCAGCGTCGGTCAGGACAACTGACGACGGCAGGAGGGAGACAGGAAGGCAACCGACGTCGGTCATGGATCGGCCGGCATCGGCACCCCCAGACAGCCAAGGACCGACGTCGGTCACCTGTGGTTCGAGCTGCGAGTATGTTACGGGCAGTTGGTTGACGAACCAAGTGTTTGCATGTTTAGAGCTATTCTTAGACTGAGAGCTACAGATTTAATTATTGTATTATTGTCTAATTATTATTTGGATGAGATATATATATGGACTCATGATTGTATTGTAAATGTGTGCTAGAAAGCCAGAGAGCTTTTAGAGAGAGCTAGTGTAGCTCCTCCTAGTTCCAAAGGGGTGCTGAGTGTGTAAGATCAGGGAGAGTTGCAAGGTCTGCAAGGTCAAGGAGCTGATCCTCTGGAGTACTGGTTGAAGAATCATAAGGACTTGGTGAGGCAAGGACAAGGGTTCTTCAGGGGTGTAGAGATATCTACATGGTGAGTAAGGTCTAGTGATTTGTAGGTACCAGCAGAGAGCAGGAGATCTACTTGGAGTACGGTTGTGTACTTGGTGAACTGGCAGCGTGTTACTGACTGGTTGGAGAGGTGAACATCAATTCTATATTGGAGTTGATTGTTGGGACCGAGAGAGAGAGGGAAGAAGGTCTTGAGGTGTGGCGAACCTTTGAGGTGGAGGAAGAAGTGACATCTTCCTTATTGTATATTCTTCTATGTATATAATACAATTGCGTATTGTCTCTTAATTCCTGTGTTGTTTCATATTTCTAGTTACTTATTGATTTTGGTATAATTCCGTGTTTAGTTGCTAATACAAGAAGTAATCACATGTGTTCTAATTGGTAGAACAAGATCCTAACTAAAGAGGGATTGGAGCATGTTTATTGTTCTGGGGGTTTCCCTGACACGTGGTATCAGAGCATCAGGTTGGGTTACTAACAGGTGGTTTCAGATCTGGTAGTGTTTGTTGATTACAGGTTGCTCACAGGGGTTTCTGATTGAGTGGGAGTATAGCAATGGCAGAAGGAAGTAAGCTACGAATGGAGAAACTAAATAGCATGAATGGTCTGATTGATGGAAAGAAAGAGCAGAGAAAAAGATATTGTTGGTTGGTAGCAGATCAGCATGAAGGAACTGAAGATGCAGATGTTGCAGGTGTTGTTGCACAGGATGCTTTGGGAGGTTTCTTAGATAAAGTTGAATCTTGGATAATAGATTATGTTGCCTCTTTCCATGCAGCCCCAGGTTTAGGAGCTGGAGAGCCTTGTCAGATTATTGACAAAGGGGAAGTGAAGCTGAAATTGTAGATGGACGACACACAGTGGTTGAAGGAAGTCATGCAGGTACCAGTCTTGGAGACGAGTCTAATTTCTTCAGGAAATTTGGGTGATGGGAGATATTATGTAACTCTCATAGTGGATACACTTGAATTAGATGGTGGTAAGAAAGTAGGTATCCTTTATCTATCTACTTATATTACTGATTCACCTTCTGTTACAGAGATGTGGCTTTGTAGGCTTGGTTACATATGTAGAAGGAGAATGCAAGTTCTGAAGTGGAAGACAGACGTTTTTGACAAGCTAAAGAATTGGAAAGCCTTGGTGTTCATGGAGGAGATGACAGATAGAGATCATGGGAGAGAACTAATTTACTCTGAGCAGAGCAAGGTTGATTTGATTAGGACTTTGATCCATGGAGAGCTCACGAGTAAAAAGTTGTCACTTACAGACGGACACAGGTACCAGCATTGGTCACACAGTAACCGACATCGGCAATAGGAAGACCAACATCAGCCATTAGGGAACCGATGTTGGTAGAAAGGACACCGGCGTCGGCCAGGGAGACGACGTCGGCAATCAGGGTCAGCGTAGAGAACCGACATCAGTCAGGAGCAGACTGGGAGATGGTCGAGAATGGTCATTAGAACAGATATTGGGCAGACAACAAGTCTCAAACACTCATGTGGAGGTCAGAAGGGTAAGTGAACCTCATATTCATTGTTCACCTTCTTTATATTGCTTACTGATGGTCAAGAACTAGGAGGATGTGAAGAAGCAATGCAGGTAGAGTCCAGATACAGTGGGAGCTTGGCATGGATGAGGAGTGAGTCCTTGGAGAAGAAGCACACAGGGATTTGTTGGTAGATTTGTCAGCTGGAAGAAAGCACTGAGAGAGATGGATTCCCATTTTAAAGAAGAGAGTGGATGGATACATGAGACAGAAGGCCAAGGCATATGGTCTTGAAGAAGCTGCAGGATAGTAGTACAGGTTTTGACAGGTGGATGACTAAGCATGGCTTTAGTCAATGTCAGTGTAACTATTGTGTTGTTTGTATTCTTACCAGGTGGATGATGAGTCATGACATTATCTAGTTACTGTACGTGGATGGTTTGCTAGCAAGTTTTGTACATTCAGGGATTTGCTAAGCTAAAAGGTAAGGTTAGTTCAGAGGTGTGCCATGAAGAATTTGGAGCAACAAAATTCTTTGGCATAAGAGACATGGAGATTTTATCTTCAGTGGGAGCTGATGTGAAGATGGTGTTGGCAAGGTTTATTACGTAGGATGCAGAATCGGTAAGCACACCAAGGGCTGGACAGTTCAAGCTTAGCTTGAAACAGGGTTCGAAATCACATGAGATCTATTGTAGATCTGAGTTTTCCCAATTTAGTGGGGGTTGTCGGAAAAGTATGGAGCCAATTCGAGGAAGGAGTACTGGAGGGCAGTTCAGTGGGACTAGCAGCAGAGATTCTTGTTATGCAGGGTCAAGTTCTTTACTACATGGATGTGTAGGTTCGGATGTGGCAGGTTACTTGAATGACAGGTATAGCATCACAGGTTGTGTGGTGGGTGGTCTTCAAGATTCATCTTAAAGAGGGATACAAACCAGGAAACAAATTAGACAGGCTACTGATACAGGTACAGGTGCAGCTGTTTATCTCCAAGTGGGAGATTGTTAGGTTGTGGAGCTAAAAGCTTCACCAGGATGCAAACAGGAGAAGTTATGGAGGTTGCAAGAAGTGTTGCGAAGTGTCACAGACATCGGCGTCGGTCAGGACAACCGACGATGGCAGGAGGGAGACAGGAAGGCAACCGAAGTCGGTCATGGATCAGCCGGTGTCGGCACCCCCAGACAGTCAGGGACCAACATCGGTCACCTGTGGTTCGAGCTGCGAGTATGTTACGGGCAGTTGGTTGATGAACCAAGTGTTTGCATGTTTAGAGCTATTCTTAGACTGAGAGCTACAGATTTAATTATTGTATTATTGTCTAATTATTGTTTGGATGAGATCTATATATGGACTCATGATTGTATTGTAAATGTGTGCTAGAAAGCCAGAGAGCTTTTATAGAGAGCTAGTGTAGCTCCTCCTAGTTCCAAAGGGGTGTTGAGTGTGTAAGATCAGGGAGAGTTGCAAGGTCTGCAAGGTCAAGGAGTTGATCCACTGGAGTACTAGTTGAAGAATCATAAGGACTTGGTGAGGCAAGGACAAGGGTTATTCAGGGGTGTAGAGATATCTACATGGTGAGTAAGGTCTAGTGATTTGCAGGTAGTAGCAGAGAGTAGGAGATCTACTTGGAGTACGGTTGTGTACTTGGTGAACTGGCAGTGTGTTACTAACTGGTTGGAGAGGTGAACATCAATTCTATATTGGAGTTGATTGTTGGGACCGAGAGAGAGAGGGAAGAAGGTCTTGAGGTGTGGCGAACCTTTGAGGTGGAGGAAGAAGTGGCATCTTTTTTATTGTATATTCTTCTATGTATATAATACAATTGCGTATTGTCTCTTAATTCCTGTGTTGTTTCATATTTCTAGTTACTTATTGATTCTGGTATAATTCCATGTTTAGTTGCTAATACAAGAAGTAATCACATGTGTTCTAATTGGTAGAGCAAGATCCTGACTAAAGAGGGATTGGAGCATGTTTATTGTTCTGGGGGTTTCCCTGACAGATTTATGGTTTTCAAAAAATTAAAAATGAAATCCCAAATTTAAAGTTTCAATTTTTTTCATTTACTATTAGATTCCATATTTTACCATATATTGTTTTCCATATTTCCATTTTCATGAACCAAAATAATCCTTTGAATCCTAGTGAGACATAAAAAATTTAGGTACTAATAGAATTTTGTTTTAAAAATCAAGATATTCAAGGTTTGCCTTTAATTCTTCATTATGGTTGGCTTCTATCAACTACAACACATAACAACATCATCTACAATCAAAAAATTATATGAAGGTGTCTATTTTAATTTTATTCAACTTAAATTATTTCCACATTTATTTCCATTTATTCTCTTTTGTGTTACTATGTTTCTATTCAAGATCACCATCATGTATTACACTATTGTTACATGTGATGATCTTTGGGTGGGGAATGTTTATCCACCTAATATTTTAAAATTTATCACTTTAATATTATTTTTTTATTATAAGGGGTTTTCTCACATCAATATCCTTGAGTGTGTTCCTTAAAGGATATACTGGTAAATGGGGTGGGATAGGCTCATGGTAATTTTTTAGAGATTTTTTTGCACTATTTTGTGACACCTACAATACTATCAGTCCAATTTGTTCTAATTGTCTTTCCATCATATCTCTCCATCTAATTTATAACTAGATTTTATAACTTCCTTATATGTTATTTTATTAGCCTATCCAATACATTTTGTTGTGTATTTTGTCTTCCTTGTACTATATCAGTTAACCCAATAAATTTTTGAGTTTGTCTTCTACAATTTGTATTTATCATCCTAGTCTATATTTTATTATGTCAGTGAACATATTCCAATTGTATCAACTTTTTGGATACCATCACCTTAGAGTTTAGTGTTATTTATAGGTATTGGATCCATACATATGAAGGCCATATTTAATTCCTAAAATATATATCACATACATAAACTTTTCTTGTACTCAATTTTATGCCCTAAGTAGTATTTAGGAGAATTAAATTATTAGGACTTTATCTTGAAGGTCTTATTTTTTTATGTCATTTGGGATCAATAAGAGGGGTATTTGGAATTCCTAACTAGTTATCTAGGTCTTAATATTACCAATCAATGTCTTCAACCTATAAAATCTATTGCAAAGGACAACATGAGCCAAAGGGGGATATTTAAGTGTCTATTAGTCCACCCAAAGGCAAGTAATCATATCCCTATACTCTTTAATTTACTTAAAATGTAAATAAAAAATATATTTCAATGTGGAAGTATGTTTGTATAATTTATTATGCTTCTACTTATATAAAATAGTCTTATATAAATATAGGGTTTCATAGGTTTTGCATTTACTAATTAATGTTCCATACACCCCCATTTTATTTAATAATTAACCTTACCTTATTTAAAATCTCTTACCCATCATTTAAATTTACTTGTATCTTTAAAATAATATACCCATCATTGATCCCTAACAAGAGCTATACACCATGTCATAGGCTTAGGCTTTAGAATCCTTCTTAAAATCTGAGTGTAGATTAACCTCTACAAAGTATATGGATATTATATGTTTTTACCTAATTGTATAAGTATATGTAGGATATTTTTTATTGACCTTATTCAAGTCCTAGTCTATTAAGAGAAAGAGGAAATTTTTCATTCATCCTATCCAATGCATACAAAGCTCAAATTTTTAATATGGGAAGATCAGTTCATAATAAATAAATATACAAGGAAAATATCTTTTTATATAGTGTATGGGATAAATGTATATATAAACTTATTCCTTGAATTAATTATTTTAAATTTTCTCTAAGAAATAGATGAAAATTGTTCTAAAGATACTATTATAAAGATTAACCAACTTAATTAGTTGGATGTAAATAGAATATTTAGTCATGAAAATATTACTATCTTCAAATATTAGATGAAGAGGTTATTTGAAAAATAGTTTAACCTTAGTTATTTAAGGTTAGAATATATTGTGTTCTTATGGTATAACATGTATGAAGAGATGGGAAAACATGGTAAATTTTGACCCATTATGGGCATGGTGATATTATATTGAAATTTGACAAGAGAAAATAATTGATTCCTAAGAGATGTCCATGGATAACTACTATATTTACCTATAAATGGGAAACAACTAAATCACTTATTTCAATGAGAAAATCATATTTATATTATAATGTACATAAGGTTTTCTTCCCTTTTCTTTATTTCCTCTTATAACATGTTTTATATTTATATGACAAAAATGTGGTGTTTATTACATAATTTTATCTTCTATGTGTTCCTTTACTATTTTATATGTTTTTATCATATTTATAAATGTGTTATTTTATAAATTTATAATATTTGTGTAGCATATTTTTACATTTTTATGGGTTTCCACATGTTTTTCACTTCTAGGTACTCCTTTAATACTTTTCAAGTTTTAAGTCTTCTTCATCAAGATAATCTAAGGAACTCATAGTACCCACAAGGTGAATACATCCCAAAGACAAATCCAATGTTAGAATTCAAATTTTATAGTATAAAAATCACATAATTATTTTAAATTTATTTTATATGTTGGAAAATAAATTAGATTTTACTAAAAACCATTATACAAAGATTCACCAAGAAAATATAGGTTCAAAAGAGTTATAAAATTTTAGTCTCATTTTGTGGAAAGTGAAGGAGTGAAATGGTTTATTAATAAGAAATGTGTTATTTAAAATACCATTTAATCTTTCAAAAGTATGTATGTAATCAAATGATTAGAAATCATAAGTTGTATGAATGTGTGCAAACAATCTCTACTATAATTAACAATCCCACATTTATCATGAAGAATAAGGAAATCATGTTTATATTGAAATGCACTAAATTAATGAAGACATCATAAACACCATGAGTGAATATAAAATTAAAAAATTATCTCCTATAATACCTATCAAACATGAAATTGTAACTTGAAACAACCTAATAAAAATACAAATTATTATAACAATATACCAATAAAAATATGGTGGTTGGGTTGAATGTGTAAATGTAGATCATATTTCAGTGTGACAAAGATTGGATAAAAGTGGTGGGTCGATGGTGATGATGTAATATATATAATTGATCAAACATATTCACATCTGAACCATTGATCAGTGTGGCCAAGTAGAGTAACTACATAAATATAAATAGTGATAACTTATAATAAAAATCTAATGAAAATGACTATATGTGGGTTATTCATTAACACATATTAGGCAAAATGTTATATATTATTTCATTAATTCATCATGATATATAGAAAATCCAATAATGAAATCCAAGATAATAACTATATAATCATAATTTTGCATGATCTAATTAGAATTTCATTCTTATAAAAGATGATTTCGACCATCCATTGATGTATTGAATGCTAAGTTATAATTAAGGTCTATGTGGTCCAATGTTATGAATATAATTGATATACATAATTATATTTGGGTCATATATTAGGATTGTGATACTCACATGAGTTATCAATAGAATTTTCCATGAAGTGATCATAACCATAGATCCGAATAAAAATATCTCAAATTTACATCACAATTGTGGTACTATATCAAAACATGGAAGTGAATAGATCTAGTATAATGATTATTTTTAATATTTTGATGGTGATCTTCACCATACTTCATTTTAACAATCCCATGATTTATCCAAATTTTAATTGATGTGATGCAATGCTAATATTTGATCTACATGATTATATCTAAGCCATCTATTTGTGTAGAAACACTCAAAGGGGAATAAAAATACATAAAAAATATCAATATGACAATTTATTCATAATTATAAAATCATATATGTATATTATGCTATCAATACATAAATAATTTAAAAAAAAAGGTAAATCTAGAAGAACATGGGTAGTCATTATAGATTAAATTGAATATCAATATTTGATTTTAATAGTGTGCCTTAATTAATATTATCCAAGTGGAAGAAAAAAATTAATTTGATATAATTATATACTCAAGTAGAATAAGGTATTTATGTCTTAGAAATTAATCCATTTTATCCATTGGATAAATATTATAGATCACTACTAAATTGAAATAAATCAATGTTACTTCATATAAGTATTATTATGAAGATAAAGAGAATCAAATTTAATAATTCTAGTTAGGAAATTAAAATTAATTTTATTATGTCTAATCTTCTTATGTGTAATTTATAATTATAATGTTGTCTCATAGAAAGAATGTTATAAAATAAAATCAACCCATGAATTAAACCTCATCCAACAAAATTCCTTACTCTATGAGTAGGGCACTCCATTAAATATTTATAAATAAAATTTTAATATCTTATAAAAGTATGATGCTAATATCATACTATTTACACACATAGGTAATCCTAAAAAAAACTCCTAATGAAACTGGATGTATGCAATACTTCATTATAAATTACAAGAAATTAGAGACCCAAATTTGAGAAAGGATAAACACAAGGATATCACATTATTTGAAAATACATGACAATAATCTCATTTTAAATTAATCATGTTCCAAATTTCAAACTATTATCTCAGAAAATGGGATGTGTTTAATTTCCACCTAGACCCAAGTGTTTTTAAATGGATAACATAGACATTTAAGGGAAAAACTAGTATTATTAAGATCCAATTAGCCTAACATGTGACAATATTTTCCAAGTTCTTAAACTAATGACATAAAAATTAATCCTATAGAAGATATAATTAAAGAGGAATATTAGTGACATAAAAATATATACACATGCCCATGATCATGCAATGGCTCAAGGGAACCATGCCCTAATTCAAATTGATATTAGGTGATGATATAATTCAATTTAATATGGAAGTAATTATATTAATATGGTGAATCTAATCCTATGTTATTTAAAGTGTTAGGTGATGAATAATATATAATTGATCTTATCCATTCAAATATTTTAGTAGATGTATTGACCCTATTTTATTCATGCTTGTATGACTAGGTTCATTTTCTATCAAATTGAAATGTGTTAGGAATTAAGTGATATAAATAATGGAACAATGTATGAATTCATTTTTTTAAAATATATAATTGTATGTGTTTGACCGATCAATACATGAAAATTTTCATGGCATATATTTATCAATAATTTATTTTATGAAGATTAGAAATAATAGGTGAATGATAAATAAATCTATAGATGAATTAATGAAAACTTGGGAACAACTAAATACAATGGTCAATAGAATCATATCGCACTTATACATGGTTATATTGGTCTAAAACAACACCTTATAGGACTTATTAAATATGTGTCAATAAAATGGTGATATTTGAATTAATGGGATAATTAGCTACAACATATTCTTATTTTTATATGGTTTCAAAGGGAACATTTATCAAAGTTCTTGATAAAGTGGGAGGTTTTAATTTTTAAATAATTTTTTCCTTAAAATCCCCTCATCTCATTATGATAAATTATGTATTTCACAATATAACCATTATATCATATTATCCTAGGGTGGTTATTTAAATAAATAATAATACCATTAGAAGACCTTCAAGATGATGGAATGTAGGTAGAATCAACGAGGAGTTGAACATAAATATGGGTGTTTTAAATGAAATTTATCCATTTTGATTTGCATTTAAGGATATGAAACTAGGGAGAATAAGATAGAAAAAGATGATCCTACATGCATCACTCCAAATACCTAAATAAACAAATATATTAAAAATACTAAGATCAACGTGAATTAAATTGAAGGAAGAAAATAGGCAATGATTGTGGGAATATGGAATGAAATTAATAACATTCCCCTCATGATTTCAATTTAATTAAATTATCAAATTTACACTATAATAACAATGCATAAGACCCATCAAAATGAATTACAACTTGAGATTGTTGAAATACACTAAATAAATCAAATAAGGATGCATATAGTGTATTTCATGATCATGTTCCCCTAGGATTGTAGAGGAACATATGGATAAAGACATTTATATAGATTAAATAAATTAACCATAGGATGAATATTAATATGCGATAATAAATTTGGTCATATAAACTATAGATGATGAATTGGAGGATCAAAAAATATAATAAAAGAATTCCTTGTAAAGCTTAATTTTGTGTAGACCAAAGAATTTTTAAAAACTTGGAAAGATGTGAGTAGAGGTAGACAAATATGAAAACCATTCTTACATTAAGAATATAAAACATATAAAGAAAATTGAATCAAAATAAAATATTTGATCAATGAAAAAAATAATCCCATTACATAATATCACTCTTGAATTTGAAAAACCACTATTCCAAGAAAGTAACATTATCATTTTTCCTAGTTGGGAACCTGAAAAGGAATTAATGATACATCATATTATGATAAAATAATACATTATTATAAAATATATAGATTAAAATATTACTTTTAAATTATTTCCAAAACTTTTCATGACATAAAATTTAATATTTCCATGGGCATACTTGCAGAGTGGAAAATATCACTCATACACCATATATATCTATATATTCTATGGAATGTTTTAGTTGATTAAATTTTGTGATATATCATAATATTAGTATATAAAGAGATTTTATTTACTCTATTTTATATAATATAACCAAAATAATGTTTCTTTAAAACCAACCATGTCAACTAGAAGAAGAAAGTCTAGGGTAAAGTGTGATAACATCCTATTTCAACAAGGACTACAAGTATAAAATGAAAATTTGATGAAAGAATTGTTGATAATTAAAAATAATTATAAGATAATGGTCCCAAATGATAAATTTAAAAATAAAGTGGTTAAATTCATGGATAATAATATGGTGGGATTGATAACCTAGGTGGAAATATTAAAAAATGGAGTTTTAGATTAAAAAAAAGGATATTTCATTGTATGGACATTATCTTATCTTAATTTTGTTCCAATTATAAAACCCAATCCCTTTCTCTTAGGATATATATTATAAAATTTAAATGTTACACTACCCTTTTCTTACTCCCCTACTTGTGTCATTAAAGAAGATAAGACTTGTAAAACAACCTCAATCTATATACCCCAAAAATGAAAATAAAATCTAGAGGCACCTATTTAGGATAGGAAAATTCAATGATTTCTAAAACAAAAATAAATATATATATTGAATATGTATGAGACTAAAAATATATTAGGTTTTCCCCTCATATTGACCCATTTATCCCTTCTTCATCTAAAGGCACTTAAGATATCTTGAATAAATTATTTATCACTTCTCAAGCCTAGACTAGGGAAGAATCCATGAGGGTATTATTAAAAACAAGGATGAATAAGACCCCAGTGAGAGGATATTATGGGAAAAATCTTCATCTCTAAGGAAAGTGTCCCACCTCCATCACTATATAAATAAGTGTTATGTGCTAGAGATAAAGACCTTAGCATAAAATTAAACAACTTCAATTTTAGATGAATAGAAAATGTACCCATTCTCAAGAGAGGATTACATTATACATACATATGTGGTGAATGACAAAGAAGGTCAACATGCTAGTGAATTATATGGGCCCAATAAATAATAATGTGAACAAGATCAAATGTGTACATTATTTGGCTAAATAGAGACTCATAATAGTGCTCAATTTAAGGAAAAACGAAATCAAGAATTGTGAAACAAGTATTAAAATGCTTAAGGATAAAACAAAAAGAAAAGAATAGGATCACTCAATTATAAAAAGTCAAAAAATATGATCTAAAGTAACATCCTTGAATATCAAGGGTCATAACAATGAAAATAATGAGGAACATATAATGTTCTTAGAGGAATAATGATAGGAGTTAATGTTGACCAAATTTTAACCTCATGTTAAAATTGGTCAACCCCCTCTAAATTAAAATTTTCATATGGTTTCCATGTGGAATTTTCATGCCTTGTATGGTCACTAAAACTCTTCATAAAACCTTATCAACATTTTTTAAGGTAAGTTTGGAGAAGTTATAGTAATGTCTTGTTTTGGTCATATAGGGGTCTAGACATGTCATGTAGAGATAAGGCTTGGTCAAGTGGTTTCATAGATTTTTAGGATTTTATCAAAGTAATTTTATGTTTTAGTCACTTTTTCATAATATTCCATGGTGTTTTAAAGTGTTTAATATTCATTTATGAACTTTAAGGTAGTGAAAATGAGAAAAATGTGTTTTTTAGCTAACATTCATGTATGTCAAAGCCCACCAAAATAAAGGATCCATAAAATAACACTTTAAAAGATCCTTGGAGTAGTTACATAACTTCCACATATATCATAATGCCATAGAATGGTCTGAATCTTGATTTCAATGCCTTAAAGGGCAATTTTCATTCATTTGTATGGACTTGTGAAATCATTTTTATGATAAAATGTTAAAAAGGTGTCCTTTGGGATTTATAAAATTCATATTAAAGCCTTATATTAGTTTTAAATTATCAAATTTTCACTAAACTCTCTCTCTCCTCCATCACTCCTTTTGTGAGCTCATGAAATCCAACTTCAGATGAATGGTACAAGTCATACAAGTATAGTTGGAGGCTAATATTTTATAAAACTTGTATACCCATATGGTATTTAAATTTGTGGAATTTTTATTTGGATTTATATACTTATCTTTATGAATAATTACTAAGGAGTTGGAATAACTTTTTTAGGCTTAAATCCCCACAAGCTAAGTGTTATGTAACTCCAGTGCAAGTGTGAACACTATTAAATTGTAATGAGTCCTCAAGGGTATGTAAATTTATTTTAAATTCAAATTGATAATTTTGTCATCAATGGGAGGTATTTTAACAAGGAAAACTACTCTTTTACATAATCTTCAAGTTTACTATTGTAGCCTCTATTTACTCCAAGTTTTCATAGTTTGGAGGGGTGGAATGAAGTTATTTATTCATGTTTGTATTCTTAAATTCAATTTAAACTTCGTATACCACACTATATTAATGTCCCAATACCATTCTCCCTAAGAAATTCATAACACTCTTTCATATTGATGATTGTGTGTGGAGGTTGCATGCAATAATGGAGCAACAAGGCTTAGTTTTGCATTATTCACAATTAGAGAAGAGTTTTTATATTTTGATAAAGGAAACTAACATCAAGGAAGTGGTAAAATAATCACATGATCACAATAAAAGGACATAAGTGTGTTTTAGTCACTCATAGCCCTGCAAACCTATGAGTGAGCATACAAGCATCCAAGTTCATGTTAAATATATTTTGTTAATAAAGAGTATGATACAGATTAAAAAACATTGATTTAAATTTAATGACTCCTCAATAACACCATTTAAATATAAAAATATGTTGAAGAGACCTAATCTATATGTGGAAACTTCCAAAGTCTTGAGCTGACCACATGTACAAGCCTATAGATCCTCTTTTAGGACTAAGAATTAACTTTAGTCAAAGAAAGGTAGGTTTTAAAATGTGTTTTTAATAAAATAATTTCATACATTAATTATTATAAAACGTTAAGGGTATCTAGGCCACTTTCAAACTAGGAGGTGGTCAAAGGACTAAGCCAACAGACTTAATTACACACAGATCTATGTACGTACAAAGAAAACATAGGCTTGTGAAATGCCTTGAGAATGATATAATATGATTTTAGACTAGTGAGAAAGACATTTAATAAGGTTTTAATGTATTCAAATTTTCATAACACCTTAAAAGTTCCAAACCCAATACCTCATGTTTAAACCCTTCCCCTTCATACACACCTATAACCCCCTAAAACTTGGCAACATAGAACAAGAGAATAGTTGAAGGAGATACAACGTTTTGTCAATTCAAAATGAGTTAGAAACACTAATTAGGGTGATGTAATATTTAATTCCTTTCCATAATTTATTGATCATAAAACATAGTCAAAGCTCTCAAAAAAGACACCTACAGTTAGGATTTAGAGGGAATTGAGAATAAATAATGTATACTATAAGGTCATGGTGATTTGAGATTTCAATGTTAAGGGTTTCAAAATTTAAAAAATTAGAATGACTCATTGATATGTAAAATAATATAATGGAGTCCTAAAGCCATTATTATACTCAGACTCCTCCAAACAACCACCTACATCTACTCCTTGAGAAAGTGGTCTCAACAATTCTATGTTTGGGTAAGAGGGAGTGTTTTAAGTAAATTGGAGAAGAATTATACACCATAAGTAGTATAAAATATATTATGAATCAATAAATTACATTGAAATGTCCTAAAACCAAAATACACTCATAGATTTCTTAGAGACACCTACAGATTGTTTGAGTAAGAATGTTAGTTTCAATCCTATAAGAGGAAGATAATACATGCATGAAAGGGGTATTAGTGCCTTTTGTGGAGTATAAAACATGTTTAAGAGATAAAAAAGGGTATAATTGATTTAAATTAAAGTTAAAAGATAAATTGATTGTATATAAGATCTATTCCAAAATAATTTCTGCTCAGTTTAGGCAAGTCATTTGCCTGCTTACTTCAAGATGAGTATTTACTTATTAAGGTGTTTTAAGTTCTATAGGAGACATAGTTTAAAATATATCATTTTAATATGACTACACAGCAATAAATTAACTTTATAAAATCCTCAAACCCATCAAAAGATAAATACAATGATGATAGACCATGTTTAGTCCTAATAGGCCTAATTACATACACATGCCTATATGGGAAGCTAGTTGAAAATATGGATAGTTGAAGTGATTAAATTTTTTTTAGGACCCTAAGAAGATGGAAAAGAGTATAAAAAATCATTATATGAGTTTTCAACCCCTGATAGTGAAGAAAAAATATTGAATAAAGTTAGCAAGGTCATTAACATTGACTTGCTCAAGAGCCCTAGGCTTGAATAAATAGAGTACAAGAGATCCAAGGGAGATTAAAAAAAAGGTTAGAGAACCATGGGTAAAATAAGTGAGGTTTTCATTTACCTTCTTAAATTATTTAGAGGCATATTAAAACTCATCATATACACTAATAAGAATGAATCCTTCAAATACCTGACATAATGCATATTAGGAGCATGAGAGGCCATCTTTCTTTGCTTAGTATAATATGGGGATGTTGCATCGGACCTTGAGATCATATATAAATTTATATACCTTGGTGTAGTTTTTATTTATAAAATTAGTTGGTTGATTCATTCCCAAATATTTATGAATCATCCTCAAGACCTTAAGGCACTTTTAGGCTACCTAAGAGAGCCAGAATGACTTGATGAGAGAATTGTATTTATATGCCTTAAAATGGATTGGTTAAATTTAAAAATGATGTGAAATATTTCCAAAACTCTCTTGAAAATCACCACATGCTACTAGTTTGTACTTGTAGGTATCAAACCATACAAAACTCACCAAAAAGGGTAAATTTATCCTATTTGGGAGTTTTATACAAGGTGTCATAGTTTCAAAATTGACATGGAGAATGGGGATGAGGTCCTTGAAGTTAAAAGAACTTTTATTTGTGGTTTAACACATGTGCGAATCCTGAGGAGCCAAATTTTAGTCTCTAGATAGGGAGGCCTAATTGAGACCTAGTTAGGAGAGAGAAATAGTAGAAGCAAACAAATAGAAAAAAAGGATATCTTGACTCACTTTCTAATCATAAAAATTTTAATGGAGTTGTAAGGAAATATTGGGTCTTATAATATTCCTTCATATTCTCCTTACCATCTATAAAACTCTCTACATAAGGAGGTTTGGATCACTTTAGGGCTATAAAAAATTAAGCCAATTTAGAGATTTTAGAGTATAATGAGTTCTTAGGGCTGGTTTGAGACCTCAAAATGAATTTTTTAAGGTCAAATATGAGTTATACAGTCCATCATTGAATATATGATGTGTTGAAGAAGATGAATTCAAGTTTTGACACTTGTATACCAGATTAACCTAAGGAGATGAAGAGTCTTCTAGACACCTAGTAAGAGAATGAAGTGATGTGTCAAATAAAACCTATTGAAATAAATTTGTAGGTGTAAATAGTAGATAAAAGGTGTAACTTAAAATTATATTACCATCAATAATGCCACCTATCATTCAACAAGCAAAAAAAAAGGGAATTTTTAGAGAGATAATCAAAGTGTTCAACAAGCATTCTAACTTTTATGCCACTTGGAGCTAGGGAACATCTTTAGAGGAGCTACACATGTAATTTAGGACCTATTGAATAATTTTAATGACTCGTCTATTTTTTTTAGACATGAAAAAACTTGTCACCTCTCTCTCTCTCATACACCCTTCTCTTCTTCTCTCTTAGTTATGTTATATATTGAGCCTTAATTAATTAATTTTATATCCTCCACCTAGGTATGGAAAATCCATACTCATTTGTATGCATTTGATTAATTAAATGGAACTAGTTTTACCCATTACTATGACTGTACTTAGTGTGTGTTAATGAATAGGTTATCTTATCAAGTGAATTAACTTGTCTTCCTTAGCATGTTCTCCTTTTTAACACCTAGATGCATCTTGAAAGCTTCTTTTGTAGGTCATGTGAAGTGTATAAGTATGGTGCAGGGGTTGAGTGAGATTGTATTTAATTTAGTGTAATACAATACCTCTTGGTTAATCCTCCTCAAATAATCAACCATCAAACCCTTCACATTGAAACACTTATGTGAGAGATTTAGATTAGGTTAGTTTTATTGATCTATATGTACACATGTAGTTGGTTCATAGAGACAAAATATTGGATGTATCAACCCATTTGTTTTGAAATAATCCTTATCCATTTTATTTACAAAATAATAGAGTAATATAACATAAGTGATACATCAAAGGGAGATATCTCTCCAACCTAGAGGTTTGACCCATCTAAAAGTCACCCAAAACGAGGGTTAATCCCATTACATAAATCAAAGAGAGAGGGATTAAATCATTATCTCATAGGGTGAATTTTTTATCTATAATGTTTATATAATGCTTAGTGGGACTAGATTGACATCAATTGAAAGAATTTTGGTTTTATCCTTTAACATATTAGCATTCGAAGGCAACAACTCAAGGACCAATGGTGATTCTAAATGAATCTCATCTAGTATAGGTAGTCCAAGTGTTTTAAAACCATAAAATTTTGTATGTATAGTCATTAATATGGTAAACATATTTATTTTGTAGCTTAATATTAGTTTGGTTGAGTTGATGGTAGTCATGGTTTCTCTTGAAGTAGCCCTCAAACAGCTATGTGTCAAGTTCCCCAATAGAGATATGTTTCTATTTTTTTAATATTATTCACCTTTAATAAATATGTAATATACATAATAAAGTGGATGATAAATAATAATGAAGAAGTAGAACATGGTGTAATGTTTCCTACATATCCTATTCAAGAGGTGAAAGAGCTCTTGCAAGGTTTTTAGATAGTATAGGTAGGTGTTGAGAATGAAAATAATCCAATCAATAATAAATAAGAGATTAGGAAGCTAATGGACTTAGTGGAGTAGAAAATAATGAGATGGGAGCATATGAAATCCCAACCGAATCAGTCTTATATTCATCCTCATCCCCCAAACCAATCTAATTTTACTATAAATATCCTTCATGTTCCAATACAAGATCAAAATAAGTTCAATAATTCTCTTAATAAGCCTACTAGATCTATAATCCTAAGTTATAATGATTGTATACCTGAATATAGACCTATGTACATTATAATTCCACCCACCCTTCCTCAATACCTTAAGACTAGCCCACCTTGGAAACCTTCTTGGACCATGAATCCTAATTTTGTCTTGCCTATCTTAGAGAGTGAATATTCTCCTATATAGAGTCAAAATCAAGAGGAAAAAAAGTTTTAAAAGATACATAAAAAGGTATTATAAGTTAAAATGAATTTATTCATATGAAATCTCAAGATTAAGAAGTGGGAATATCATTGGAGATCATTCCAAAAGAGCCTACAAACCTATCAAGCCCTTCATCTACTATTCATGTTGTAGCTGTTAAATAAGTATCCAATCAACCTAATACTCCCAAATTACTAAGTTATAAAGACACTCTAGTAGGCTTCAATAAAACTAATTGGGTTTCTTACCCTCCCACTCTATCCTTTTGTGTATAATAATCAAGTACATTGAGGGATTAATATCAACATTTAATTAATAATGATAACTTATCAGGAAAACAAGATGATGTAGATGTCTTACAAAAACAAGATGTTACAATTGTAGGTAAACCTCAAGAATGTGTTATGGAGAGTGATCCTAATTATCATAAATAAGAGATAATCATTGACACTCCCCTTGGTGGAGAGGATAAGAAATCAACTTTCAAGGATAGACCTAAACCTATACCTTTCAACCAAAAATTAGATAGCCTTCTAAAGGTCAGAAATGACTAAGTGAATCAGCTTGATTAGTATGGTTTTGAGGTAGATGAATAACAAGACATGTCAAGTTTGATAAATTAAGAAAATAATTAAGTTTCATATCTTAATGGGAATATTAAATTCCATTCTTCATGGAGTAATGTTAGTTTAGAGATATTGTGGCCTTTCTGTGAGCCTAATCTAGCATGTTAAGCATTTGATCAACCAATTATTATTTAATAGAAAGGTAAGGTTAGCTCTGACTTTGATATATTTTTAATTGATAAATAATAATATTCCTTTTGGGAAGAGTTTTAAGTATTATATTTTAGCTCATATATAACTCATGATAAGAATGTTGACAACGTGACCATGATCAATGAACATGATATAAAGATGCATAAGAAGAGTATTGAAGAGAGTATCATGGTTCAAGACCTTGTTAAACCTCATGAGAAACTAAAATAAGGTATTGAAGGTATTTTTAAATCATATATACACATTTTTAATGAGTATGAATATTTTGAAACTCTCACCAAACGAACAAGTATGATTAACCATCACAAAGAAGTTTAAGTGGATGATACGGTAACCTATGATGAGTATAAGGTTATTGAAGTTGAGAAAGAACTAGGTATTATTTGAGATGATATTATACCAGATACTTAATAATAAAGTGACATTGAGAACTTCATTGATGATATGGATAACATTCTCCTTCAAGATGATAGCTCTCCAAATGAAGGATTTTAAGAGATCAAGAAGGAACAACCTAGTGATGAAATAAATTTGTTATTGTTTAGGACAAGTATCATAACTGAAGATTAGTTTTAATTTGTCCATGACCCACATAGTTAACTCATGGACATGTTAATGAATCCAATAGGTATTATTGCTGATCATGGAGATCTTGAAAGAATGCCTATCATGTTGTCAAGCAAGAAACATGATTCATCAAATGATAAAACTAAAGGGAAACTCATTCCACAATATGCCTTATCTCATGAATTAATTTATATAATAATCTTTCCATTTAACCCTAAAATAAGAAGGTATGTAAGTTAGTTTTACATAGTAGTCTTTGTTTTATTTTCCCTAAGTGTCTTGGCACAAGGGTGTGTTGTTTAGTTTCTCTATTTTGTGTGTGTTTTCTTTGTTTTGTGTGGTTTGGAGTTCAAATAAATTTTGTGTCATGGTCAAGGTATAGTAAGATCTAAATTCAAATGACTCCATTTCCCAATGGAATTAAAAGCCTACTAGTCCATCTAGCATTGTAGGCATGCTACCCCTATGAATTTCCAAATTGTTGACCAAATTTTAACCTCGAATCAGAATTGGTGAATACCATATAAATTTAAACATTTATAGGGTTTTAATGTGGTATTTTCATGCCTTATATGGTCCCTAAAAGTCTTTATAAAACCTTATTTTCATTATTTAAGGTAATCTTTAGGAAGTTAAGGTAATGTCTTATTTTTGTCATATAGGGGTCTAGGCATGTCATGGAGAGATAAGGATTGGTTAAGTGGTGTCATTTTTTTTAGGAGGTTATCAAAGTCATTTTATGTCTTAATCACTTTGTCATTATATTCTATTATGTTTTCAAGTGTTTAAGGTTTATTTATGAACTTTAAGCTAGTAAAAATGACAAAAAAAAATGTGATTTTTTTCTAACATTCATGTATGTCAAAGCTTTCCAAAACAAATGATCCATAAAAAAAAACTTTACAAGATCCTTGGATCAGTTACATAACTACCACATTTGTCAACATGTCATAAAATGTTCAGAATCTTGATTTTAATGCTTCAGAAGGTAGTTTTAATTCACTTTTATAGATTTGTGAACTCTTTTTCAAAATAAAATGTTTAAAAGGTGTCCCTTCGAATTATATAGGTCATATTATATAATTTTATCATTATTCAAGTCTCAAAGTGACACTAAACTCTCTCTCTCTCTCTCTCTCTCTCTCTCTCTCTCTCTCTCTCTCTCTCTCTCTCTCTCTCTCTCTCTCTCTCTCTCTCTCTCTCTCTCTCTCTCTCTCTCTCTCTCTCCCCCCCCTCCATTGCTTCCTTTACAAGCTCATGAAGGCCAAATTAGATGAATGGTACAGGTTGTATAGGTAGAGTTGGAGGACAAGATTTTGTCCAAAGTTAGAGACCCCTATGGGATTATAATTTTTATCATTATTCATTGGATTTATCTCTTTATATTAATGAACAATTTTTAAGGAGCTAGACTACTTTTTGGGGGCTTAAATCCCCATAGACTGAGCTTTAAGTAAATCCAATGCAAGTGTGAACTATTTGGATACATGATTTTTTTTAATGAGTCCTAAAAGGTCTATAAATGTATTAAAAACTCTCATTTACTAGGTTGGCATGCATCTAAGGTATTTTTTCAAGGAAAGATACTCTCTTACATAATCTACAAGTTGAATATAATGGATTCTATTTGCTCCAGGTTTGAAACATTTGGAGAGGTTGAATTAAGGTATATATTCATGTTTTTATTCTCAAATGTAAGTGAAAATTAATAACCACCCACATTTCTAGTCCCAGTAACATTCTTTCCAAGCAATTCACAACACTCTTTCATTTTAATGATTGTGTGTGTAGGCTACATACAATAATGGAGTAACAAGGATTAGTTTTGAATTTTTCAAGGTTGTATAATTTTTTTAATATTTTTAGAAATTAAATTAACATAAAATAAGTGGTAACCTAAGAAAATTCTCTCCATCAAATTCCATAAGGGTGTTTTAGTCACTCATAGACCTACAGACCTATCAGTGAGCATCCATGAATCCAAGTTCATGTTTAATGTATTTTGGTAATGGAGAGTATGATATATACTCATATGCATTCAATAAAATTTATTGGATCCTCACTACCACCATTCAAATATAAAAACATGATGAAGAGATATAATCTCTATGTGGAAAGTTCTAAAGTCTTGAGTTGACTACATGTACAAGCCTGTAGGTCATCTTTTGGGACTAAGCACTAATTACATTAAAATAAAGGTAGGATTTAAAATGCATTTTCAATAAAATAAGTGGAGACTTGAATTTTTATAAAACATTGAGGGTAGATAGAACACTTTCAATTCAAGAGGTGGTTGAAGGACTAAGTTAACAGGTTGAATTGCACACATAGGTCTGTGTACAAATAAAGAAAACAAGGGTTTGGGAAATGCCTTGAGAATTATATATGAGGATTTTAAACTAGTGAGAAATACATTTCATAAGGTTGGAATGGATTAAAAGTGTTTTAACTCCTTAAAAAGGCCAAACCCAAAACCTCATGTTTCAATACTTCCCCTTGATACACACCTACATCCACGTAAAACTTGGTAGCCTAGAGAAAGAGTACATTTAAAAGTGATGCAAGGTTTAGTAAATTTCAAAGGAGTTATAAACCCTCGTTAAGGTGGTGTCATATTTAATGCATTTCCACACATTTTTTACCTTAAAATATAGTTAAAACATTTAAAGAAGACACCTACAGTTATAATTTGGAGAGAATTATGAAGAAGTAATGTAGACTATAAGGTCATGGTGATATGTTATTTAAAAGTTAAGGGTTCTAGGATTTAAAAAATTATAATTAATCATTAAGATGTAAGATAATTTAATGTAGTCCTAAATCCATTCTTATACTTAGATTCCTCCAAGCAACCACCTACAGCCACTCGTTGAGATAGTGGTCTCAATAGTTTTGTGTTTGGGTAAGAGGGAGTGTTCTCAGTAATTTATGGAATATTTATAAACTAAAAAGTAGTATAAAATATATTTACATTAAATAATTTATTTTTAAATGTATTAAATAAAAAATTCACTTAGAACTCTCTTGTAGACACATACAGATTGTTTGATTAAGAAGGTTAGTTTCAAGGCTATAAGAAGAAGACACAACATACATTAAAGGGGAATTCGTACATTTTTGGGGGTGTAAAATAGGTTTAAGAGATAATATATGGTTCCAATTTATTTTAAGGAAGGTTTAAAGAGGAATTATTTGTACATAATAGCTAGTACAAAACCCTACCTACTTAGTCTAGGTAAGTCACAAGCCTACTTACATCAAGAAATATATTTACTTAGTGATAGAATTTAAGGTTTATAGGAGGCCTTATTGAAAATATAAAATTTGAATATGAATACACAATACTAAAATTTCTTTGGAAAATCCCTAGACCCATCAAAATATAAACATAATGATGATATGCCCTATTTAGGCCTATTAGACCTAATTGCATACACAAGCCTATATAGACAACTAGTTGAAAAGATGTCTAGTTGAAGTGAGTTGAAATTTTTGAACAAACTAAGGATATGTAAAGGAGTATAAAAAATCATTATTTTAGGTTATAAAAACTAAAATTGAAGAAGATAAAGTGAATATAACTATCTAGGGTTACTAACATTGACTTGATCAAGAATCCTAAGCTTGACTAAAGAGATTACATGAGATATAACAAAGATATAAAAGGTTATATAACCATTGGGACAAGTAAATGAGGTTTTAATTGACCTTCATGAAGTATTAAAATACATACTAAAACTTAGAATATGTACTAATAGGCCTTAATCCTTCCTAGACCTCACAAAACACCTAATAGTAGCCTAAGAGGCCATCATTCTTTGATCATCATGTACAAAGATGTTGAATGGGACCTTGGGATCCTGGGGAAAGTTATCTACCCTAATGTAATTTCAATTTTATAGTTGGTTGTTTGATTCATGCCCCAAGATTTATGAATCATCCTTAAGACCTTGAGGCACTTTCAGGCTGCCTAGGAGAACCAAAATGATTGAATGAAAGAGAAGTGGATTTATACACCTCAAAATGGACTGGTTAAATTTAAAAATGACCTGAAAAATGTTCATAACTCTCTTTATCATCACCCCATACTACTAGTTTGTACTTGTAGGTATAAAACTATACAAAATAGACAAAAAAATGGATGTTTTATGATATTTAGAAGGTTTGAACAAGGTGTCAAAGCTTTAAAATGATATGACAAAGTAGATGATGTCATTAAATTTAATCACATATTTATTTTGGGTTTCACACATTTTGTAAGCCTCATGATATAAATTTTAGTCTCTAGGTAGGGAGGCCTTATTAAGACCTAGTTAGGAGAGAGAAACAACATGAGAAAATATCTCCACTCACTTTATGATCCTAAAACTTTTCATGGAGGTTTAAGGACATAATAGGTCATATAATATGCCTTAAAATTATCATAAACATCCATACAACTCTCCACACAAGGAGGTTTGTATTATTTTAGGGATATAAGGAATGAAGCCAATTTGGAGCTTTTAGTGTAGAATGAGTTATTAGGGCTGGTTTGAGATCTCAAAATGATTTTTTAAATGCTAAATATGATTATAATAGGATAATAATGAAGATAATATGATATAAAAAAGATGAATTAAATTTTTGACACTTGTATTCAAGATTGGCCTAGATAGATGAAGGGTCTTCTAGATACCTAGAAAGAGAATGAAGTGATGTGTTAAAGAAAACTTGAAGAGATTAGTTGATAGGTATCAAGATAAGAGAAAAAATTTAACTCAACATGATCTAACCATTAATAATTCCACTTTTAAATCAACAAGATAAATCAAAGGGTATTTTTAGAGAGCTATTCAAGGTGCCAAGTAAGCATTTTAACTCTTACTCCAGTTGGATCAAGGGATCATCTTTAGAGGAGATAGACATGGTGTTTATAACATAATAAGGTAGTTTCATAACTCTTATTTAAAAAAAAAAAATCATGATTCACTTTTCACCTCTCTCTCTCCTACACCCTTCTCTTCTTCTCTCTCACTTTTGTTATATATTGAGCCTTAATTAATGAAGTGTGTATCCTCCACCTGGGTATACTAAAGCCTTGACCATTTTTATTCTTTTGATTAATTAAATTCACCTAGTTTTACCTCCTCTTATGACTATAATTAATGTGTGTTAATGAATATTTAATATTATCAAGTGAATTGACTTGCCTTCCTTGGCATGTTGTCCTTTCTAACACCTAAATGCAGCTTGAAAGCTTCTTTTATAGGTCATGTGAAGTATATAAGTATGGTGAAAGTGTGTATTGAACATGTATTTCATTTAGTGTCATTTAATACATCTTGTTTAGTCCTCCTATCCTAAGAAAGCATCACAACCTTCACATTATAACACTTATGTGCGACATTCAAATTAGGGGTAGTGTAGTAAGCTTAATTTTCTTGATATATAAGTGCACATTAGTTAGTTAGAAGAGATTAAATATTTGGTGTATCAACCACTATGTTTTCACATCATCATTCTCCATTTTATTTTCAAACTAATAGTGTATTAGATCCTAATTTATACATTAAGGGGAGATAACCCTATAACCTAGATTTTTGACCCATCTAAAGGTCACCCACAACCTAAGGTCAATACCTTTACATAGCTCAAAGAGAGAGGGATTAAATAACCCTATCATAGGGTGAATTTTTTTAGCAATAATAGTTTTGGCATGCTCGGTGGGACTATATTAACATTAATTGAAGAAGTTTTAGTGTTATCCTTCAACATATCAACCTTTGGAGGTAAAAACTCAAAAACCAATGGTGACTCCAAATGAATATCAACTAGTATAGGGAGTCTACGTGCTTCAAAATCATAAAATTTGGTATGTATAATCATTCATGTGATTAAAATGTTTTTTTTATACCTTCATATTATATTGGTCAAGTTGATGGTATTCAAGGTTTCTCCTCAAGTATCCCTCAAACAACTACATGTGAGGTTGACCAACAACCCACATATCTTAATAGTCAACCTTCTAAAATTTATGTTTCTCCTTATTCACCCTTATTAACCTTTAATAAATTTGTACTATACCTTAAAATTTGGATGATAAAGACTAACAAAAGAGGAGAACATGGTGTAATTTCTCTTACTTATCCTATTCAAGGGGTGAAAGAGATCTTGTAAGGTTTTTGGATAGTATGGGTATGTGTTGAGAATGAAAATCATTCAATCTATGAGAAATTAGAGATTAATAAATTAATTCACATCGTTGAAGAAAATATAATGAGATAGGAGAATATGAATTCCCAACCCAATTAATCCTATATCCATCCCCATCCCCCAAACCAATCTAATTTTGTAACAAATCTCCTCCAAGTTATAATACAAGATCAAAATAAGCTTAATGATTCTCCTAATAGGCCTATGATATCTAGAATCCCAAGTTTTAAGGCTTTTATTACTCAAGAGATAATAATATCCATTCCAATCTCACCCACCCTTCCTCAAAAACCCAACACTAGCCCACTTTGAATACATTCTTGGACCATGAATCCTAATTTTGTCATGCTTATCTTATAGGGAAAATCTTCTCCTATACAAATTCAAAATCAGGAGAGAGAAGAATTTGTAAAAGCTACACAAAAATGTATTCTAGGTTTAAATTAAGTTATCCATATGAAATATCAAGAGAAATAAGGGGGAAGAATGTTATAGATCATTCTAAAAGAACCTAAAAACCTATCAATTCCTTCATCTACTATTCATATAATAGTTTTTTAAGAAGTATGCAATCATCCTAACCCTCCCAAAGTAAAAATTTGTAAAGACACTTTAGTAGGATTAAAGCAAGCTAATCAATTTTTTTTCCCTCCCACGCTCTCCTTTTTTTAAGAATAATTAAGTACATTGAGGTAAAAATATCAACACCTAATTAGAAGGATAACATGTCAATAAAACATGATGATGTAGTTATCCAAGAGAAGAAAGATGTTTTAGCTATAGGTAAACCTTAAGAATGTGTTTTATAGATCGATCCTAGTGACCATGAATAAGAGATAATCATTAGCACTCCCCTTAATTGAGAGGATTACAAATTAACTTTTAAGGATGATCCTAGACCTCTACATTTCAAATAATAGTTGGATAGTCTTATAGAGGTCATAAATGACCAAGTGAATTAGTTTGATTAGTATGGATTTGAGGTGGATGCAGAAGAATAAAAGTTAGGTTTGATAAATCAATAAAATCATGAGGTGTTATATCTCTAATGGGCATATGAACTTCAATTCTTAATGTAGGTGGAAGATCTTTTGAGCCTAAAAGGAGAGAGTTAATAGCCTTTCCATGAGCCTAATCTATCATTTAGAACATCTGATCAACCTATTATTCATTAAGATAAAGGTAAGGTTGTATTTGAGTTTCATAAATTTTAGTTGATAAAGAATAATATACCTTTTGGGAAGAGTTGAAAAGATTCTGCTCTAGCTCAGATATAGCCCATGAGAAGAATGTTCATGATGTGACTATGACTAATGAACATGATCTAAAGATGCACAAAAAGACTCTTGAAGAGAATATCATGGTTGAAGACCTTGTATAACCTCATGAGAAAGTAAAATAAGGTTCTTATGGTATGTGTATATCATATTTACACATGTTTAATGAGTATGGAGATTTCAAAAGTCTCACCAAGACAACAAGTTTGATTAACCATAATAAAGAAGTTTAGGTGGAAGATAAGAAAACCTATGATGAGTATAATATTCTTCAAGATGATTAAGATCAATGTATTATTTGAGAGGATATTATGCCATTTGGTTGAGAAGAAAGTGATATTGAGGACTTCCTTGATTAGATGGATGTTGATGATCAACATTCCCCTATTCTTAGAATGGGGACCCTACTTTTTTCAATTTTTGAAAAAATGCCCAAGATGATAAACATAATAAATCATTTGACTGCATTTGGTTTTGATTTAATTCACCATTATTTTTTATTCTATAATTTTTTGTTAATCATTCATTTTAAAATAATGATTGAGGCTTAAAAATATTCAAGCTATTGTAATTCTTCTTCAACTTTTATTCAACAATAAATTATTAACCACTAACTGTTCAATAGTGTGCATATAGGCTTTTACTAAGGAAGTGCAACCTAGATTTTTAATAGATATGAAAAAATAACCTTCACTAGGTATTTATTAACTAAAATTATATTATGTTTAAAACATTTAATTGAATAGGTTTTCTTTAAACTTGTTTAAGTTTGCTTAAAATGGGCAATGACATCTTCATAAAACTTAGTTTCTCACTTCAACTCATAAGATGTCAAATTAAAGTTATGGTTTATGAAACCTTATGGGATGTCAAATTTTGGACTATGGTGAAAAGGTACATTTATCCATCTCATCATTCCTCATAACACCTTAAGGATTTATGATTTCTTGTGCAAGAAACCTAGAGAAAATATACCAAGTCTATAAGCAATGTGGCATCATCTAGAGAGTTCATGAAGAAACTAGCCATTATAATTCAAATCCTATGGATATGTATCATAATATTATCCCCAATGAGTGAGCCTATTCAATATGCCCAAATGAGTGAGCCCATTCAATATGAGGTACCACTCATCCCCCACACATCTTGTTAAAATGTAAAATCCTACTAGATACTACTGCATGTATCAAAACCAACCAACCAAACCCAAATAAACTTTCAAGGTAATGCATGTCCCCCTTGAGTTTACCCAAGGTCACCACATGTTATTTCCACATTTAATCCATATAAATCTCATAAATAAACCATAAGGTAAACATCTAGGTTGTACTTGAGCCATCTGATTAAGGTTCAATGATATACAACTATCTAAGGCACCTTCTGAGAATGGCACTTGGTATAAAATCAAACAAAAGCCATGAGAATGATGTGTCTACCCTCTAAGAACACATGATAATGCCACATGTCATTAAAATTATATTACTATCTAAGAACCACTATATTTCTTCTAATAAGGATGTGTGTCTCTATCCAAGCCACATTATTATCACCAAGTTACTAACAATTATCCAAAACCCTGTTAAAGGAGACACCTAGAAAGTAAAGTTGTGATTGCCTTCTGAGAGAGACATCTAGAAATTAAAATATAAAACTACCTATGAGATTGATTCATGTCACTCCCATGGTCAATCAAAGTTAGATAAATCCATCCAAGAGATATCTATGAATTGAAAGACACCATGTAGTAGGATACAAATGAGTCATCACATAAAGTTGTATTTATTTATGTCGCATGAAAGTGAAGATTCCCTCTTTAATTTAACAAAGAGGATAAAATATGGAGTAGGTGAAGTGAATGAGTATGTATAGGACCTTATTTCCATGGTTTAAGCCAATGTAGAATCCATAGTAGCCTTGATGAAAGGCATGTAGTAGGAGATGAAGTGACTAAGGGAACATGCATTGACTACAGTGCTAGACAACACCACAATCTAGGTAATTAATGTAGTTATCAATGTCTTCAATGTATATAGGGTAATGAATACAATAAAAGAATATGGGACCCTATAGTATAGTATGGTCATTAAATTTAACCAAAAACTTTCACTCTATGATGCCAAGTTGGCAACCCTAGATAGAGTTGTAAGGAACAATAAGTTCCCAAACATCAAGGTGTTGCCACTTTAGGACATAATCCCATCACAAATCATAATGATGAACATAAGAAGGATATTGAAAAGGTGGTTGGAATAGGTCAAGGATGTAACTTCATCCTTAGAAAAGAAGAGGCAACAACAACAAGCTAGACAACAACCTCCTTCAGGCCCTTGAGGAATATTTGGCTTAGTTTTGTAAATTTAAATTTAGAATATTCCATTGTAATATGTGGAATTTTAGACACTTGGATATATTTGGGCATATTTTAATGGGATCAATTAAAATTTTAGAGGAAAATTTGAGGACTATATATAGTGGTATTCCCCCTCACTATAAATAGGCACAATTGTTATGGAATGAATACAAAAGAGATAAGAATTTGAGAGATTATCGACATGATTTATTGTGTATTATTTATTTTCTACTTCTCATTATTTTAGATAACTAATGTTTTATATTTTTATAACTCATCTGGCAATAATATCATTGTATGAATCTATTGGTTTGAGTTTAACACTAGGATAACAAATCTTCTAGTTTATGTGCTCTATTTTCATCTTATTTACAGTTGATTATGCTTATGCAATTTAATGTGAATGAGTGACATTTATACAACATATTATTTTATATGTATGCATTTATTTTCCTTCAAAGTTTCAATTGAATTCATTTGGATTTGACTATTATGCCAGGGTTAATAATTACTAGATTTATATGGTTTTTTGTCATAGAAGATGGAATAATAGACATATTTAATGATCTAAAGTAAACTTTATTTTCTAGCTTACCTTTCTTATCTTTGGATTTACCCCATGAATCACTTTATTTTAGTTCATTTTATAAATATTCATGGTTTGTTTGCACTTGGGTAATAATTGGCAAAGTTTAGAATAATTTCACAAAGATTAGCAAGGAATTAAGTGTCATTGTGTATAACCTATTGTCCCTATACTAGGGTTTGTTTGTTGACTTAAAAGTTGTGGCCATATCTCTACTATTTTGCAATTTCTAGTAGTTTTATAAAAAACTCAAGCATTGAGTCTTCTAGGACTTAAAATTGAGTTTATTACTTTCCCCCAATTCCCTGGTGACATAGAGAGCACATTAAGTGCACCAACAATAAATGAATTTGTGGTGCTAGAAGGAGGTCCCCTATGTAATTACTTTCATGTATCTTAGTGAAATTTTAGTGTACTTCTTAAAATATATTCATATTTATTTCAAAGTACACAAATGTTGTTAAAGAATAGTAAGGATCTACATTATTTATATGAATCTTTGCATTCTTTGAATGATTTCATCAAAATTATTGTTCATTTGAATAGATTCAGTAAATAATCTACATATTTGTCTAAATTTATGCAAATATAGGTGATACACCCCATTATTTAGGTATACTAATGGTTGTTTTGGTCATCTTTGCAATAGTTGGCATAAATTTGGTAAATAATTTGGATATTTGTGAGAATTTGTGCAATGGTGATTCAATGAGACCTCACTTGTATTAGTTATAGTCATTTAAGGTCATAATTGTTCTAATTCATTTTTTATTAAGTAAACCTTTGCATATATTTGTGCTAAAAGATGTTTTCAAATGCTTAAACACTCTAATATTATTAAATTAGACATAAAAATGCTTTGAAATGCTAGTTTAATGATGATATTTATAGGTTAACATGTATAACTAATCATATTTGTGTAAGTAATAAACACTCTAAGGTTTCAAATCTTGGATCCCCAAAGATCAAGGTAAATATACTTGATCTAATGTTTTTGTGTACAAGGTTGACTAATTTTTGTGATATTTGACACCTGTGAAGCTATATTTGAAGTGTTTTTCTCTCTACTCTCTATAACCATTCTACATCCTAGAGTTACCTAGGAATAAAACCAAATCTTGATATGAACCAAGGGTCCCTTTGACATCCTTGTAAACCAATAAAAATTCTAGAGAAAGTAAAGGTAAATATAGGAGGTCTACGAACCTACTGAATTCCCCATCTAACCAAAATTTCCAACCCCTCATACCAATCATGGCATGGTAAGATGGATAGTCCATAAATTTCCATAGAGCCTTCATGATGTACAAAGGAATCCTAAAAAAAAAATTCTTCTCTTTACCCCCATCGATAAGGTAACTACTGAAGAACATTTAAAGTCATTTAAGGCATCTTTGAGGCTACTTAATGTTATTCATGAGGACATGGCTTTCCATCTCTTTCCCATTACATTTTGATATGTAGCTTATGATTAGTTCCTCAACTTGATGGAATATTGCATCATATGGTGGGGTCAATTAAATGATAATTTTATTTCCCAATTTGGTAGGGTAGTAAGACCAAGAGTTGTGTACCAATAGTTTAGCTCCCTCAAAAGGGACATAAAGGAACCAATTAGAACATTCAATACAAGGTTACAAAATATGTATAGCTTGACATCCCCACCCTATGAGTTGGTATATGATTTTAATTTAAAAATATACAATAATGCCTTAAACCCAATTATAATTGTCTTCCTAAGAAGAGCCTTGAATATTGACACATTACCTTTAACATATGTTAAATCCATTCATATTTATGAGAAAATGTACCCATAGGGGCATCCTACCTTTGCTATATAGAATAATGACCCAATTTTACCTACTCTAAATTTCATATGTAACATGAATTATAATATTCCAACATTAAACTAACTATCAGTAATCAAATAGTTATCATTAAGCCACGGTGCTCCCAACTAGTAGCTAGGATTATTCAACCAAGAAAATGCTAAAATGAATCCATAAAATAATATTAATCAAGCATTGGTTCCTATAAATAACACCAACATTTAAAATACAACCCAAAACAATAAATTAGAGCCTCCAAAGGGAGAATTAGATTTAATATAGAGAACCATTCAAAAACTCATTAATGATTTCTTAGATCTTAAGAAATAGATGAGAAATACTAGTGATAATTCATATAGAAATTATACCTTCTAAAGATATAATAAACCATTCAATAGGTATAATAACAATAAAAAACACCCTTAAACAATTTTATTAAGATCAACATCTTTGAGTTATCCTTGCTTAACTTGTGCCATGTGCACAATACCTATAGACATAGAGAACTAGACTATGTTGAGTTATTTCATGCTTTCAAAGCCATACAAAGCCAAATGGAGGAGATAAATTCCACTGATCAAAATAATTATAAAGGCTATAACAATATCAATGATTATTTTAGAGATTTATAAATAGTCATCATGGTTGAGACATGATTTCCTTAGTCAATATTAAAATGAGCATAAATACATTGTTTAGGAGGTGAATGCTTTCCGAAAATACCAGACGAGAAACTATGCCTTGAGAAGTAAATGTCATAACCCACCTCTGACAACTTCTACCCCACCTAATAAAATATATACACATCTTGATAGTATGTCAAAAAATAATCCTCCACCCCATAAAGGTAATTAAAGTCAACCAACACTAGAAGCTCCCTACACAACATCAAAAGGTGGATACAACATAGTGGAAGATATGAAAAAGATCAAGGAAAACATTATATTCTATGATCTTACTAAAATCATTGAAAAATGTGATTTACTATTGAAATCATTAAGTTAAAATACTATATCTAACAAACCTAAACTAGATCATGCAAATTTGGTAAATAAGAGTAAGCATGAAGTTCCACCATTTATGTTGATTGTAAGAATTTTTGGTAAGAATCTTCATAATTTCATGCTTGATGTTGGTGCTTCAACTAACATTATACATTTAGGAATATATGAAAAATTGGGATTAAACCCATTCAAATTCAAGAAGGTAGTGGTTCAACTAGAGAAATCAAGAGTGAAATTGGTGGGTATGTTGTTAAATATTCACATGCATTTTACTCTTAAAACCTTGATCCATCAGTTCAACATTCAAGTTTTCAACATACCTAAGTCTTATGGATTATTATTATGTCATTATTATACTAAATATTTGATTGGATTTATTTCCAATAATTATTTACACATGTGGCTACCTTGGCATGGGATAATCAAATCAAGATTGATCGATAGCCCAAAATACATGATCATAGAATATAATGCCAAAAATAAAAAGTTAAATTACCAATCCTCTGACTTAGGTGTTTACACTTTGGAAACCACTAATGTTGTATTACATTAAAAGGTGAAATAATAACTTAAATTCCCCTAAACATTTCTCTTTCATGGTGCATGAGCTAAACAAGGTTCTGGTTTTGGAATTATTTTGACAAGTCCCAAAAGAAAATAGTATCTAGATTTTTATAGATTACAGTTTGCTTGTAATAATAATTTGGAAGAATATGAATCTCTTATTTTAGGACTTCAATCTAAAATCAAACATAATGTAAAATACATGTTAGTCTATAGTGATTTAGATTTAGTTGTTAATCAGGTCAAGGGTAGCTATCAGTGTAAGCTTTCTTGATTAAAAAAGTATAAATTTAGAGATTGGGATTTAATTAAGTATTTTGAATTATTTAATATTATTTACCTAACTAGGGAGAAAAACCAATTGGTGGATTCTATAGCTTCAAAAATATAAAACCTAATTCTTATAGAACCTTTGAACTTTCAAGAGTTTATTGTGGAAATAATTTCATGCCCCACTATACCAGACAATATCAATCACTTCTAAGTTTTTGATGAAGATAAGCAGATACATGACTCCATGTTTAATTATTATGTATTAAAATCCCACATTATTGATTATCAGGATGAAATTTATGTACAAAATCTAAAGGATAATGAATATAGATTAATCCACCTCAAGGAAAACCAAATACCCAAGGGCATGATCTACTTAGAAAGTATATTTGACCTAGATAAACAAATAATTGAAGCTATAGAACCCAAGGCTAGTGGAAAATAATATAAGCAAGTTAATTTGTTAAATCTTGGGATTGAGAGAAGTGTCCAATTTTGTTTATTTTACAGTAATGAAGAGCTAAAATAATTTACTACCCTTTTAGTGAAGTTTAGAGATGTTATTATGTGGTCATATGATGATCTTAAGATATTTGATAATAGTGTGATTACTCACACTATACCCTTGAATGAGGCCTATAAAACCTTTAGGCAAAGATAGAGGCTAGTGAATCTAGTGCTAAAACCACTAATTTATAAATAAGTGAGGAAATTTATAGATGCATGGATAATCTTACCTATACAACACTTGACATGGGTTACAAATCTTATGTTAATTTGAAAGAAGAATGGAGAAATTAGACTTTATGTTGATTTCAAAAACATGAATAGATCCTTAGAGAAGGATAATTATCCATTTCCATCTTTATATGAGGTCATTCAATTGGTAAGTGGGTATGGAATCATGTCATTCCTTGACAATTTTTTAGGCTACAACAAAATCCCAGTGAATAAGAGCAATAGAATGAAAACTACCCTCACCACCAAGTGGGAAACATTATCATACAAATGAATTCCATTTAGATTTATTAGTGTAGGATAAAATTTCCAATGAGCAATGGACCATGCATTCCAAGTATTAATAGGAAAGTGCATCATTTATTGACATGGATGATCTAACAATTTTTTGTAAAAATAGAGGTGATCACATGATGCATTTGGAACAAGTGCTAGAGAAGTGTAGGAGTTATGGCATTTCCGTAAACCCAAAGAAATGTATCTTATAAATAAATAAATTCAAACTTAAAGGACATATAATCACCCATATAAGTATGACTATTCAAATTTATAGGATATATGCAATTTCAAAGGTAGAAATCCCTAAAAATTAAAAAGAGTTGAAATCTTTCTTTGGCAAGATTAATTTTGTGAGAAAATTTATCTCTAGTTTTGTAGAGACTATAAGACCACTCAAAATGATGATGAAGAAATATGTGAAGATATAATGGACCACTAAAGAAAAGAAGGCCTTTTAAGACATTAAGGATGTTATTATTCAAGATCTTATTCTGATAAGTCCTCATTTTAGCAATGACTTTTATCTATACTCTTTTTCTTCTAATCACACTATTTCTACTATCTTGATGTAGAAATAGGATGACAAAGAGAAACCTATAAAATTAATGAGAACCAAATTGAATAATTCAAAACCTAATTATCCTATTCTAGATAACAAAGCCTATGTACTGGTAAAGGCCATAAATAAGTTTATACACTACATCCTAAGGAACAAAATTTATGCCACATTGTCTGATCCAATTATCAAGTTGATGTTGGGTTAGAATGAACTTGGAGAATAAAGAGGGAAGTGGATGAGAAAACTCTAAAAATATGACATAGAAATAAAATATGTTATGTTAGTTAGAGGCTAAGGTCTAATACAACTTATTACAAATATTGATCCATGCATTGACAATTTTTAGGTTGAATCAAGTCAAGTGTCCAATGGAGATTGGTATAAGGATATTATTCACTACCTACTACATGGAGTGTGTCCCACACACCTTAAAAGAGAGCATAAAAGGGACCTCATGTTGAGATCATTTCATGTTCTCATAAAAATAGGAGTCCTCTATATAAAAAATTAAGAGGGGATGTATTTAAGATGTGTTACTAGAGCTGAAGCCACAAAAATCATGAAAAATTTACATGACAAATTGCGAAATGGTCACCCTTTAGGGTGTACCATAGCACACAAGATATTGAGAGTAGGCTATTATTGGCTAACCATATTTTAAAATGACCATACTCATGTGAGAATGTGTCATCAATGTCAAGTGTTTTATCAATAATAGATATAGGTAATGATGCCTTTATAACTAGTGATTCAAATGAATCCATCTACACAATGGAGCCACAACATCATAATAGTGATCAATCATAACTTCTCAGTTAGACATAAGTTTTTACTCACTACCATAGATTATCTATCTAGGTGGACTGAAGTAGTGGCCACTAAGAATAGGAGATCGATTGATGTCATCAAATTTCTAAAAGAAAATATCATCACTTAGTTTGGGATGCCCCTATCTTTAGTGTGTGACAATGACCTATCCTTTACATCAACCAAATTCACTGAGTGGGCATCTGATAATAAAATAGTCATCAAGTCTACTTCAAGCTACTACTCTCATAGTAATGGAATTGTAGAATCCATTGATAAAAACTTGATGATTACCATCAAAAAATCTATATAAAAGAAACCTAGAGAATGGCAGTCCCTACAAAAGTAAGTTTTATGAGAAGATATAATTAGATACAAATAGATTCTCAAGGTATCCCAATTCCTACTTATCTATGAGAAGCAACCTATTTTTCCTATCATATTAAAGCTATCCACTTATGATTTTATGGCTGAGTATATGGAAGATGATGAAAGAGTATAGTCCTAAATACTAAAAATCATCCAAATGGAATATGCTAGAGATGAAACATTAAAGAATTTAAGCAAGCATCATGATGTTGTAAAGAGATGGATTGATAAACAAGCCAAAATTAAAGCATTCCATCATCAAACTTGGTCATACTATAGGACAAGGCCTATGAAAAGAAGGGACAACATGATAAGTTCACTCCTCTCTATATTGGAATGTATAAAGTGGAAAAAATAATGGGTGAATATGCATTAAGGCTTAAAGACTTGTAAGGAAATGACTTAACCTTGCTCATTCATGGGTAGTACATGAAACATTATTTATTAGCTACTCTATCATAAAATACAAAAGGATAGTAAGCTTGTTTAGAGTTAGAGTAGGTAGGAGTAGATTAGTTTCCTTTCTTGATTTTATTTCTCACCTTTCCCACTTTCCTTTCATGTTGTGTTATTTCTCACTTTCCACTTGTTATTTATTTTGTATTGTGTGTTATAGATTAGTAATAAGTCCTTTAGAAAAAAATTAGTTGGATTGATTTGTGTTAGTCTAGTCCTAAAAGTGGGAAAAGGGGATTTTTGGTGTTAAACATTGGTCATCCAAACTTTGGAAAACTCTAGTAGTGTTTTAATTTAGAAAAGTTGGGCAGGGCTAATTAGAACTTTTTTTCTCATAAAAATCCTAAGTCATTTCAAGACTATAATATAGTTTAGATGAGGAAACATTTTCTTGAACTAGATTTTTAATCTATGTGGACCATCATATTATCACTTATATTTTCCAAGTAAATATATAAGGAAAAACTTGATATCCAAAAGTGAACTACATCTAGACTATGTCTTGGAAAAACCTTACACTTGGTTAATACTAGTTCCCATAAAATTCTAGTTTATGAATGTAGGTATAAAAATTATGATACACCAATGAAGTGAAATCATAAAATAATTTTAGACTTCATGAATGGTGATTCAAGAAATGTTTATTAGGGATATGGATGACCAGTTAGTAGTATATTAAGGCCTAGAGTGGAGCTAAAGTTATCTCAATCAGGGCTATTGACACCTAACTAGAAATAATGCAATGCCGAAGCCATCCTTAATTAATAAAAGTATATAAAATCTAAATAATGCTTAAGTAATATCATGTTTGATGTCTTGATATTTTAAATTTATCATTTCTAAACTGATTGGCAATGGTTAAAGAACCTCAAAGCACACACATAGTATGGTTACCTACACGGTTTAAAATCTATTTCAAGCCTGTGGGTTTCCATTAGTTTTGATACTAACTAAAGGTCATAATGAGATAAATAGTTTTTTAATTCATCTTCAAATAGATGATTTGGAATATAACATTTTACAATTTTTACCTATATAGGTCACCATTTTTTGATGATCAACATTCCCCTATTCTCAGAATGGGGACCCTCTTATCTTCAATTTTCAAAAATTTCCCAAGAAGCTAAGAATAATAAATCATTTTAATAAATATGGATTTGATTTAATTTACCATTACTTGTACTTATAAATTTTTTGGTTAATCATTCATATTGCAATAATGATTGTCACTTTGAAATATTCAAATTATTAAAAGTCTTCTTCAAGTTTTATTCAACAATGAATTCTCAACCATTGACAATTCAATGATGCGCATACATGCTTTCACTAAATAAGTAAAACCTTGCTTTCTAATAGACATGAATTCAATAAGATTCATTGGGTCTTATTAAATTAACATTATAGTGTGTTTAAATAATTTACTTGTAGAGTTTTTCTTTAAACTTGTTTAAATTTGCTTAAAATAGGCAATGACATCTTTGAAAAACTTAGTTTCTCGCTTGACCTCATAGGACATCAAATTAAAGTTAAAATTTATGATGTATCACTAGATGTAAAATTTTGGACTATGACCTAAAGGTACAAGTGTCCACCTTTTTATGCCTCATAAATCTTTAAGGATTTATCACATCCCATATAAGACAGTTGAAGTGAATCTACCAAGTCCATGAGTAACATGGCATAATATAGATAGATCACAAATAAAATAGCCATTAGTATTAAAATACTATTACTATATGTCATAATATTAGCCACTATGAGTGATAAAAATAAATCCAAGCTCCATGTATTCCCCACACATCCCACTATACTACATAAGCCTATGAGATGTTGCCACATGTCTCAAATCCAACTAGTCAAACTTGAGTAGCCTTTTGAGCTAGTGTGTGTCCCCATTGGGCTCACCCAAGGTCGCCACATATCCATGTCATGCTACATCCATCTAAATCTTGAAAATATCCCACAAGGTAGACATATACATTGCACCTAAGCCATCTGATCAAGGTTTGGTGATGTACATTTGTCCAAGGCATCTTCTAATAATGACACTTGGTAGAAAAATAAATAAAATCCCATTAGAATGATGTATGCACACTTTGGGTCTGAGTAATAATGCCACATGTCATTCCCATGCTATTTCTATCTGAGATCTAATAGGTTGCCTCAAATAAGGATGTGTGTCTCCACCTGAGCTATACAATTAGCACCAAGTTGTCGACAGTTGTCTAAAACCCTTTCAAAGGAGACACCTGGTAAGCAAAGTTATGATTTACTTCCAAGAGATACACATAGAAAATAAAAGCTACAACTACCCATGAGATCAATGTGTGGCACTCTTATGGTCAATCATAGATGGAAAATCCCACTTTAGAGCTTGTTATGAACTGAAAGACATCACATAATAGGATACAAATTAGTCATCACATAAAGCTACACTCAATTATGGCCCATGAAAGTGAAGAGTCCTTCTTAAATTTAACAAAGAAGAGAAAATATGGCCCATGTGAAGTGGATGAGTATGAATAGGAACTTATGTCTATGGTTTAAACCAATGTAGAATCCATAGTGAACTTGATGAAAGGCATACAATAGTAGATGAATAATCTAAGGGAACATGCATTACCTACAATGCTAGACAACACCATAGTCTACGTAATGAACACAGTCATCAATATCTTTAACTTATATAAGGTCATGAAGTGAAGACAAGAAAATGGGACCCTGTAGTATATTTTGGTCATTAAATTTGACCAAAAACTTGTACTCTATGATGCCAAGTTGGCAAACCTATCTAGAGTTTCAAGGATAAATAGGTTACCAAACCTCAAGGTGTTGTCACTTGAGGACATCATCCCAACACAAACCATAATGATGAATAAAATAAGGATATTAAAGAGGTGTCTATAATAGGTCAATGATGTAATTTCATCTTTATATAAGAAGAGGTAGTAATAACAAACTAGTCAACAACCTTCTCTAGGGCCTTGAGCAATATTTGGCTTAGTTTTGTAAATTTAAATTTAGAATATTCCATTTTAATATGTGGTATTTTAGCCACTTGGATATATTTTAGTGTCTTTTAATGGGCCCACTTGAACTTGTATAGGAAATTTTGAGGCCTATATATAGGGGAATTCCCCCTCAATTTACACAAAACACACTTGTTATAGAATAATACAAAAGGGCTAAGAATTAAAGAGATTATCTATATGCTTTGTTGTGTATTCTATAGTTTCTACTTCTCATGCTTTCAAATAACTAATAGTTTATTTTCTGATAACTAATCTACAAATAGTATCATTGTATGCATTTATTGGTTTGAGTTTAACACTAGGCTAACAAATATACTAGTATACGTGATCTTTTTGTCTTATTTGCAATTGAATGTGATGTGAAATTTAATGTGAATGAGTAACCTTTGTGCAACATATGATTTTAGCTATATGCATTTATTTTTATTTGAAGCTTCAAATTCATTCATTTGTCTTTGTGTATTATGCTAGTGTCAGTGAATGCTAGTTTTATAAGTTTTTATTTTCATAGAAGTTGAAAGAATTAACATCTTTAATGATCTAAAGAAAACATTATTTTATACCATACCCTACTTTCCTTTGGATTTAACTCATGACTCACTTTATTTTAGTTAATTTTTTAAATATTCATGGTTTGTTTACACTTGGGCAATAATTGTCAAAGTTTGGAATAATTTCACAAAGATTAGCAAGGAATAAATTGTCACTGCATATAACCTATTATCCCTACAGTAGAGTCTACTTGCAGACTTATAGGTGGTGGCCATATATCTACTATTTTAAAATTTAAATTATTATTTTAATAAATAACTCAAAACCTAAGTCTTTTAGGACTTAAAATTGAGTTTATTACTTTCCCTATGTTCCTTAGTGACACAAGTAGCATATTAAGTGCATCAATAATGAACAATGTTCTCCTTCAAGATGGTAACTATCCAAGTGAAGGCTTTCAAGTTATGAAGGAGGAGAAGCCTAGTGATGAAAAAATATTTGTATTATTTATGCCAAGTAACCTAGCTTGGGATGAGTTTGAATTTGTCCTTGATCCACATAGTCAACTCATGGACTTGGGAATGAAGCCCATAGGTCTGATTGTTTATCATGGAGATCTTGAAAGCATGCCTATCATGTTGGTAAGCAATACACATGATTCATAAAATGATACAACCAAATGGCATCTCATTCCATAATATTCCTCATCTCATGAAGGAAATGTTATAATAATCTTTCTAATTTACCATAGAGGAAGAATGTATGAAAGTTAGTTGTACACAGTAGTCTTTGTTTTGCTTTCCCTAAGTATCTTGACACAAGTGTGTGTTGTTTAATTGTTATAATTTATGTGTGTGTGTGTTTTTTGTGGTTTGTATGTCAAATTATTTTGTCATGTCATGGTTAAGTTCTAGTTAGATCTGGAATTAAGTGCAAATGACTCCATTGCCCAATAGAAGGACAAGGCTACTAGTCCATCTAGTATTTTAGGCATGCTACACCTATGAATCACCAAATTATTGACCAAAATTTGACCTCAAATGAAAATTGCTAAATCCTCCAAAATAAAAACTTCATAGGGTTTTTATGTGGTATTTTCATTCCTTATATGGTCCTTAAAAGTCTTCATAAAAAATTAATAACATTATTTAAGGTATGTTTGGAGAAGTTAAGGTAATGTCTTATTTTGGTCATATAGGGTTATAGACATGTCATTGAGAGATAAGGATTGGTCAAGTGGTATCATGGGTTATTAGGAGTTTATAAAAGTAATATTATGTCATAATCAATTTCTCATAACATTCCATGATGTTGTGGAGTGTTTAAGGTTCATTTATGAATTTTAAGGTAGTGAAAGTGAGAAAAAGGTGATTTTGGATAACATTCATGTATGTCAAAGTCCACCAAAACAAAATACCCATAAAATAGACTTTTGAATATCCTTGTAGAATCTACATAACTATCACATGTGTTATCATGTTTTGAAATGGTCAGAATCTTGATATCGATGCTTTAGAGGGTAGTTTTCATTCACTTACATGTACTTATGAACTCTTTTTTTAGAAGAAAACGTTGAATAGGTGTCCCTTGGGCTTATAAATTTAATATTACATTCTTTTATTAGTTTTTATGTCTCAAATTGTCACTAAAATATCTCTCTCCTCCATCACTCCCTCTGTAAGGTAATGAAGGCCAAATTTAGATGAATGGTACAAACTGCACATGTAGAGTTGGAGGATAAAATTTCAAAAAAAACTGGATACAAATATGGGATTATAATTTGTGTAATTGGTCATTGTATTTATCTCCTTATCTTTATGAACAATTGCTAAGGTGATAGAATACTTTTTTAAGGCTTAAATCCCCATAGGTTGAGTTTTGTGAAACTTTAGTGAAATTTTAAAATATTTGGAATCATTAAATCAATTATAATGAGTCATAATAGGTATATATATTTATTTCACACTCTAATTCACTAGGTTGGCACGTGTGAGAGGTTTTTTGGCAAAAAAAGCTACTCTCTTGAATAATTTGCAAGTTGGTTGTCATGGCCTCTATTTGATCTAGGTTTAGAACATTTATGTGGTGGAATGAAGGTATTTATTCATTTTTTATTATAAAATTAATTTAAAACTTCATAAACCACCATCCATGCTAGTCCCAACACCATTCTCCCCAAACAATTCACAACACTCTTTCATCTTGATGATTGTGTGTGCATGTTGCATGTAACAATAGAGTAACAAGGCTTAGTTATACATTATTTAAGGTTGTAAAAGATTTTTTATCTTTTGATAAATTAAATTAACATAAAATAAGTGTTAACCTAATAAAATTCTCTCCATAAAAGTCCATAAGGTTGTTTTAGTCACTCACAAGCCTGTAGACATGTGAGTGAGCATCCATGAATCCAAATTCATGTTTAAGGTATTTTGGTAATGGAGAGTATGATAAATACTTAGATACATTAATATAACTTGAATTAATTTTCAATACCACCATTTAAAAATAAAAACATGTTAAAGAGACCTAATGTTTATGTGGAAACATCCAAAGTCTTGAGCTAATAGCATTTACAAGCCTGTAGGTCCTCTTTTGGGACTAAGGACTAATTATATTCAAATAAAGGTATATTTTTAATTTTTTTAAAAATAAAATAAGTAGAGGTATGAATTTTTATAAACAATTTAGGGTTTATAGACAACTTTCAAGCTAATATGTGGTCTTAGGATTGAGCTAATAGGCCTAATTGCACACATAGGTCTGTATATGAACAAAGAAAATAAAGGTTTGTGAAATGCCTTGAGAATGTTATATGAGGATTTTAGTCTATGATAAATGCATTTCATAAGGTTTTAATGGATTAAAAGTGTCATAACAACTTAAAATGTCCAAACCCAAAAACTCATGTTTGAACCCTTCCCCTTCATACACATGTACATCCACCTAAAACTTGGAAGCCTAGAGTATGAGTATAATTGATGGAGATGTAAGGTTTAGTAAAATAAAAAGGATTTGGAAGACCTCAGTAGTTTTGTGTCATATTTAATTCCTTTTTTCAATTCTCTAACCCTAACACACAGTCAAAAATCTCAAAGAGGACACCTACAATCAGGACTTGGAGAGAATTGAGATGAAGTATTTTAGACTATATAGTCATGGTGATATGAGATTGAAAATTCAAGGTTTAAAATATTTAAATAATTATAATTAATCATTTATATGTAAAATAATGTAATAGAGTCCTGAATCTATTCTTGTACTCAGACTCCTGTAAACAACCACCTATAACCACTCCTTGAGAAAGTGGTCTCCATAGTTCTGTGTTTAGGCAAGAGGGAGTGTTTTAAGAAATTTGGAGAATATTTATACACTAAAAATTAGTATCAAATAATTGGGATTATATAATTATCTTTGAAATATCCTAAACCCAAAACTCTCTCAAAACTCTGTTATAGACACTTACAAATTATTAGAGTAACAAGGCTATTTTCAAGCCTTTAAGAGGAAGATATAACATGCATGAAAGGGGAATTAGTGAATTTAATAAAATATAAAATAGGTTTAAAATATAATATAGGGTCTAATTTCTCTAAAATAAGGTTCAAAGAGTAACCGGTTGTACATAAGATCCATTACAAAACCCTACCAACTCAGTCTAGGCAATCACAAGCCTACTTACTTCAAGAGAACTATTTACATTTTGAGGGGTTTTAATGTCTATAAAAACCTTTATTGAAAATATATAATTTGAATATGTCTACACAAAAAAATAACATCACTCTGTAAAAGTATCAAACCCATCAAAATATAAATAGAATAATGTCAGATCCAATATAGTCATAATAGGCCTAATTATATACATAAGCCTATATGGGCAGCCAATTGAAAATATAGATAGTTGAAGTGAGTTGAGAGTTTTTAATAATCTAAGGAGATGGAAAATAGTATAAAAAATAAATATATGATGGTATAACCCTTGAAAATGAATAAAATAAAGTGAGTACAGTCCAGTAAGGTTACTAACATTGACTTGCTCAAGAACCCTAGGCTTGACTAAAGAGAGTGAATGAGATATAAGGGAGATAAAAAGGGTTGTAAAACCATGTGTAAAATTTATTGAGGTTTTCATTTACCTTATTTAATTATTCATAGTCATAATCAAAATTAGAATATGCATTAATAAGATTCAATCCTTCATAGACCTCATAGAATGCCTATAAGAAACTCGAGAGGCCATCTTACTTTACCCAGTATGGTATGGATATGTTTCATGGGACCTTGGTGTCCTAGGTAAAGTTATATACCCTAGTTTACTTTTAATTTTTTGTATTTTTTGGTTGATTCATGTCCTAAGATTTATGAATCATCCTTAAAACTTGTGGACACTTTTAGGCTGACTAGGAGAGCCAGAATGATCTGATGAGAGAGAAGTGGAATTATATGACTCCAAATGGATTGGGTAAATTTAAAAATGAATTGAAATTTTTTAAAAAATCTCCTGAGCAACACCCCATACTATTTTTTTGTACTTACAGGTATGAAACTATATAAAATAAAACAAAAAATGTTGTTTTATGTTATTTGGGAGGTCTATAAAAGGTGTTAGAGTTTTAAAATTGACATGGATAATCGGGAGGATGTCCTTGAATTTAATCACACTTTTATTTTTATTTTCATACTTTTTATAATTTTAAGGATCCAAATTTTAGTCTCTAGGTAGGATGGCCTAATTGAGACATAGTTAGGAGAGAGAGAAATAGTAGAAAAGGATACCTCCACTCACTTTCTAATCATGAAAATTTTCATGGATATTTAAGGCCACAATGGGTCCTATAATATGCATTAATTTTGTAAGTACAATTTTTAAAACTATCTATTCATGGAGCTTTGCATGATATTAAGGCTGTAAGGAATAAAACCAATTTGGAGCTTTTATTGTATAATGAGTTCTTAGGGCTAGTTTGAGACCTAAAAATTATTTTTTATAGGTCCAATATGAGTTTGACAGGCCATACATGAAGATAGGATGATATTAATATTATTAATTCAAGTTTTGACACTTGTATACAAGATTGGCCTAAGGAGATGAAGAGTCTTCTAGAAACCTAGCAAGAGAATGACGTGATGTGTCAAAGAGAACCTAAATAGATCAGTTGAGAGGTGTAAAGAGTATATAAAAGGTATAAATAAATATGAATTTAACATTAGTAATTCTATTTATCATTCAATAAACCAAAGAAAAGGGTATTTTTGGAGAGCTAGTCAAGGTGTCAAACAAACATTTTAACTCCTATAGCACTTGAATCAAGGGAGCATATTCAAAGGAGCTAAACATGGTATTTACAAATTTTTAATTTATTTTTATAACTCCTATCATTTTTTAACTCATGATACACTTTTCACCTCTCTCTCTCCTACACCCTTCTATTCTTCTCTCTCACTTATGCTATATATTAAACATTAATTAGATAAGTTTGTATCCTCCACTTGGGTATGGTGAATCCATACCCAGTTTTATGACTTTGATTAATTAAATTAAACTATTTTTACCTTATCATGTGAATGTACTTAGTGTGTGTTAATGAATAGTTGATCTTTTCAAGTGAATTGACTTGTCTTCTTTGGCATGTTGTCCTTTATAACACCTAGATGAAAATTGAAAACTTCTTTTGCAGGTCATGTGAAGTGTATACATGTGGTGAAAGAGTTAAATGAGATTTTATATCCTTTAGTGTCACTTAAAAATCTTGGTTAGTCCTCCTATCGTAATCAACCATCACAACCTTCACATTAAAACACCTATGTGAGAGATTCAAATTAGGGGTAGTGTATGCAAGGTTAGTTTTTTAAATCTATAAGTGCACATGTAGCATTCGCAGAGATGAAATATTTTTTATATCACCCCCTTTATTTTCATGTCATCCTTATCATTTTTATTTGTAATCTAATAATATAGTAGAGCCTATTTGATACATCAAAGGGAGCTAGCCCTATAACCTAGAGGTTTGACCCATCCAAAGGTCACCCACAACCTAGGGTCGATCCCATTGTATAAATAATAGAGATAAAGCTTGAATCACCCTATAATAGAATAAATTTTTGAATTATAATATTTAATATTGTTAATAACCTTAGTCTGCCCTTATCTTTCATTTTTTTCATTCTACTATTTATTTGTTCTAGGTTGTTGATTTCTTATCGATTTATCCATTTTATTTGTTGGTCCTTATTTTTCCCTATCTTTCTACATGGTTGATATATGTTTATCTTTATTAATTTTTTAAATATATTTTAATATGTATAAGGGTTTGGTCTCTTTCAAAAACCTATTATCAAAAATAAATTATAAGAAAATTATGATATAATTATAATCTATGATTGGATAAATCCATTCCTCATTCAAGAACAAATGGGAGATCACCAAATGAGAAAACTAATACCTAGTATGGTGATGAAGATTTGGAGAAATATTCATGCCATATTTGATACATGGACCATAAATATGAAATAAGAAGACAATTTTAAGTACTCCCTTGATACAAAATATTATTTTAAAATAATTACATGTTGGGGAGATGTATCAAAATTAATGGATATCACAACATGGGTAGTTGAAATAGTTTATTTTGATTGAATGGGGAATGTTTTTATTGAAACTTTAAGGGAAAACTATTATAGGTCATGATATTCAGGCTATGAGTTATTTATAAAGCCTAGAGTATATTTTTTATAATAAATTGGAATGGAAATAAGTCATTGAATATCTAATTAATAAACTAGTCAAAGAATTAAAATAGGAAAATATGCCCATTTACAAATATTTGATTCAAGCCTATGAATGGGTAGTGAACTTGAAAGTTAGTTTTTACAAAATTTTGAGCCAATAATTATCATTTAGGTAAGTAACTATAAAATAAAAACATAATATTGATACCTCATTATTAGAATTCATAAGCCAAAAATGTATAATGGACCATGATGTAAAAGTCCTTTATTAAACTTTAAATTTAGGTATAGATCATGGTTAATTTTTTTTAGTTATAGTAATGTTCATAGGCACTTTAAATTTTGTATTAATTGATATAATGAAATTAAAATCATATAATTTATTTGATATTTGTTGATATCCTATCTAGTTGACATACAAATAATTTATTCCATGAAGTATAAAATTGAGAATACTTATATGATACCATATATAGGTGGGAATTTTTTATAGGTAAGAATATAATGAATTATTTTTTATGGTGAGATGCAATGAAGATATAAAAATGGATAACTTTTACTTACATTTAAAGAAGTTTATTAACGCACCTTGAGACTATATGAGGATGTGACATCTATCATCTAGATTATATTTTCATTTTTAGTAAATCTATTTTTTAAGATCTCATTATACATTTAGTCTTAGGGATTGCATTTATAGCTTATTGGTAGTGTAAAATTTTGTTTCAGGTCATGAAATATTTTCATGAAATGATTCAAATCCCATTGATATATTAAACCATATAGTTTCAATAAAAGGTCATATCAATTGATATTTATTATGTAATGAATTATAAATGTTGTTTTAAAAAATACGTTTACAAAATCCTATAGTTTTATCTCAAATATATTTCATAAAGTATGTTAGAATTATTTGGGTTTTCTTTTGTTACACTTTAACCTAACATATTCATGCACCCTAGTCCTACACAACATGTGTGAAAATACAAAACACTAATCTCTGTTACACCAACATATCATGAGACCAAATAATTACATGCTCACCTGAGGCGTATAGAGATTAGCAAGCTTCCATTGGGATACTTGGAAATGGGGTGGGCCATAGGTCTTTCATGTTGGTTAAGCTAAGAAATAATGGATATTTTTATTTTAATTTGAAATATTTGTTTGAATACATATGTAGTTAAATGTAAAATTATTCAAAACTTGATGAAAGATAAATACATAGTAAAACATAAATATGAATATATTCATTAACATAATCATGTATCACAGAAACACAAGTAAAAGTCTAAGTCCATTATAGTAGCATGACATTATTATCACCAAATGTATCTAAACTAAATGGTAATAATAATATATAAAAATAGTAGTAAAAACCTTTCATTTCAAGTATTTATGCATTCTCATACCACTCATTTATAGTTACAAATGATGAATAAGTGCCCATATATGGCAGAATTATTTGACTATAATTATAATTTGTTGTTAAAAAAAGTTGGAATCGACCAGTATATAATCTTATATCTTTAACATCATGTGTTATATTATCATATTTAGTGTGTTAATTGAATTTATATCTAATTTTATCTTGTTGGGTTGGCCATGACATCAACCTTTCACAACCTATAGTTTGTGCAACTATCTTCCCAATTCTCACACTTTTCATTCTGCGTTACTTATTCACTTGGTCTATGTAGTTTAGATCCTATAAAATTTGTACCATGTGCCTATCCTCATATTTTCATGCTTATCTAATCCTTTTATGGAAAATGTGTCCCTTTTCACATAGTAAAAGGGACCTTTACATCATGAAAAATTCAAAACTTCTCAACCCTTCACTTTATTACAATCTGATCCATAAATTTTCCTTGACCCTAATAATAACTAATTTTTTCATATTTGAGGATATTTATTAACTATTATCACTCCAAAAAATTAATAAAATTTCATTGTTTATCTATTTTTATACTTAGTCTATTTTTTGTGTGTTAACTATTTCTTCATAAATTTATTACATAGGAAATTTCCTAGAGTCTCAATCCTAGAGTCCTAGATGGTTTTCTCAGAGCATTTTTGGCTAACATATTAGTGTCATTATTATTAATAATCACATTGGATTAATTTGGCCTCTTTGTGTACATTTTTTAGGTCTTGGAGATGTTATAGATGATAAAGCCTAAGGAGAACTAAACCAATATGGAGTCACCATGTGTTTTTATGCACACATATATGTTAGATTTGTTAAGGCCCCAAGATATACCCACTAATGGGAGGGACCATGTGTATTTGTTTACCTAGAGGTACTATATTTTTTAGAGACCTTGGATGCCTAAACTAATGGTAAGGTGCCATGTGTGTTTATAAATCTAGAGGTGTATAAGTTATCAAATACCTAAGAGGCATGAACCAATGGGGAGACACCACATATATCCACGGACTCAAAGTCATTACATAAATCAAATCCTTAAGAATATATAACTAATGGGTAGGAACCATATGTTTCAATGCACTTGAAGGTTTAATATTTTTTAGATCCATGAGAGGCCCAAAATAATGAGGACATGCCATGTGTCTCTATGTACCTATAGGTGTCATATTTTTTAGAAGAATAAACCAATGAGGATGAATCATGTGTATACATGAAACTATAGGTGTCAAATTTGTTATAACTCTAAAGGTTCAAATAAATGGGGAGGTGAAACATGTATTCATGTGGTTAGAGGTGTTAGATTGACAAGATCCTTATGAGTCCTAGTTTAGTAATAAAAATTCACATGTAATTTCATACACCTATGTGTTAGTAGGTCACATAATGCCTATAACTAGTTATAAAATTTGAAGTTCATACCCTCAACCAAATCATAGAGTACCACATGTGCTTTATACACTTAAGCATCCAACTCATACAGTCATAACTATCTAATCAAAGAGATCTTTGCCTCTCCTTTTTGACATAGAACTTAGTGATCTTACCAATCTCCAAGTGACATGTGGTTGAACCCAATGAATTAAATAGTGACAGAAAGAATAAAATAGGTATGTGAATACCACAATATTCATGTTTATTATCTTGGATAGAATAAATTGATATCCAACTATTAGAAGAGTCACACCACTGCCAATTAATATAAATGGGGTTTATTTTCAAAGTTTAAAATTAATGTAAGATTTTTAAATGACTAATTTAGTCTCATACCATAAAATTAGACTATATTTGATGCAATGTGAGCCCACTAAATCCATTTATTTATAAAATATCATATATCCCTATAAGATCATATCAATATCTAACACACTATTATCAATTTTATTCTTCTCAATCATTCATATCCCTTTGCCTTGAATTCACTCTATATAAAAGAAAATATAATTTATTGCATTATGTGCCCAGAAGCTCACACAACCTAAAAATGGCTACCTCTACTTATAATCCTATACTAGATCCATAATTTTAAGACACCACATTCCTAAAGGGTGTTGTTCGATCCACACAATAAAATTATATGTTCCAAACAATCAAGGACATATAGCGAACAAACACTAATGATGAAAATAATAAGGATGATATCCAATATGAGGATCACATTGTCACCATCATATCTTTAATACTTGACAAAGTTATTTCCAAATTAGAATTATTACTATGTATACCTCTTCGAAAACATAAATCTCTCTTCCAATTGAATTATGGATATCATGTACTTAATAAAGACTAGGAATAAAATCATATATATCTTTGTGTGGTAATTAATTAATACTACAACCTCACATAATACATAATTTATTATGAAAAGGAATTCATAAATTCTTAGGCATAAAATAAAATTATCTATGATGTCCTCAGGGGCTATGCTAAGGAAAAATACAAGTGGTTAAACAAATATTAAATTTATGTGTTAATTATAAATACATTATAAAAAGGATTGTGCACTGGTATGTTATTACTAAATCACCTGTATAGGGAAAGAGACATGGTATATCTCAATATGTTTTAATTCTCACTCTTGATCATCATCATTAAAGGAAAGGAAGTCCCATATTTTGATAACATCATCACATTAAAAGTCACTAATAATTTGGATGGGATCTAATATATATGTAATTTATACATTAGTTTATGCATAATGAACACATCTATGCCACTCTAGACTTAAAACACATAGTGCTACCTTAGTGGATACTAATGTGGTCTATGATGCATTTAGAATTTTAAAAACTATATATTCGCCACTTTTAGAATTACGTCTTGGAAATTTATGAACACTTATATGACATTGTGTATTGCACCATCAATGAAAGACCACTACCAAGTATCTCAATGGAGATACAAGCTTTGATCCAACCCATTGGCATTTACTAGTATTAAAAGTATAATAACATAATCAAGGTTGAAGGTAATTTTGGGTATCCTCTATTTCTACCATACCAAATATTAGACATCCTTGTAAACTAATAAATATCATATAAATTGGCCAATGACATATTTGGTTTCTCCCTTAGAAGAAGGAAGGCCTACCTAGTGATCCCTATAATCATTGGTCACCACTAATATAATAGTGTGTAATCACTAAATGTAATTAAAAAGAACAAATATTCATATAACCTATACAATACCAAATATAGATAGTGGTATTCTTAGGGTTTGGTGTAAGACCACATGGAGAGGTAACAATCATGCCTCAACACCACATATAACCATGAGGTCCACTCAAAAGATGAAATTTAAATAAAACTAGCTATTGATGTAGAGGTGATAGTAAAGTTGGATTGCACCACCTACCATAAGGCCGAATATCAAGCTCAACCCAAATTTAAATAAAGGTCAACTCCTCCACAACACACTCTCGTACATCTAGCCCCTCCAAAGAAATCTCCATAAAGGCCATTTGTCAAAGTCCCAATGAATTAAAAATGGTCTCCAAAAAAATCCTACAAGGATTCTCATCTACCTCCCCTACTCCATCAACCTTAGTGTTAGTTTTACACACATTAGTTAATTATTTTAGTTGTAAGATTCCTATGCCCTTCACTTATAAATTATTCTATAGCCAAGTCCTATTAGGCACCATACTATGTCTTACCTTGAGTTTTTTTCCCCATCTATTGGTGTTTCCTAGATACCCTTTTTATCTCACTCAGGTTTACCCATTATAGCATGACCCACCCATGCCATGTTTCCATTTGTTAAGGTGGTGAAAGGTTCCCAATTTCCTTCATTTCATATCAATTTGACCACAATTGGTATCAATTATGACCCAATTATTCCTATTCATCATGTAGCATGATTTTAGACTTCTTCAACCCCACTAACATGTTTTTCACCATAAGTGACTCTCATCCCATCGTTGTAGGTTAGCTCAACTCTTTCTCTATCACAAATTCCCTTTGACCCTAAATTATTAACAACCCTTATAGTCACAATTATACCATCTTCTCTAGTATATTTTATAATTACTAGTGCCTCTAATCTATATATAACAATCACATCAATAGGCCTGATAGTGATCACATAACTCCCACATGCTCTATCTGAGATAGCTTTAAGTGAAACAACATCCACACATGCATACCAAAAAAATAATCCTATTAAGAGACAAAATTTTATCACACTAAGACCATATGTGTATCCCATAATTTAATCTATATATCCTTCTTGATCCCCCTATAAATCACATCAAGATCTTAAGGATTTATATTTAACCAACCAATATCCACTTTCATGTTGAATACATAGCTCATGGGCATAATTGATCCCTAGGGCTTCATAAACCTATACCAATTAATTTCTCACTTATTCCTATGGGATTCCATTTTTATAGTTCCTTTATTCACTCCCATGCCACATCCTACACCCTTCACTCAATTTTACTCTTCGCCTTCATCCTTGCCTCCTCCACCCATGCCTCTAACTTTGAATTTAGTTTCCACCAATCCTACTTCCTCCTATTTGAATACCTTGTGGACCATGAAAAGATAAGGATGGATGGGTCTCATTAAATATTTATGTTGATAAAAACCAAAAAATGGTCTATCATGGGTACCTAGACATTTAACTATGGTTTGATAGGGAGTCAGGCCAAATGAAGAGTGTAATGGAATAAACCCTCACATAGGATGAGGATCCTATTATCTAGATAAAATATTAGGACCTCTTCTTCCATAAAAGAGAGAGGACTCCCACATAAGAAGATAAAATAGTAGAATACTTGATTTATACGCTTTAGGCAAATAACAAGCTCACCAAAAAGCTAATGTAATACCTTAAAGATCAAGGTGATATTTTAGAGTTGTAGGTGAGGATCTCATTTCTTATCATGTTGATTAATAAGGTTTAAGAGGCTACAGTACAATTATTACTATCCCTCATATAGGTTATTTATTGCCTTTGAAAGAGAAAAGTCATCTTGAAAATAGAACAAAAGTATCTTGACATAATCATTTGATTATACAACAAGTGAAAGAATATTGTTATAGTAATAAAAAATGGGGTGTCCGTAGAGCTCAGATCCATGCCTCTACCAATCTAAATTTTTATCAAATATTTATGGGGACAATTATCAACTCACTTTAATATTGGCTCAAGGACATCTAATCCATCATCAGGTCCTTGGATAAGAGCATGAACTATATCCTTGCATACTTCAAATAGTTTAACATCACAATCTTCTTCCACCCTTATGGAATTTTACTTAGATTTGATGAATTTAGGGCTTATCTCAGCCACTTCAATGTAGTAATAAAGTGAAATGTGAAAAAATAGAACATGAATATATCTAAATCTATCTGAGAGCTTACCACACAATCAACCACCGAAATTAACTAGGTCAATGAGGTGAAAGTTTCATTAGAATCCCCTCTCAAAGTTTATGCCATGCCACTGAATAAGGTAGAGGTTCCCTTTTAAGATCCACTTGTAAATTTTCCAAATTTATATTGGGAGGGAAACTTTGAGGAAAAATAATAGTAGCTCATCAATACATCCCAAATAATTTTTTAAGTGGTACCTCATAGAGCTCAACTTGAATACCTTTATGGTCCAAACCAAGGTGTGTTGTCAAAACCTTGGGCTCTTTATCTCTTCCTTGTATTTTATGTGGGCATGATTTTAATGATTTAATTTTTAAATTTATTTGTCCACGAAGTAAAAGAGTGATATAATGTGTTATTTACATGTGACCCATCTATTTTCATATATATGCTATTTTACATCTCTTTGTAAAGGTTGGCAATTTATAAAAGAACATTAGGAAGGTTAATACATCATTTTTTTTCATCTCATTGTGTTTTTTTCATGAACACATTAAAATATCCTATGTTATAACATATGAATTTTATTCTAGGAGATCAATTAAATTCCATTTCTAAATTTAGGTGATACTTAGGATGGGATACATGCTATTCTAACTAGTTGTTTTGTTCTTTCCATTTCATTTATATCATTGTGACTATGTGTGAAACTAGAAATAATTTTTTAGGTGTATATTCATAGAAAGAGTTATTTAACTTCAACATATATATTTTACATTTACTTTACTCCATGTATTTTAAGTCCAATCTAATCTAAAACATGATGTAAAATAGTAAAACTATATTTGGCACATAATTAGGTCTTAAGCATTGATGTTCTCTAGCTTGCTCATAAACCTTCATTTTTTTAACCTCAACCTCTCCTAATTTTCATGTGAATTAATTTTTATATTTATTTCATTTCATTTATAAATGGTGAAGTGATATTTCACAAGGAAAAATCCCATTGAAATGTATCAACTATGTGTGAATTAACATTGTGTTAGTGATAAATAAGTATTAAATATTTGGTGGTATCTGTAGTCATATAAAATATCAAAATTGGTAGCTTGATTTTGGATTGTGATACAAAACCCATAGGTCCATCTTACATGCTCCCTTGACCCTTCTAGGCACCTTTTTGTTGATTCCTAGTCATCTATAGGCTTTTGGGACTTGATTCTAGCTCAGTCAAACCCTAGTTTCCATGCTTAGTCCATCCCCATAGGTCTCATACCTATAGGACCATAGTGCCCAAATTGGACTATAGCATTTGGCTATAGGCTGTCCCATTTCTAGTGCTCTTTTTTAATCACATTTCAAGCTCAGGTGGATTTTTTCTCCTGATTCATCTTCCTCATTGTGTCAACTTAGTGAAAATGCATTTAACCCATGACTAATAGATATATATAAAATCCCATTCAAAGTTAATTTATAAGGGGTTGAAAATTATCACAAAGAAAAGCATAGAATATAAGCAAAACCACTAAGGCAAATTTAACTATTCTATGCATACAACCATCTAATATAGATATCAACATATTCAACCCCTCACACTAGTCCCTAGCCACCTCAAGCACAAATCTAGGTTATAACACCAAAACTCAAAGTGTCATATCCTTTCATCAACTGAAGACTAGATCCTAGTTCATGACATTAGCCTAATCCTACACAATTGATATCAACTTCTATCTTAGTTGTATCAACATAGTTTTGAGCTAAGTTATATTTCTCTTCTTTTATTGCTATTTTTAGAAATCTATGAAACTCAAATAAATTATACACATAAATAATCTATTTATTTCAATATACTTTAATAATTTAATCAACTCATACCCTTAACTAAATTAGTAATAAAAATCCAATATTCCCAAAAATTTTAAGCAACTAGTTACACATGACACTGTGAGGACAACTATGTCTTAACAACCACCTATAGTATCCCAACCTACCTTTATGCCACCACCAGCTATATGTGGTACACCTTTATCTCCTGATGTGGTTTCCCTTGTGAAAGAGATACAACATCTTAAATACAAGGTGCTACATCTTGAGCAAGGTGCATCTAGACCTATATAAGCCTTGGATTCTTTTTCTCTACTTCATACACCATTAGCACATCATATTGCTTTGACACCCTTACGACAAGGTTTTCTTCAACCCAAGATCACTCTATATGATGGCAAGGGTGATCTAGAGACACACTTGAGATATATTCATGTATCATGCTTTGACTATGTGTCAAATAATTAACTACTAACCAAGCTATTTCCATACAGTCTAAAGGATTATGATTTAAAATGTTTCTATAATCTATCAAATCAATTAATCAATAAATTAAGTCCTTTAGATAACATGTTCCTAGATCATTTCAACATTAGCATTGGTGATAAGGTTTCATATGCCCAAGTTACACAATAGAAACCAAGGTCAAATGAGCATCTCATAAATTTGTTCTTCGATAGAAGACTATCTTGGATAAAATGACTAGCCTGATGGTCGATCAAGAGTTATAATATCTCTTCAAATAGAGTCTTCTACCATATTTACATGAATCAATAATGCTCAAAAGGTTCTATTCCTTTACTGAGTTATGTCATACACTAAAGGAAAGGGAAGTCAAACTAATTTCAATGGGCAAACTCAAGTACACAAGCATATCAAAAAAAGAAAACAAGAGTAACAACAAAGTCCCATAGAAAGTAAAGGTAAATGATAGAAAGATTTAGAATCAACATATATTTAATATGGATTTAGAGCCCCCTCAATGAGTGGTTTTATCTTGCCTCATTGATGAACTTCTAACAATTTACCAATTTTTCTAGCCAGAGTTTTACAATAGTTATTGGAATTTAATATCATATCTCTCCCTCCTATTTAGGAAGTTGATCCAAAAAATCCACTTCCATGAGGATATGATAAAAATGTATTTTGTAATTTTCATAGAGCACCAGACCACATAGAAAATAGATGCATTAATTTGAAACACAAGATACATGACTTGATATAGGTAGAATTACTGATCTTGGCACTTTATTTGAGCGTCTTCAAGAAAAAAAAAAACATAAGACAAAGTTTTGGAAATATTTTTAGATCCCTTCCCACAACATTTTAAATAAGAGATTTGGGATACATTAATTGTTCACCATGCATATCATGTACATCCCCCACTAGAAAAATATTAGACACCTTCAATTGTGACACATCTTTTGAGCAACATGATTGCTGTGTATAATTCTATATTGCTAGATAGACCTTCCATCTCCTTCTTAGAGCAAGAGATAGTTTAGGATGATTCATATTATCATACACTCTTTATCAGATATTACATTCATAATCATCCCATTCATAATGTTCTCATAGACAATGGATCTAGTATGAACATGTGCATTCTAACATTACTATATCATTTGGAATATTTAGATCAACATATTATCCTGATGGACATAGTTATTAGTGGATTTAGTGGGCACATACAGAGTTCATTAGGTGAGATTTTACTTCCTCTATAGGTTATTCCAACACATGTGGCCAAACCATTTACTATTGTTCCTAGTGTAGGAGTTTTTGATATGTTAGTTAGTCAACCATGGATTTAGAAACTTTGAGTAGTACCTTCTATAGTTCATAGATGCATGAAACTCGTTCATGATAATTACATTGTTATAGTTGGTGGAGTTTTGTATGAATTACCACTCCCCACTTCAAAACTATCTACCATTTTATAGTCACCAGTTTTAGTTCTACCACCAGCTTTAATCTCTCCACCAGTTTTAGTTCTTCCTCTAGTTTCAATTCAGACATAATTGAGGCCTCCATTGCCAACACAAAGAGTTCATACACTTCCATAGAGGTCTCTTTTAGAGAAACCATAGTTTCAAAATATTAGATAGCTTCCAATTATAGTGTCCAAACCTAGGGTGGTATCATTGATGTCTCATGCCTCTACATACAAAGAACATGTTAAAAGATCTTCTCCTACTACTACATGAGTCCCAAAGAACCCTAAAGTTGCATCTAATTCTTCAAGTTATAGGAGGACCCTAGAGTCAATTTACACTATAAATATGCTAGAGCATTTACTATATATACATCTTTCAGTTCCATAATATTAGCCCTTCCATCATGCTTCTTGATCATGCACGATCCCTTTCCTTGATATAGGATACCAAGATAGGGAGTTTCCCATGAGACTCATCGGTTAGTATCATTTTTTCTCAATCTTGTTTATACATAGCTTCTTTTAAATTTTTTGAACAGAGTCTTCTTATGATTTATTATACATAACTTATTATTAAAAATCCAAAAACATTCAAATATATTAGAAATCCAAAAACATTCAAATATGTCAAAATACCAACAATATAACATTTCAAAACTATAAAAAAACTCAAATAATTCAAAAAAAATTAAATTTTATGCATTCTCCATGTTTTACATTTATACTACCATGTTAGACTTACATTTTTTATGCTATTTTTTGTCAATTTATCTACATTACCAAAGTTTTCTTGATCTTCTTTGAGTGCATGTAGTGACATATAGATCTATGATTGTTTCACTCTACCCATTGAAGAGGCATACATCAATATATCTACCCCCTACGGGCATCTTCTACATGACAACACCATCTAGGTTATCTCATTTGTATACCACACACTCTAGCTATCATGTTGATGTACATTACTTACTAGCTTACATAGATTACTCTATCGGCATTCATGAGTATATAACACTTATGTATTTCTTAAAATATCCCTAGTCTTGTAATCCATGTCTTATATACTTTCACTTCTTAATTTGATTAGTTAGATGTGATTATATTTATAGTATATTACATGCCTCCTTCCTTAATTTTCATAGCTAGATGTGATTGCATTTCTCAATTAATATTGTTTCTCTTCTATGTGTCGTAGGACATTTGGCAATGTCTTTTGTTTTTACTCTTCTATATGCTTTTGGCCTTCATGCCAACCTTGCTTATTTCCAATTATATGTGCATATGGAATTTAAACCTGCCTTGTATGCTTGATTTCCAATTTGAGTGACATGTGTCCATGTCCCTTATTTACTTGGTCCCTTGGCCACTCTTGTATGCTTCTTTATTCTTGCCTTGTGTGCTTGTTTGCTTTTTTGCTTCTCTATTATTTGCAATGCCATGATCCACATCATGCATTATCATGATTTCTTAGATTCCATGATGGACATAATTATCCATCCCTCCTTGAAAACTAATAACTAAAAACTAACATTTCAAGTTATAATTTATTACATTGCACATGTTATTACATTGTTATATCTATATAAGCATTCTCCTATTGATCTAACAATATCCAATACAAACCATGTTATATCTTGAGATATCTTATCGATTATAATTACTATATCATGTATTTCATAGCATAACACAGATACAAAGATATTTATTTTAAGGGAAGTCATTACAGGGTCATCATTCCTACCCTTAGAAGAGGGGCAACAAACAGGGGTTTTGTCATAGAGATCAGATCTCCTATAAATCAAATAATAAGTTTTCAGAACACTTAAAATAGTAATCAAAGGTTAAACTAGGTAGAATAGATAAAAAAATAGTGATGATTACAAAATAGTCATTAGTTTTATCAAAGGAAAATAGCACCAAACATGGAAAACAACACCAGATAGTAGGGTATCCTATTTTTGGCACTCCTATCCAAACAACAAAAAACCCAAATTTCCATAAATAGGTAGAAAGGTAAGCTTAGCTATAGTTTTGCACATATAGACCTATTTAGATTGATTATTTTTATTATAGTTCTTCTTAAAGAATCCAAATATAGGGGGCATCATACATGACATGATGGATCTCACTTCCAATTTAAGATTGGGTAGTTGGTATAAATTCTAGATCAAAATCCATGTTACAAACACCAGTGATTGGGGGAAATGTGTGTGGCACATTTGACTTATTTTCTTTTTGAGTTTAGTATATCACCTAGGCATTCTCAATAGTTATATGCCTCATTCCATCTATAGGTGGCTGGCATCATTTTAGAGTGGCTTTTAAACAAGCCTACCCTCTACATTCCTAAGTGGATTCTACATAAGCACAGTTTTTAGTTTTGGAGTGGCTTTCATACAAGCCTAATCTCCATATTTTATTGATTTGGAAAATATTAGGTTAGTTTCCAATACACATTTGGCTATCCATGCCACATTCTCAGATTATAGAGCATTCATGAGCTTCATGAACCATCTCATATGACACACATTCATATTAGTATCAGATTATATCTTCACTTCATGAGGAAATGATGGAGCCAAAGGGATAGCCTTTGTATTATTGAGACACATACTTAGATGGATTGGACATATAGTATAAACATCAATTAGCACATGCTTGACCACCTAACTTCACTTAATGGGTGACATTGGGGTCAAAGGTGCAACCTTTGCATTTTTGAGACACTCTCAGGGAACTTAACACTCAACTATATTTATGATATTACTCTTGGTATAACACATACCCAACATTACTCAGCACCATCTAGCATCATTAAGCATCACAATAGGTTTCGTATTGGTCCACAAACCTGATGAAGTATAGTCATTCCTTTCTCTTCCTCTCTCTTACCCAATGTTTATATGTTCTTATTTCAGATATAACATATATAGTAAGAACTGATCTACGTTTTTTTTTCTCTTACAAATTTAAATTTCACAACATGCTCTCTCTACACACACCCAACATCACATAGTTTTATGGGCTTCACCCTTACAAGTAAGTTTAGGTATGCTTTCTATTTCACCTTTATCTTATTATTTCACTTTGCTGCATCACTAGAATAAAGGGGGGGGGTGAAATATAATCATATACAATGTCAAAATTTCTATCTTGAGTGTGCCTTGTGACACCCAACCCATAGGTCCCTCTTACATGCTCTCTTGACCCTTCTAGGCACCTTTTTGTTAATTCCCAGTCATTCATAGGCTTTTAGGACCTAATTTTGGCTCAGTCTAACCCTATTTTCCATGATTATTCCATCCCTTAAGTCCCATATCTATAGGAAAATATCATCCAAATTGGAATATAGTGCTATAACCTAGGGTGTCCCATTTCACACACTCCTATCCAATCACATTTTAAGCCTAAGAGACTATTTTCTCTTGATTACTCTTCCTCATTATATTAACCTAGTGAAAATGCATTTAACCCATGACCAATAAATCTCTATAAAATCCCACTCAAAGATCATTTAGAAGGGGTTGCAATTATCACAAAGAAAATCATAGAATACATGAAAAATCATTAAGGTAAATTTCCTTATTATCTACATACAACCATCTAATACAACTATCAACATATTCAAACCCTCACACTAGTCCCTAACCACCTCAAGCATAATGAGTTTAGCATTTTTTTCATCTTCATTACAACATTGCATAAAGCACAATCAAGTGGAAGAACTACATATGGCTTGATCCCTCTTTAGAGTATTGGTATGTAGGTAGCATGCCCACACAAGGGTTGTGGACACATGTTTAGGGCATATTACACACACTAACCCCCTTATTTCTCAAAGTTTTCATTCAAATTGAAGTATAAGGAAGATCTAAGGTTAGATATTATATCAGATCTACAAAGAGCTTCATCGATAGTCATGACTCAAAATTTCATAAAAAACTAATATAAGGATAGTAGATAAAACCCATAAAACTCAGATCTCTCTAACCATTTTAGAAAATAGTGGTAGGACCTAGACTATAACATCAGACCTTGAAGTGTCCTATTTTTGATGTTCCTATCCTTTCACCAAATGAAGGCCAAATCCTAGTTCATGACACTATCCCAATCTTACATAACTAGTATCAACCTCTATCTCAGTCATATAAACATAGTTTTAATCTAAGTTACGTTTCTCTTCTTTTATTACTATTTTTAGAAAGATATGAAAGTCAAATAAATTATACAATTCAGTACTTTATTTATTGTAATATATTATACTAATTTTGTCAACTCATACCCTTAGATAAATTAGGAATAAAACTCTAATATTCCTAAAACTATTAAATTAGTATCATTGCATATCTTGAAGAGATATTTTAATATTATATCTCATGGAGTTGAACATATAAATCTTGTGCCTTAGATTTTTTTATAAATAATCCTAAAATGATATGATGAAAGTCCCCTAATTATCTCCCAATCTCACTTAGTGAATCTAACTAAATAATTTTAACTAGAAGCATAAGGTCTTAAGATGAATAATATTTGACACTAGAAGGAATGTACTCCATAATAAAAATTATTGTATTACTATTTGATTTAAAATTAGTATGGATCCCTCTACATGGATCATTAGGCCTAGGTTTTGCCCTAGATTATTAATAATCTTATCCTTGCTAATTTACATAAAGACTAGGTCTAAGAGAGGGAGACTGACAACCCCATTTGACCCATCTAGTTCATCCACCTAGGTCAGCCAAATAGGGTTATCCCTATAGATGAACCCATATCATGGCTAGATTGGTTTACATTTAATGTTCCTAGATCTATTCATGACCTACATAAAAATCAAAAGAGGTACCTCCTATGATTCACACCCAATAGAGGATACATTTTTAGGAGAATGAAAATTCATATAAGACATTCATAGGATCCTAAATTTTTATCATGAAGGTATGTTTTTTAGACTCTTCCACTTATGTTTTATGGATGCATCCTATAACTTGTTTTTACACCTACTTGAATATTCCACCACATGATGGGAAGTGTTTAACAACACCATCTTGGCTCAATTCGGTAATCAATTAAAATGAGTGTCCTATACCAATATTTTTCTAGCATTAAAAGATAATTCAATGATAATGTTAAGTCATTAAAAGCTAAATTCTATAAGATGTACAACATATTAACTTTTTTATACAAACTAGATAACTAGATGACTCTAGAAATGTAAAAAAATACCTTAGACCCAAGAATTATAATGTTACTACATAAAAATACCCTTAATATATATTTTACACTAGCATATGTTGATTCCATTAAAGTAGACAAACATATAAACCTTCAAGGCCAAATGTCACAAATCATCAAAAAAATATTTCTAAATCTACCTACCTCAAATAATATTTTCAATACCAACCATAACGTTGCCAATGCCATAACTTGTGGTCATGACACTTCCCTTTAGGCATGTTATAGCTAACCATCATTTGGTCTTCCTTGGCCTAGTCAATAATTAAGTATCACCTAAATCTTGTAGTCAAAATTTTTATCCCTATCATGAAAAGTGTCTAAATTATACCCTAAGAATAGACCAATAATGATTTGGATGCTATACACATTATAGTATAGAATATCAATAATGACTTTAGGGGTATTCAAAGTTAGGTTGTTGTTGTCACCAAATATTTCACCCTAGAAGAGGGTATTTAAGCCTCTTCCATATTTTGGAAACATGGGAACACTTCTAGGTATGTGGGTGTTCCCATAGTGGAAGTGAGCCTCTAGGTTTAAGGGCTAGCTCCTTGAATGTATTTTGAAGTGCTTACCACCTAAACTAGTTGATTAATTGTGGAAAAAATGGATAAATGTTACATGAAATGAAACTAATCTAAGGGGGTGATACATAAAGATGATTTCCATATGACCATTATAATTCTTCACTAAAAAATAAGGCATACAAGCTAACTTCCAAGTCCTAAGAGATTTTAACATTAGTGTTTCAATATGTAGGTGAGATGTATGAAGGCTATATAAGTTAACTAAACCATAAGATATGTTGGTTGAATATTTTGTCGATCAATGTAATAATAAACAAAGTAGGTCTAATCAACCAAAGTAGGAAGATTTGTCATCCAAATGTGTAGGTTTACCACATCAAAAGGGGACTAATCTCTCCTCTCATCAAGGGGAGGTTCCATATGGATATGCTATATATGTATATAAATAGAAAATAATACTCAAGGGTAGGAAAAACCATCCATCTCTTTTTTTTTCAAGATGATGCATGTAGATCAAAGGAGAAATCTCAAGGGAAATGACAAAAATCACTCCTCTTATTTTAGAAGTACTATTCAACAAACCACAAGAACACTCCTAGTAGTAAAAGCAAAATGTAATCAAGGATGTAGTAACCAGCAAATTGAGATGTAGCACAAAGTCTCCACTTGAATTTCTCAAGAGTAAGATACAAAGGACAATGAGGGCACAAACTTATCCTAAGGTCCTTTACACATAAATGAAAAGAAAACACACTAAAGGCAATTTTGGGGGCACAAAGTCTCTCCACAGTTAACTACAGGACACCTTCCTGACTACTTTCACTAATTCTGCTTGTTGAATTAGAGGAATATAAAATATATTAAGGAAAAAGACATAAGAATAGTTTCCCCAACAACAAAGATATCACAGCATAAAGTCTAAAAAGTCACTTGCTTTCTTATTCCAATAAAAAAAATATGATCAACAATCTGAGCTCAAAGTCTCAGTAATGCCTTTCAATTTGGGTAGAGTTTTGTTTTTGATTGTCAAGAAGAGATCCATTTACAATAACAGAGAGTCCCTTATATAGCCTCTCTAAGAAGGACTCAGGAACAGTAACACATCATGTTGCATTGAAGTTTGTTAAGAAGACAAGCTGGAATTTAGGGGCATCTACCCATTTATTTTTCTCAATGTAGAAAAACAAGTCACTATATTGAAAGTTTACATCTTTCAATGTCCACCTGGTGATCTGATCCTTCTTCATCATTCCTCATTTTTTGGTCAATTTAATTGAGTTCTGGATTCATTTTGATGTTATATTCCTTAGTCACTTTTTGCTAGTTTTGGCCTTAAAGCCTTTGAATGCATTTAGGTATGTGCTTTACAAGGATCAATGGATATTTCATTGTCACAACTTTGACATCCATGGGCATGTCATTGCATTTTCAATGGCTAGTTCATTGTTCTTGAATTTGACATCTTCGGGTGCGTCACCCCTTGGTCCTTCTTTAGCTTTCCTATTTTTCATCCTCCTGAAGGGAAGGTGACCCTTTAGCTTTGGGGGAGTGTCCTTTAAGTTGGTATTCGAGAGTCCCCCATAAGGGCACTTGCCCTTCGGGGTCCTTTGGTGGCCTTTACTTTGAAGTCCTTTGAAACATTTCCCGTAGACAATTCCTGCAGAAAAAAGTCTGTAGACATTTCTTGTAGACAAAAAGTCTGTAGATATTTTCCCATAGACAAAAATTCCACATAAATTATTACTTTGGCTTTGATAAACACTTTCGGGCTTTCCTCCTGCAATCTTTCCAAATTCCTTCAGACTTTTTGTCTGAAGGAATTCCTCTGAACAAAAGGTCTGAAGGAATTATGCCTTAGTCTTTTTTGACTGACTTAAACAAAAATTTGAAAGAGTTTATCTTTTGAGGCTTCTTTCAAAATGACCCTTTAGAAGGGTACTTTTGTCGACCAAGTGCCCTCCACAAGGGCACTTGTCCTTTGGGAGGCTCTTTTGAACTTTTGCTTTGAACTGCTCCTTTGAACCAATCCATCAAACCAAGCTTTAAACCATGCTTTGAAACAAGCTTCAAACTGATTTTGAACCAAGATTTAAACCAATATGGTTCAATCCGATGAACCCTTTGATTGAACCAAGCCTTTAAACCAAGCAGATGAACCAAGGCATTGAACTGAGTGGATGAACCTACTGAGTAAACCAAAGCATTAAACCACTTGGTTGAACCTTGAACCCATTGAACCTTTGAAAGAAAGTGGTTCAATGGTTCAATGGTTTAATGGTTCAAGCCTTCTTCTCTTTGATAAGTTTTTTGAAGACGTTGAACCTTGATGAAGTTCTTAACTCTTGCCAATGACATTGAACCTTTGAACTTGTTGAATGCATTAAACCAAAATGGTTCAAGGTTCAATGGTTTAATGGTTCAATGGTTGGATTCTTTCTTAGATTCTTGTCGATGGAGATTTTTGATTGAACCAAGGTGCTAAACCAATCCTAAAAGTGACTAAGTGTTGGACATTGATTCTTTTGATTGAACTCGCCTGTATAAGCCTTTGAACCTATAGAAATGAACCTACCTGTAGAGTCTGTAGATTCTTGAGAAGCTTGAAAAATGAGGAATTTGAATGCCCAGGACAAATTTTAGAAAGGGAAGAGACAATTTTGGTCTGTAGGACCAAAATAGTTCAAATGTTGTCCCAAAAATGAGTGATATTTTTGGAGGACAATAGCTAGCTCAAGTTGGGGAACTTATATCAATTATAAAGAGGAATTGAAGGGAGTAGAATCCAGAAACTCCAGTGTCTTCATGTGTACCATTGGGCTATGGAGTCATGCTACCCAAAAATGAAAGGCATAAAAAATGGAAACAAATAAAACAAAATAGAATTAAAAACTATACAAATATACATATGTATATATGAAATGATCTGATACTTCAAGAATTGAAGTATTTCAGATGCTACTTCTTGAGAGACATTGAGAATAGTAATCTATCCTGGTAAACTAGTAAGAAGACATTTTGTCCCCAAAAATAGTGTGGGGTGAATTGAACTCTCCACTAGGAAACTAATTTTTTGCATCTTCCTCTTGGCTCTTTCTTCTTCTTACCCCATGGCATGATGTGGTCTTCAATTTGAAATCCATAACTCCTTACTTTCTTGGCAAAGGGTTCCCTTGCCTGATTTTGATTTATAAGAGCATGGTCCATTACCATAATTGGTTTTTCTTCTAGTTTAGTCTAGCATATGATTGGATTGTCCACATCAAACTCCTAACAAGCTATCAGCTTAGCATCTCCTTTGATGTGAAGGAGTTTGATTTCTTCATCTTGAGCAATCTTCAATCTGAGCAATAGAGATTTGTATCTACCTATGTTGTTGGTGTTGTTGACTTACAAATCACATGAAGGAAGAATATCTCGTTGAGGAGATATCAACATAGTCCCAATTCCATCATTGGTGGGTGAATGGCTACCATCAAATTCTAGGATCCAAGCATCATGAGAAGCTGATCTCTTATTAGATTTCTCTTCATTAGAGATGGAAGATACTTCCTTATTTGTATTACACCTTACCAATTCTCCTAAAGTCTTGTTTGGATTAGTTCATATATTGTTAGCTATAGGACTTTCATCTATAGAAACATGAACATTCTCTGTGGTCAAGAAATAATTACCCATGCCTGAAGACTCAAACAAAATTTGTGTTGTAGGGGCTAATGTTTGGGTGACCACTTATTTTGCCTCCTTTTCAAGGAGCAATCTCTTCATCATGCCTTGGACAGGGATCCTTGCCTCAGACAAGTCCATGCTTACTTCTCCTCCCATGTCTTTGCAAAAATTTCATCCAAGTAAAATGCCATAAGATGCTAGGATGTCAGCCACCAAGATAGTCATCTTGATTCTCTTGTCTGGAAAGGTTGCCAATGCAAATTAGGCATCTTTTATTTTCCCCAATAGTGGTACTTGCTTTTTCTCTATGGATAAACATCTCCAAAATGTCTTGGTCAGTGTAAGGCCTAGAGACTCAACTACTTTAGTAGGCATGAAATTTTCAGATGCCCCAAAATCAATGATGTAATTATTGAGCTGATAATGATTTATTAACAGGGAAACATAGAAAGGTTCTATTTTCCTTAGGGGTAGCTAGAGGAGTAATGATAAGATTATTTGGAATGGGCATGTTCTTTGGGGAATCAAGAATTATTTTTTTAACCTCTTGTCTTGTAGGTATGGTTTGGTTCTTGAAACATTGGACCAACGTATCCAATTTATCAAGATTGGACTACAAATATTCAAATTCAGACATTTGTATTTTGGTCTTTTTGACATGATCAATTATGTCAAATGTTTGAATTCAGCTAGGTATAGAACAAGATATTTCAACTTTTTGAGTTTTAGGAGGGATGGGAGGAGGGTTTGTTTGTGATATTAAAGTAGAAGGTGAAGGTGAAATTGATTTACTTACATTTTGGGTGATCATTAGATCCTTTGACTAAAAATTAGTGCAGTTCCATGCTTAACAATTGTAATTATTGGTTAAGGTTGCTCCTCTGTCTTCCCTTTATCAGCTTACTAGATTGATTGGTTCTTAGACCTGGTAAACACTACATATGATCCATTAATAGCTTCTCCTTTACTTCTAGGTTCATCTTGGTAGTTCAAAAAACCAATGTGGGAGTCACCATCTAATTCTTCTTTATCCTCCATGAAGAGATCAGTGTCATTTTATTGATTCAATTTAAGCTAGAAAGAGAAGTCTGATTCTACTTCAAGATATCCCATTGCTAAATTGGTTAGAGGAGCTTCTAGGGCAAGTTTCCCTTTTAGGGTAGGAAGGAAATTCTATTGCCCTTGATTCCTAGTAGCATTGCCCTGATATGATTGATTTGGGAATGTCCTTCTTGGCATATCTCTATATGGAGTAGAAGACATTCCCTGAGCCATTTGCTTTTTGAGAGCAAGCAACTCATTTTCCAATTTTTGCACAATTAGATCTATGGTGCTTGTAGACGAATATTCAGAAGATGATGAAGCTCTATTTCTATTTGGATCTCTTCTTATCTTCCCTGCTAATATGAGATCATCTTCTACCTTAGTGGTCAAATGTTGAGCTATAGCAAGATCTATTTGAGCAGCACATCTCAATAGAAAACTTACTTCAAGTAACAGAGAATTAATGAAGAAGCATTTAAGATTCTCAACTATAGGTCAAGCAATTACAAGAATTTTGTTTCTCAATTTGTCAAATTTGGCTATGAATTCTCTCATTGGTTCATGAGGCTCTTTCTTCATTTGTGTAAGTTGAGCTAGAAAAGCATGTGCATCTTCTGCAGGTTTGAATATGGCTTCAAACTTATCTTTGAGAGTATTCCAATCAATCATTGACCGAGCCTGTAGATGATAAAACCAATTTGAATTAGCACCTTGTAATGTTTCTACAAATAACTTGACTGCTACATCTTCAAATTCTACTCCAATTACTCCACATGCTATGTTGAAGGCTGCAATGTGTTCATCAGGATGAACTTTCCCATCACCATAGAATTTGGGGAAATTCTTCTTTGAACTACATGGAAGCTCATGTAGAGGTGGAGTAAGATTGAGAGGACCAAAAGCATTACCCTAAGGGCCTTTAACTACCATTATAGGACTATCAAAAGGAGGGATAACAAATCTTAGAGGGGTAATTATTGGCAAAGCTTTATCAACTGTAAAAGTAGATACTTCGTCTGGCAATGGAGATCTGACTTTAGTAGGAGGAAATCTCTTGGTTCATTGGAGAGAATATGGTGAAGGAAATAGATCAAAATCACTTTGTTGTACCAACTCGAATACAGAGTCAAAAATACCTTTAGCCCTTTGGCTTCATGTATAACTTGAATCTGAAAGATTGTGAAACAAAAATGGAAAAGAATTGACCTTGTGTCAGTTTGAAGCTTGAGGCATTAAAATACATGTTCTTTCTTGGTTAGTGTGGAGGTGAATGGTAAGGCTATAAATGGATAAAGAGTTATATATGAATTGGAGTTGCTAGAGCCTATAATGGATAAGGGTTATAATGATAATGGGTTAGACACAGGTTATGTTTCAATCTGAAACTTGAGGTTTCAAATTGCACAAAATTATGTATATCCCCAGTGGAGTCACCAAAAACTATTGGTTGAATATTTTGTTGATAAACAAACTGATAAACAAAATAGGTCTGATTAGCCAAAGTAGGAAGATTTTTCATCTAAATGTGTAGGTTTAATACATCAAAAGGGGAGTAATCTCTCCTCTCATCAAGGGGAGGTTCCCTATGGATATGTTATATATGTATATAAATAGAAAATAATACTCAAGGGTAGGACAAACCATCCATCTCTCTTTTTTTAGAGATGATGCGAGCAGATCAAAGGAGAAATCTCAAGGGAAATGACAGAAAACACTCCTCTTCCTTTAGAAGTACTATTCAACAAACAATAAGAACACTCTTGGTAGTAAAAGCAAAATGTAATCAAGGATGTGGTAACTAGAAAAATGAGATGTAGCACAAAGTCTCCACCTCGATTGCTCAAGAGTAAGATACGAAGGACAATGAGGGAACAAAGTTGTTCCAAAGTCCTTTACATATAAATGAAAAGAAAACACACTAAAGGCAATTATGGGGGCATAAAGTCTCTCCAAATTTAACTTTAAGACACCTTCCTGACTACTTTCACTAATTTTGCTTATTGAATTAAAGGAATAAAAAATATATTAAGGAAAAATACATAAGAACAGTTTCCCCAACAACAAAGATATCATAGCACAAAGTCTAAAAATTTACTTGCTTTCTTATTCCAATAACAAAATATGATCAACAATCTGAGCTCAAAGTCTCAGTAATGCCTTTCAATTTGGGCAGAGTTTCATTTTTGATTGTTAAAAAGAGATTCATTTACAATAAAAGAGAATCCCTTATATAGCCTCTTCAAGAAGGACTCAAGAATAGTAACACATCATGTTGCATTGAAATTTGTTAAGAAGATAGGTTGGAATTTATGGGCATCTACCCATTTGATTTTATCAATGTAGAGAAACAAGTCACAATATTGAAAGTTTGCATCTTTCAATGTTGACCTAGTGATCTGATCCTTCTTCATCGTTCCTCTTTTTTTGGTTAATTGAATTGGCACCTGGATTCATTTTGATGTTTAGTTCCTTGATTTTTTTTGGTTTTGGCCTTAAATCCTTTGAATGCATTTGGGTATGTTCTTTACAAGGATCAACGTCTATTTCATTGTCGTAACTTTGACATCCACAGGCACGTCACTACATTTTCAACGGCTAGTTCATTGTTCTTGAATTTGACATCTTCAGGTGCATCACCCCTTGGTCCTTATTCAATTTTCCTATTTTGCATCCTCTCTAAGGGAAGGTGACCCTTTGGCTTTAGGGGAGTGTCCTTTAAGTTGGTAGCTAAGAGTCCCCCACAAGGGCACCTGCCCTTCAGGGTCCTTTTGTGGCCTTTCCTTTGGAGTCCTTCAAAACATTACCCACAGACAATTTCAATGGACAAAAAGTTTGCAAACATTTCTCATGGACAAAAAGTCTATGGATATTTTCTTGTGGACAAAAAGTCTACAAAAATTATTGCTTTGGCTTTGATAAACTCTTTCGGGCTTTCCTCCCGCAGTCTTTTCAAATTCCTTCAGATAAAAAGTCTAAAGGAATTATGCCTTAGTCTTTTTTGACTGACTTAAATAGAAATCCAAAAGAATTTACCTTTTGAGGATTCTTTGAAAATGACCCTTCTAAAGGGTACTTTTGTCGACCAAGTGCCCTCTATAAGGGCACTTGTCCTTCAGGAGGCTCTTTTGAACTTTTGCTTTAAACTGCTCCTTTGAACCAATCCGTTGAACCAAGCTTTGAACCATGCTTTGAACCAAGCTTTAAGCTGACTTTGAACCAATATTTGAACCAAGATGGCTCAAGCCGATGAACCCTTTGATTGAACCAAGCCTTTGAACCAAGTAGATGAACCAAAGCATTGAACCGAGTGGATGAACCAACTGAGTGAACTGAAGCATTGAACTACTTGGTTAAACCGATTATTGAACTGAAGCATTGAACCACTTGGTTGTACCTTGAACCCATTGAACCTTTGAACCAAAGTGGTTCAATGGTTCAATGGTTCAATGGTTCAATCCTTCTTCTCTTTGATAAGTGTTTTGAAGCTGTTGAATCTTGATGAAGTGCTCAACTCTTGCCGATGATGTTGAACCTTTGAACTTTTTGAACTCGTTGAACCAAAATGATTCAAGGTTCAATGGTTCAATGGTTTAATGGTTGGATTCTTACTTAGATGCTTCCCAATGGAGATTTTTGAATGAACCAAGGCGCTGAACCAATCCTGAAAATGACTAAGTGTTGGAAATTGATTCTTTTGATTGAACCCGCCTATAGAAGCCTTTGAACCTATAGAAATGATCCTACCTATAGAGTCCATAGATTCTTGAGAATCTTGGAAAATGAGGAATTTGATTTCCCAGTACAAATTTTAGAAAGGGAAGAGACAATTTTGGTCTGTAGGACCAAAATAGTTGAAATGTTGTCCCAAAAATGAGTGATATTTTTTGGGGACAACAGGATAGTTATAGACACTAAGGCTCATTTTAAACTTAAAATAAAGACCCATACACTTGACCACACATCATATGACTTCATAGAATAGGAAATATTGCATAAACATGAGATGATAAGGAAAGAAAGGATAGAAGATTATCAATTGTCATCACCATACATCACTTTTCACATTTACACAAATGTTCATTGACTTAAAACCAAACTTGCATTAATTTTTCAAAGGTAAAATACAATGTTATTCTAGTATGTCTTCGCCATACATGGAGTGGACTTTTTTAAAAGATCCAAAATGGATGCTACTTATAGAATTAGAGAAAGAGGAGAAGAGAATGAAGTAAATAAGTTCAAGGGTCATAATGCTACATGTCAAGTCATGAAAACTAGTTATATTGAATGAGAATGGAGTTTGAAATATACCATGAATTTCCCCTTAGATAAGTGTCCATATAAAAGATGATGAACTCTCCAAAATGGCATAGAGACTTTTTAGCTGGCCTTTGTGAAACTTCATTCATCGAGGATCATCTTTTGATATTTTGAAATTAGATTAGGGAGATTTGACACATATGTACTATCTTAGGGATGTGGAAAACATGCTATGATAGTCATAAGATGTTATCTTAAATTCTAGTTATCTTCATGGCACTTGTATTCACCATATGTAGTCATTCATTGGTCTCCTAGACCTCATTCTTCATATTTTTCATCTAATAAGCCCTGGGAATCACTGTTTATATTCGATCTCTTTCTAAGACTACCTATGATGGATGGTGTAGTAGGGGTTTTTACATACCCATTTGTTTTATGTGCCTTCTTGGGACTAAAATTTTTACTAGATGATCTTGACTAAGATTTAATGGTGGCATATGAGTCTAAAGTATTTTATTTGCCATAGAATATTTTTATATTATATGTCTGCCTATGTGGCATTTCCTTGACACATTACTCATTTCATTTTAAAATATGCATGCTATCTCTCTAAACACTTTTCTTCATCTCAATCCCCCTAGAATCTAATCAAATTTTCTCTTTTGATCTCCTCAAGAGTCTCATATCCTTGACATTCAATGTTAGCCATTGATCTTTGATCTACATTAGAGATTGTGACACTTGGTAGACCTACATGCCTTTTTGGACCCTATTTCTAATATCTATATGATCAAACACACTTACACCATGTGGTGGACCTACATGTAATATGGGATTATTGACTTAGTGGCTTCATGTACACCATCAATCCCCATTTATGTAGTTAAATGTGTGTCATCGATATTTGATGTATGTGATCAAATACACATCATTGATATTTTATCTATGTGATCTTATTAATCTTTAATCTATGTGGTCAAATGTGCACCATTGATCTTTGATTTGTGGGATCAAATCTGGACCATTAATCTACTATCAAATCACCATGATCATGACACTTGGCACCATCATGAGCATTCTTAAGATCTTGTGACTTATTTACTTCATGCTCATCATCAATATTTGATTATATGATTAAACATGCAATATTGATAATTGATCTTGAATAATTGACCCCAATATTTAACATGGATAATTGATCATATTTTTTACATAAAAATATGTACCATCAATATTAATATAGGCTTTTTGACTTATTAACTTCACTGTCAATCATGTGCCATTGATCTTTGATCTTGATTTAGTGAGGATTTAACACATGGTAGCTGGAAGGGTTATGAACTCCATGATTATATTTATTTGAGTCTAAATAGATAGATCTTATGACTTAAATTTAACATTCCCCACTCTATGCTTATGATTCATCTTGAACATTCTCATCTTCTTCAAATAAGATATTTTAACCATGAAGTGATTTAATCTAGGAAATTAATATTTTTCAATGAGATGATATTCTCCATAGCACTTGTAGGTGTCCATTCATGGTGGATGACTATGCATACATGGGAAATAAGCTATTATAGTCCATCCTTATCATTTGAAGGGTTATTGATCACTCAAATAACTATACATGGAAATATAAGAAATGAATTTTTTGCCTACCAAGGCTTTGATGAACCACTAAGACTTTGTGTAAACCTCAATGTATCTGAATTCTCAAACACCATAAAAACTTGTCACTTTCTTATATGACTCTAAAATGACCCCTAAATGACTCAAAATGACATAAGGACTTTAATATACCATGAAAAAGGATAAAAAATATGAAATGAAATAAAATGGACTAATAAACACTCTATGAAATTATAATAAACCCCTACATAAGTTTTTGACTATAGGGGGTTGACCCATTCTTGACTTGTGGTCCAGAATGGTCAATATTCTTGGTGATTTCCTAGGGGTGGTATGCTTGTTATACCATGAATAGATGCCTAATATTTTCCATTGGAATATATATTCACATGTACACCATATTGACAAATAATTTAAATTTTACAATGCACCAAATAATAGAAACAACACACAAGACAATAAAAACACATGTGCTCATGGGCACTTATGAAACCCATACACAAAAACCAAAATAACTAATTCAAACACTAACTAACTTGAAATTAACACTTCCTCTAGGATTAAAGTGTAATTTTTAAACCTATTTTGTTTCATGGAATGAAGGATTTAATGAGGCATGTAGCCTTTTGACCCTTGGCATTGATGTCTCTATCTTCTTCATGGTGTTTGCCAACATCATTGGCATGATGTTTAATGAGAACCAAACAGGTCCAACTAGGTTAGCTATGGAAACTAAATATTATTTCATCAAAATATCTTCAAATTTCTTATTGGATTCCTCAAATACAACATCTAATGGTGGTTTAACAAGACATACCTTCTTGGTTTTCATGGTGCTTTCAATAAGATTGGGTTTCTTCTCAACTGTAATTTATTCAAGATCATAAAGAAACTCTACATAGTCCACCCAATCTTGGTCATTGTCCATAATGGAAATATATTTAACCACCTTCTCAAGTACTTGACCTTTAAATTGGAAAATCTCTTCAAGTTCTTGAAAAAGATTCATTTATAGTTGCCAATCATCTCCATTATCTTTATCATCTAAAACCACTACCTCTTCAATCTTATCTTCTTGATGTATGAGGTCATCAAGATGATGTTATTCATTCTATAATGCATCTAAGGGTGATTGAAACTTAGTCTAAGGTATTGATTCATTTTCAAGAATAAAAACTTTCACCTTGGTTGTAAGACATTCTTCTAAGACTGCAACTTCTTGAGGAGTAAATTGACCTTCACATTTATTCTTGATAGTATAATCCACTTTATAATTGAGATGGTCATCCACAAATTCATGATCAGATGTGAATTTTTCTTTAAATAAATATCTTTTCAAGTCTTTACAACATTCCTCATGGATATTTTTAAAAGATTCTTCAATATGTTTCTATTCATTCAAGAAGGTAGGATTACCCTTTTGTTCACCAAGGGAAGTCCCTATGGTGATTTCTTCTTCATAGTCACTCATGAAATCTTATTGATCATATATGACTTAAGATCTTTCCTCTTCACTTTCTTCTATCAAGATAGGCTCTTATTCAAAAAAGGTTTCGGTGGAGGGTTGGTGAATAGGCTCATGAGAAGGAGATGGAATATGAGGTGTAGTGGAAGGCTAATGAATGGATTTAGGAAAGAGGATTGTACTATTAATCTCATGTGGAATTGGTTTTTTGGGAAACATAAAAGGAAAAACACATACATAATCTAGAGTTTAACCTTGAAAATAGCCTCATTGAGGCTCTTAGATAACATCATGTTCATTTTCAAGTCCTTTGTGCTCCTACATATTTAGCCTATCTATTGAGAATTGAAGGAACTTCATTACCAAGTTAATTTGCTCTTTGATATCGAATTGAGTTCCTTCAAGATATTTAAACATATCCAAAACTTGCATACAACTTGGGACCACACCTTTTAACCATTCCATGAGGTGATTAAGGAGCACATCATACTCATCATCCCATGTTATCATACCATCTTTATTAACTACTAACTATGGTATGAGGGCCAACACAGACTTCATGTAATATGGAAATAATGGAGGAGGATGTGGTTAATAGTGGGTATCAAGACTATATATAAATTTTTGTAATTGAGTTTATAATAATTCACAGCTTTCCTCTTGGTATCTTTATTTAGAATCATAGGAATCATTTGATTTTTCATGACAAGACTCATGGGAATACTCTTTAGGTTAATAGGCATCATGGTATGGCTTTTTGGACTCATATTAAGGTTGATAGGAAGGTATTTATTTATAGGTTTCTTGTTATGCTTCCTCATAGGGTTGTCTAACAACATGATTTCTATATGGAGAGGGAAATGGAGGGCCATAGAGCTTCCATGGCTCATAGGATTGGTAGGAATTTTGATGATTGTTGAGGAGTAAAATGTGATTCATATCAAGATTGATATGGAGGTCCATGATAGGGTTATTCACCATAGCTATTCATATAAATCTCATATGTTAAATGAGATGAATAAATGATAAAAATATTTAATGATATATACATGGGCTAATTACAACCAAAAATTTTCATTCAAAGTCACCATTGGTGCTAACTTACTTGCTTCCAAAAGATGAATAGGGGAAAAAACAACAACACTCTTCCCACTCTCTTAGACTTGATCCCACCAAGCATGTTATAACTATTGTAAAAAAATATTACACCCTAGAAAAGGGTGTTCAATACTCTTCCAGATTTAGGCAACATGGTAACACTTCTAGGTATGTGGTTGTACCTATAGTGGAAGTGAGCCTATAGGTTTAAGGGTTATCTCCCTAAATGTATCTTGAATTTATTATCAACTAATTATTTGGTTGATTATGCGGAAAGGGATAGAGTTTTCATGAAATGAAACAAATCTAAGAGGGTGATACATCAATATGATTTCCATATGACCATTGTACTTTGTGTACTAATAATTAGGGCATACAAGCTAACTTCTAAGTCCTAAGAGATTTTAACATGAGTTTCAATATGAAGGTGAGATGTATGAAGTTTATACAATTTAAGTGAACCATGGGATATTTTAAACACTCAGTCTCATTGTAAACTTAAAATATAGACCCATACACTTGACCACACTTTATATGACCTACTAAAATAGTAACCCTTATATAAACATGAGATGATAAGGGAATAAAGGATATAATATTATCACTTTGCATCGCCATACATCACTTTACACACTTAGACAAATGTTCATGAACTCAAAACTAAACTTAGGTCAATTTTTCAAAGGCAAAATACAATGTCATTCTAGTAGGGATTTACCATATATGGAGTGGAATTTTTTACAAGAGCCAAAATGGTTGCTACTTATATAATTAGAAAAAGAAGATAAGAAAATGAAGTAAAGAGGTTTAAGGGTCACAATGCCACATGTAAAGGCATGAAAACCAATTAAATTGTAGGATAATGAAGTGTAAAATATACCATGAATGTCTCCTTGTACAAGTGTCTATATAAAATATGACAAAATTTCAAAAATGGCATAGAGATGCTTCAATTGGCCTTTTGTGAAACTGTCTTCATCAATGATCATCTGTCGAGCTTTTAAAACTATATTTAGGAGAGTTGACACATATGTACTATCTTAATGAGGTTGAAAACATGCTATTATAGTCATAATGTGTTCTCCTAACTACTAATTTTATTTTAGACACTTGTATTCATCATCTATAGTCATTCACTAGTCTCTTGGACCTCATTCTTCACATTTGTCATCCAATAAGCCCTAGAAGTCACTATTTATCTTTGATTTCTATCCAAGACTGACTATGATGGATGGTGTAGTAAGGGTGTTTCCATACCCATGTATTAAATGTGCCTTCCTAGGACTACATGGTTTATGAGATGATCTTGATTAAGGTTTAATAATGGCATATGAGTCTGAAGTATTTACTTTTTCATAGAATCTTTTGATCTTACATTTCTGACTATGTGGAATTTCCCTTACACATTGCTCATTTAATTTTAAATTATTATTATTATCAATTTAGATAGGTGTCTTTATCTTCTACCACTAGAACCTAATCAAATTTTCTCCATTGATCTCTTTAGGAGTCTCATAGCCTTGACATTTAATGTCAGCCATTGAACTTTGATCTACATCAGAGATTGTGATACTTGATATCCCCATGTGCCTTTTTTGTACCCTATTACTAGTATCCATATGATCAAATGCACTTATGCCATGTGGTGGTCCTATGTGTAATATGGGTTCATTGACTTATTGACCTCATGCACACCATTTATCCCCATCTACATGATTAAATGTGTGCTATCAATTTTTGATCTATGTGATCAAACATGCACCATTGATATTTGATATATGTGATCAAATTTACACCATTCATCTTTGATTTGTATGTCAAAATGTGCACCATTGATATTCAATTTATGTGATTAAATGTGAGCCATCAATCTTATATCAATTGACCATGATCATTACACTTGGAACCATCATGTTCAATCTCAAGATCCTCTAACTTATTGACTTCATGATCATGATCTATATTTGATTACATGATTAAATGCACATCATCAATCCTTGATATTGACTCATTGACACCAATCCTAAACATGGATCATTGATCAGATTTTTTACATAAAAATACACAACATTGATCTTGATATGGGGTCTTTGACTTATTAGCTTTGTTATCACTCATGTGCCATCAATATTTGATCTTTATTAAGTGAGGCTTTGACACTTGGCATCTAGAATGCTTATGAATTCCATGGTTATATTTCTTTGAGTCCAAATAACTAGTTCCTATGACTTTAATTTAACATTCCCTACTCTAGCCTTATGATCCATCCTTAACAACTTCATCTTCTTCAAACAAGCTCTTTCAAACATGAAGTGATTGAAGGTAGAAAATTAATCTTTTCAACATGATGATCTTCTCCATATCACTTTTAGGTGCCCATTTATAATGGATGACTATGCATACATGGGAAATAGGCTGTTATATTCCATCTTTGTCATTTGAAGTGATCTTGATCACTCATCTAATTGTGCATGGAAATACATGAAATGACTATTTGTCTTACCAAGGCTTTGATGAACCATTTAGAATTTTTTTAAACCTCCTTGATGTCTTTGAATACTCAAACACCATGTAAACCTATCACTTTCACATATGACTCTAAAATGACCCCTAAATGACTCAAAATGATATAAGGACTTAAATAAACCATGACTAAGGCTAAAAATTATTAAATGACACCAAATGGATATGAAACACCCTATGACATTATAATAAACCCCTATAGAAGTTTTTGACTATAGGCGGTTGACCCATTCTTCAATTATGGTCAAGAATGGTAAACATATATCAATAATTATGGGGATAATTACAATATAAATTTCACCTATAAAATGTGTGACATCCTATAACCATTATAGTAACCAACTAAATCCCTTACCCAATAAGCTTTAATAGATTAATATTTTTGAGTTGACACTACCAAAGTAGTGTTGTGTGCATAACACAACCCAACATTAGGAGTTAAATTATATTTAGTTTTTAAGTTCATTTGACATTTTCCAAAGAGAAATGAAATAATATGAGTTGGTCTTAAGCCACCCAAATTCCACCAATCACCTTGATGTCCCTAATTCTTTAAGATATTTGAGAACTAATTTGGTATAAAGGACCTTAGAATTCCTCATCCAAGAGGATAATGAGGTTGAATAGACAACCAATGAGGTTCATGTTTTTGAGAATTATCAAATTAAAAATTATGCTATAGGGAGTTAGATACAACATCAATTCCTTAATACGTCCACTCCTAATAATGGTGTAACCTCTCTTTAATCCTAGAGAAAGAAATGATCTTCCACCTATAAAATATAATAACCTAGATCCTCCAAAGAGGTCCATCCCGCTCCTAGTAAGATTGGATATAACATATTATAATACATGAACAATATCAAGCCAAAAATAACATTACATGAGTTTTCCTAGATCACTCAATAAATAGGCCTCCTCCTAAAGTCTCAGATAGACAAACAAACTCAACCCAATCCTAAGACTATACACACCAATGTGATATTAAATAATAACAAGGAAGAGGTTACTCCTTTCCTCCTTACCATTAGGGTGTTTGGTAAGAACTTACATAAATGTCTTGTTAGCTAAATATCTTGGGTAAAATTCATGCCAATTTGATTTTGTCAAATATTAAGACAAATTCCTATTAAATTAGACAAAATAGTAGTTTAAATAGATAAGTCTGAGCTTAATATGGTAGGTGATCTCCTAAATCTCAACATGATGTTAGAGTCTAAACCCAGAGTCCAATAGTTTATAAAAATTCAAGTGGTGGAGATCCCATAAGCTTATAGAATGATACTTAGTAGGGATTCATCTTAAATCATATATGGGTATATGAATATTAAATTAACCCATATATGGATGCTTTGGAGATGCATTTCTAATCAAATTCATGTTGAAAGAGATCCCAAGATGAAACATTTCATCATGGAATATAATGTAATAAATGAGAAGATAAACATAGTATCTTTTGGCATAGGCATTTATACCTGGTCTAAAAAATGAGCAAAAGACCAAGATAATGATAATTCTTAGTCATCAAGATTTTGGTCTATGTATGTTTATAGGGCCCATTCTAAACAAGGCACTAGTGTTAATATCTTGTCTATTGATCGACATGGAAAATAACATTTATCTTCTTTTAGGTTACATTTCTCATGCACAAACAACATTATGGTGTATGAAGGACTGATTCTAGGTCTATAATTATCCCTAAAGCACAATGTTAAAGTCTTAAAGGCATTTGTGGATTCTCAATTATTAAATAATTGGCTTAGAAGTAAGTTATAATTATGTTATCTTAATAAAATATAAAGTGTGGGAATTAATAGATATATTTTATGCGTTCATTGTCATTCATATCCCTATAAAAGAGAGCTAGTTTGCATATCATGTTTTATCTTTTGATAAAAATATATCTCCTTTAGATGGCCCAAAACTACAACACTTTTCCATATAGATCGAACCTTACCATTAGTTATATACAATGTTTAAAATTTATAGGTTTCTGATGATGATCACCATATACTAGATTTATTAAATAGCTTTGAGGTCTTTAGTGATTAGATAATAGATGAGAAAAATATAGATGACCCCATTAGTAGGGAATGTGATAAAGATAGTATTATGAACTTGGGATAAAATCACATCCTGAAAGGCTTGATTTCATTAGAGAGTGTTTGACCTAGATAAACCTATACACAAACTAGAAAGACTAATTAATGTTTATGAATAGTTTATCACCACCAACCTAGGCCCATCTAACCACCCTAAAATAATTCATATTGGTCTCAAATATACTCCACATGAAATATAATAACTCAAAGGATTAATTAAATGGTATATATTCCATTACCTAGACATTAAAATATCATATTTTATTTGACCTTAGTGTGATAATACACACCATTCTACTCATGAAGAAAAAAAAGCCATTTAGGTAGAGGCACAAACCTATGAACCCAATTATAGATCCCTTTATCCACAAATAGGTTGAGAAGCTTCTTTTGGTTTGGATTATCTTCCAAGATTGGAATTCTACATGGCTTGCTAACCTAGTTACCATTCATGAAAAGAGTGGATAAATTCAATTCTGTGTTGATTTTAGGAACCTAAATTGGGAATATAATAAATACAACTATCCCATTCCCTCTTAGATTAATTAATTGAGATGTTAATATGGTCTTAGATGATGTACTTCTTGGAGGATTTTTTGGATATAAATAATTCCTAGTAGATCCTAAAACTATAGTGAAAACTACATTCACAATTAAGAGGGTAACCTTCACTTACGAAATGATTCCATTTGGTCTCATTAATGTAGGGTCCACATTTCAAATATGTATGGACTCTGAATTTGAGGGACCAATCAGTAAATGCATGATTTTTATATGGATGATTTATATATTTTCTCAAATCACATATATGATCATGCCCACCACTTATAAAGGATATTTAAAAGGTACAAAAGGTATGGTATTTATCTAAACCTAAATAAGACAATAATTTTCATCATGAAAGGTAATATTTTTAATCATATTATCAATAAGGAAGATATTTATATCGATCCAAAACATGTTAATGTAATTTATATAATACCTATTTCTAACAACAAAACATAATTAAATTCATTACTTAGAAATATTAACTTCATGTGTAAGTTTATATCTAGTTTTGATAAGATTGTTATGCCCCTAAATGCATTGTTGAAATAGGAATAATTGGTGGAGTGGACCCTTACAACTAGAAAATCCTTCTAAGACATCAATGAAACATGTATATAGGAATTGATATTAATCATTATAGACTACATTAATTAATTTTACCTTTTATCCTTTTCTTCATAACATAGCATAGTCATGGTACTCACTCATAATCTAGATGAAGATAATCACCTGAAAGCCATCATGAGCACAATATTTAAGGATGTAGAGATAAATTAATACACCCTAAAGTAGCATGCATGTGCATTAGTGAAGTATATGAATAGTCTCTAAGATTACATATTTATAAATAAGGTACATGTCATTATCCATGACCCTACTATAGAGCTTATGTTGGAGTAGAATGAGTTTAAAGAGTTCACAGGTCAATAGATATCTAAGTTGTAAGAGTATTACCTATAATTCAAATTGATAAATTTGGTGAGAGGTTAAGGTATTACTCAGATGATTACTAAAATTGGTTCAAGGATTACTATAGTGTAGTTGGACTAATCAGAAATATTCTAGTAAGCTTGGTATGATACAATTATCCATTATCTCCTCTAAGGGAATCCTCATTTAGGATTGAAATTGGTGCAAACGAGACTTCTTAGGTTGAAGGAATCCTATTACATGCTCAATAAAGGAGTTATCTATCAAAAAAATATGAAGGCATATACCTCAAATGTCTATCAAAGGAAGAAGAAAAATATGTCATTACTAACTTTTAGGAGAAGTTATGTAATGACCACCCTTCCAAATTGACAACCTATAAGATCTTATAAGTTTTATATTACTATCCTACCATCTTTAAGGATGCCCATGTTCACATATGCAGATTTCATGAGTATTAAAACTTTACCTAGAAGGAGTTTCATGTATAAATTCCCATCTAGCTTATAATTAGATGCCATTTTTCTTAATGGGGACATGAATTCATAAGGGTCATGAACCCAAATTCATAAATAGGCCATAATTTTATACTCACAACCCCTATTATTTCACTAAATAGAAATAAATAATGTTAAAAAGGAATAACATAGCTAATAAATTGATTAATTTCCTTGAGAATAACATAACTAGGTGGTTTTGTACCATAACCTCACTAGTCTGTGATAATGTTCTAGAATTATTGTCATTCAATTTCATTGAATAATCTTATGAGAATGGCATCACCCTAAAATCATCATCAAACTAATACCTCCAATGGAATTTCTTAGCTAATTTGACCAATAATAACTGATATACATAATATATAAATATTCATAAAAATGACTTGGGGACTATAATTCATTATTGATATATACACTCTAGGCTAACTTAAGTAGATAAAAGAGAGATCTCAAGAGTTCACCATTTATACTAGTATATGATCTAGATATAACATTCCTAGTGAGCCTCAACCTACCATGTACAAGTTCATGTAATAATATATAAAATATGATGGGAAGGAAAACTCAAGGCTATTAGATATTATTCAAATTCAAGATACACAAGAAGAATCCCTAAAATCCTTAAATAAACATCATAACACTTTTAAAATATTATTTTACAAAAGGGTGAAGGTGAAATACTTTTAAATATTGGACTTAATCTTATTATAGGAAAAAGTGCATGAGAATAAAGTGTAGCATTTCAATACAGACCCAATATAGATAAGACCTTACCAAATTTCAAAGTTGTGGAGTAAACTGATTTTAGACTGAAATACCTCTAAGGGAATGATATGTAATTCCTTGTGAATGTAAATTTAATGAATCACTACTTATGTTTTGTATCATCCACTATGATCTTAGAGTAACCCTTTAGGTGAAGGTTGGCAATGCAAATATAAATTAGAGTTAGTCTAGTTATTAGTTTGGTTTTCTTATATTGTGTGTTTACTTCTATTGCATGTTTGCTTCTTTCTTTTTATTTTTTCTTTGGTTGTGTTCCTTTATTCCCTCTATGTTTTTTTTTTTGTTTCTAACCCCCTACAATATTTTATCCTTGTACCTAAAAAGTGGCAACCCATTCCCACAATAAGATCCATAAAATAGTCTATGATATAAAATAGATAAGATTAGTGCTAAGCATGGTCCATGTATCCTCGAATTTGGTATTTTAAAAGGTAGGCTATGTATTGAAGACAAAATTTAGAAAATAAAAATAGAAACATCGGAATTAATTATTAAACAATATGATATATGGTACAACTTATTTCTTAGAAACTAGTAAGAAATAGGCCATTCATTCAAAATTGAGTAGGTAAATTGATAAAAGTTTTATTTATAACAAGAGGTCATCACCATGCTTAAAATAAAATCAGAAGGTCACTATGAATTCACTAAATAGGAAAAGAGTTTCCTTTAGTTTTGAATAACTTACTGAATCAACAATTCACCTTGGATGCATTGGTTTCCAACCCTCATGGATTATAAATAATGAAAGCATCAAAATTAAGGGAAGTCTACAATGTTAATAAAATATCAAAGTATATTCCTAATAAAAGGTGATTTATGAATCCTCCATCATAGAATTTGTAGCATGGTTGACAATGGAATAAATATTGAACCAATTGGCTATATATGACTAATTGGCTTTAGTGTAATACACAAGCCTTGTATTCCTCAGATAATCTATGTGAAAGAATAAGTACATTTAAGTATATCTACACACTTAAGTAAAATCTAAGTTTAATCATGTATTTAAAGGTAAACTAAAGGAAATAAATAATTCTCCACACAATATTATATATTAAAGAAATTAAACCATATTATGTTATGTGTTGAAGTAGACTTAAGTACTTTTTTCTCCTATTATTCTCTTGAAATAAGTTCTAGTGGTTTATCCACTTGATCAATAATGGAGGTATATAGTTTGGTTTCTAAACACTATGTAATGTTTTCCCCATATAGTCTCCATTTGTAGTGACTAGCACATCCATTTTATCATAATAAAAGGAAACCTATGAATCACATAAAACTAAAAAGACTCTTCTCCCTATATTCATTATAGTTCGATCCCTAAAAATAATATTACCCTAATAATGGCTTGTTTATTCATATTTAAGTATATTTCACCATTATTCTATCCTAAATTTATTTATCCCATTGAATTATTTATGCTTTTTATAGTTAGTTTAGTTTAGGGGCACTAACTATTTATACATAAATTTCTTACATAGATGCTTTCCTAGAGTCTCAGTCTTGGAGTGTTAGCTAGATTTACTTGATTGATTTTGGAAGATAGGTAATTATTAGCTTCCTTATAAATCACTTTGGAATAACTTTTACCCTTTGTGTATGTTTTTAAATTCTTATAGGTGTCTAATTTATCATATCCCTAAGAGGTTCAAACTAATGTGGAGGTTCCACATGTCTTTGTACACCAAAATATGTTAGAGATATTAGATCATTGGGAGGCTTAAAGCAATGGGGATGCATTGTGTCTTTTCAAACCTAAGGTGTTAGATCATTTATAGAAATGAGAGCCCTAAACTAATGGGGAGGTAAACCATGCACTTGAAGGTTTCATAATTATCAAAGGACTATGAATCAATTCAAGGGTATTACATGTCTTTGTTCATCTGTAGGTGTCATATATGTCAAAATCTTGAGAGACTATAACCAATTTGGATAAAATACATGTCTCTTTGTACCTGGAGGTTTTAGAGATATCAAATTCTTTAGAGTCCTAAAATGTGTCTCTATACACCTAGAGGTGTCAAATTTTCCATATCCCTAAGAGGTCTAAAAATGAGGATGGGACACATGTCTCCATGAACCTAAAGGTGTGAAATCTATTAAATCCATAACAAAACCAAACCAATGGGGAGGTGCCACATGTTTCCATAAACCCATAAGAGGTATAGCTATCATATCCTTAGTAGGCCTAATCGAGTAATAAAAACCATGTATACTTATATACAACTAAGTGGAAACATGGTACATAAAGTCTAGAAGGATTAATTAAATATATAGGTCAGACACCTAGCCCAATCATAAAGTGGCATGTATGATTTGTACACCTAAGAATTGAAACTATATAATCACAATTGTCTAAGTAAATATTTTCCCATCACACCTAGTTGTCATAGTACTTGGTGATCCCACCACTCTCAAAGCAACACATGTTTAACCTTAATGAATTTCATAGTGACACAAAGGGTAAAATAGGATGTTCATATTGTGCTCATTTTATTTATTAGATTAGATAGGATAAATCATGATCTGATAGATTAAGGATTCCCATCACAACCAAAAAATCTAAATGGGACTTATTTTTGATTTTTTTATTAATTCCAAAATGGGAAACAAATAATTTGGGCTCATCCCATCGACTCGAATTTTATTTCACACAATGTGAGACCATAAAATCCATCACTATATAAACAATTGTATATCCCTATAAGGTTTCATCAATATTTGATTCATCATTATCAAATTTGGGTTTCTCATTAATTTATATCCCTTTGCATGTAATTCACTATGAATAACACATAATCTCATTTGTTGGATTATACATCCTGAACCTCACACAACCTAACAATGGCCACCTCTACTTATAATCCTAGACCAAAGATAGAATTTAGGGACACCACATTCCATTAGGGTGTGACTAAATTCAGACATCACAATTATATTTTCAAAACAATCAAATATATCCAAAAACCTTATAATGATGATGAAGATAATAAATATGATATACAATATGCAGATAATATTATCACCATCATAACTTTAACAATTCAAAAATATATGTCTAAACTAGAATTATTCTCTTATGTAGACCTATTTGGAGACCTACTTCTCTCTTCCAAGTGTATTATGGATTATCATGTACTTACCAAATAATAATTTCAAAATTACAAATATATCTAGGGTTGTGTTCAAGCAATAATACAAACTCCAATAATGCACAATCTCTTATGACAATGAGTTCATAGATGCCTGGGTAACAAATCATAGAATCCATGAGGTCCTTTTAGGAATGGCTTAAGTACAGATACATGTGGGTCAAAAAATAAAACATTAATGAATATAAAATCAATTAATTATGATAAGTAATGTGCACTAACATGCTATTGTTTGATCACTTGTATGAGAGAAGTGACTTGGTACACATAAATAAATTCTAGGTTCACCTCCTTTGGATCATCATGAAGGGATAATAATTAATAGATTTGGTGAGTATCATCACAATCAACCCCACTCATCAAGTGAATTGGTCCCCTATCAGAGGTAATTTCCACATGATTTCCTACATAGTGAATGTAGTGTATGACACCATAGACTTCAAACACATCACATTCCATCTATGGATACCAAGGGGGGTCTATAATACATCTAGTATTTTAAAAAAATTCTATTCACCCCTTATATGATCACATACAATAAATTTGTGACCAATTATACCAAATTATGTATCATGCCATTAATGAGAGATTGATTCCAATGCTCTCAAATGAGATACGCTATCCATTCCAACCCATTAGCACTTACTAGTACTATAGGTATAGTACCATAATCATGGATAAATGTATTATGTGGGATCCTCTCTTTCTACCATCATAGTCTTAGACTACCTCACATTGTAAGAAATATTTTATAAATTGGCCAATGACATCTTGGGTTTCTACCTTGGAAAAAGGAAAAATTCATACCATATACTCCTCATGGCCATTGGTCATCATCAATACAATAGTTTGAAAGTGTTATACGAAATGGTATAGAATATAGAATCCTATAACCTAGGCAAGGATGAAGATGGATAGTGGGATCCTCAAGTTTTAGTGCAAGCCCACATGGAGAGGTACTCGGTGTGACTCAATACCACATATCATCATGAGGGCCAACTAAAGGATTAAATTCACCTAAGCCCCTTGAAAAATGTAGTAGTGATAGTAAATATGGAGGCTACATCTCACTAAAAGGATAAATCTCAAGCTCAATCCATTATCAAAGAAAGTTTAGATCCTCCATATCTACCTCTAGTGTAGTCATACCCTTCATATAATGTTCCACTAGTTTTAGTTATTGAGGGCCTAAAGACTATTAATAGAGTTTCCTAGTAAATCTTACTTGGATTCCTAACTACCTCCACTACTCCACAAACCTTGGCATTAGTTCCACCTATATTATTTATTTTGGTAAGCTAACCCTAGGCTATTTTTTCCCTTCATATTCAAATCAATATAAAGTTTAGTCCTATTAGGGACTAGCCTATGAATTTTTATGAAGTTAGTTACCTAATTATTGGTGTTTCTTATATATGTTTTATATTTACCCTAGGTTTACCCATTATAACACAACCCACCACTATCATTATTACCTTTTTTCAAGTGGTGAAAAATTCTCAGTTACCTTACTTTCTTATGGATTCAACCATGGTTGGTATCCTATATTCCTTAGTTCCTCTTGTTCATCACGGGCTCATATTGTGGCCTTATTTGAACTCAATATCATGGTATACACTATTAGTGACTCATATCATGTCCCTATAGGTTAGATCAAATCCTTGTATATCCCAAATTCCATTTGCTTTGACATTCTCAATAACCCCCATAGTTAAAATTTCCCCATATTCTCTAGTGGATCTTATGACTGATAGTTTTTTTACTCCACATGAACCCAACACACCATTAGGATAGACAGTGGTTACACATATACCATAGGATCCATATTATCAAAAATTAACTCTAAAAACATCAATGTATGTAGACCCAAATAAGACACCTGCTAAGAGGTAAAATCTGATCATGCCTAAACCACATGTGAAATCCCTATTTTAATTTATATCTCCTTCTTGGGACACTATAAATCACACTAGACTCTGAAATATTTGTATTTACGTAGTCAATATTCTCTTTCATGTTGATCACATAGATTCTAGGCATAATTGGTCCTTAGGTCTTCATAAACTTTAACCAATTGAGGTCTCAATTATTCCTTTAGGCTTACCCTTTTATATTTCTTGCCATCAATCCCATGCCATCAAGCCCACCCTTCACTCTATTACCCATTCACCTTCATCCCTACATAATCTAACCATGACTCAATATTCTACTTAAATTTCCACCACTCTTAATACCTCATCTTCTACTACCATGGAGATAATGGTTAGGAAAGGATGGATAGGTCTTGTTGAGTATTCACATTCACAAAGACCATATATATTATATAATGGGACCTAAACATAAAATTATGGTTCAATAAGGATTCAATAAAAATGAATAGGTAAATGACACATATCCTCACACAAGATAGGGATCATGTTGTCTAGATAAGAGAGTAGGACCTCTTCTCCTTCATAAGAGTGAGTACTAATACAAGTGAAGAAAATATAGAAGAAGACCTAGTTTCTATATTTTATGGCATCAGTGAGATCATTGAGAATCTAATAAAATACCTTAAGTACCATTTTATGACTCTAGAGTCCCATATGAGGAGTTCATTCCTAATCAATCTAATTATTAGGTTTAAAGAGGCTCTGGTAAAATTATTTTCAACCCTTGTGAAGGTGATTAAGGCCCTATTAAAGAGAAAATTTCTCTTCTAAAGAACACAATAGTATATGGATATAAACATTGGAGTATATAATAACTAAACAAATATAGAAGTAGTCATAAATAATGGGATGTTCCTAGAGCTCTAACTCATATCTCTCACTAATCTATATTTGTATCAAACATTTATGGTGGTCATGAAGACCTCAATCGAATATTGAATTAAGGATATATATCCCAACATCAGGCCCTTGTATAATAGAAAGGACCATATCCTTACATACTTCAAATACATCACCATCATAGTCCTCTTCCATCATGATGGCACCTCGCTCATATTTGATGAGTTTCAGATCCTCCTCAATCACTTCAAGGTAGCAATGAAGATAAATGTGAAAAAATTCAACATTGAAGGCTCTAAAATTATCCCATATCTTTACACATAATTGGCCTCCAACATTTTCCACTTTATTGAGGTAAAAGTCTCATTAGAATCTCATCTAAAAACTCATGACAATATATTAACTAAGGTAGAGGTGTTCTTTCAAGCACCATGTGTCAACTTTACAAAGTTGAATTATGGGGTATATCTATCTAAAATTTTCCCTAGGGGAACTGAAGTATCTAGTTCTCAACAAGCTAAAGGGTTGGCATTTCACAGAAGACTAAGCTCTTATATACTCACCTAAATCACATAACAAGAAATAGGTTATTTTGGGTTAGGTCATACAATAATAAACTTGTCATATATTGGTTCTTATTCATATATCTTAATCATTGAATAAACATAACAATAAATACATAATTATGGACCTATCTCCAATTACAAAAACAAACAAGATTAAGAAGATAGTTTCCATTAGATTCAAAGCATGTGTTTCACAAGTTTAGATAATGTATATTCTATTTATTATAACCAAATATGAACCACAAGTTACATACTAGACATGATGATAACTCAATGATGAAACTTAACTATCAATCATAGTGAAATATTAGGATTACAATAAGTTCTATGATTTTGCTAATTACCAAAATCAATTGTTACATAATACCAATGCTCAAAAACATTAAAACTATCTACATAGGGGTATTTATACTTGGTTCTCCCCAAACAATTTGTTACATTAATCATAACACTTATATTGACTAGATAATGATCTCCAACGGACTTATAGTTATGGTAATATTTTACTTATTTTTCATATGGACTTGGGCCTTTGTGCCCCTATATTCCCATTCAGTGCTAGACCTTTATTGCCAAGTGTCCTCCTTCATGTAGGCCGGTGCCAAAATCATGTATGATTGAAGTTTGTTCAACTATTGATAATCACTCTTCAACAATTTATAACTTCCTTTATACTCCCCAAGTATTTTTCTAATATACAAAGTCTTCTATTCTTAGGTTCTCCATTTATTAGGCCTCTCCTCTAATTGGGTCTTCTCATACTGTAATATTTTTCACCATGGTATTTTATGCCAAATTCTTTTCATGGCATGGTCTTCCCATTCCATCATCTTCCCATGCCATGGTCTTCTTATGCCATGGTCTTTTCATTCCATGGTATTCTCACACCATGACTATTATGCACCATATGATAAAACACGTGGCCAAAATTTGAGGTCTAACATCACCCCAAACTATGCTCTTAGTCCATCCCAAACTAAGTAACAATCATGACCTCAACCAAAAAGTTAGGGACAATATATTTTATCTATTTTATAACACTTTCCTAATGTGATAAGGTGTTGAATAACTTCATTCTTATTTCCTCAATTACCACTTTCAACTTTATATTCTCATCAAGTTGATCAAAACATGCACTTACCTTATTGACCAATTATTTGAGGGATGTGGAAACATCCTTTTGAACCTCTTTAGGAATGGTGACCTTGGTCACAACCTTTCCTCAGAGCACCATAAAGTTATAATTTATTTGTTACCAATGGACATTTATTATTTCTTCCATAGTTTTGACATCTTTAAATGCCTTAGCATGCTCAGTGTGGTATTTAATTAATAGGTTGATATTCACCAATTATGACTTAAATATCTTATATATATATTCAAGATTCCAAAATTTTATTAAAACATTCTAGATTCTCAAAAATCCAATCTAGGATGAGAATCACCTCCTCAACTCATTACATGACATGCTTGCATACTTCCACTACTTTGGTAAATTGTTCATCTACCCATATTATGTCATATTGAAATTTGATACTTCTTACTCTAATTTAATTGTATATCCACAAGATTTTCTATCTTATAAATAGCCTCACCCTCTAAAGGAACCCCATTTGATAATATTAGATCCTAGTTGAGAATATCCTTACATAAATTAAATGTTTTGGACTTTGCCATTGTGGTAACTTCCAACTATTTTTCAGCTCAAACACTTCCTATTAAAGTTTATTTTAAGTAGTGACTTATCTTTTAAATAACTCCACCACCTTTTCATGTTTTTGTTCAGCTCAATGTGCATCAGAACTTCCAACTATTTTTAAGCTCGAACACTTCCTATTAAAGGTTATTTTAAGTAGTGGCTTATCTTTTAAATAACTCCACCACATTTTCATGTTTTTGTTCAGCTCAATGTGCATCAGAATCTGAAAGCACATTTGTTCATGCTACTTCAAAGGCCATTTTCAAGAATGTTGTGCTAGTTTGTAAAGGAGAAAGCTATTGGTTATTGACCCAAACAGTTGTATGTAACATATTTTCTTATGAATAAAATACTAGGTGATTAGGGGCATCTCAAAATGGCATTATTTATTGTACATGTCTAGGAAGAATGGCATATGATGATGAGTGCAGTCAATAGAATCTTCCAAATCAAAATGGGAATACAAATTAATCAATTTGTTAGGAATGCCTATTTCATATTAGGAACATAGATTAGTGGTTTCATCAAGATTAGGTGGTTGGAACATAGTGTCAGAATATTACTTCCCTTTGATGGGATCCCACTCAAGGATCTTGACATATTTTTTCTTGAGGAAGTAGTGTTGATGTGCATGTCACTCAATTATTATACTTCAAATTCAACTCTCTTTTTTGAGTTGATATTCAATGTCTAACTGCACCTATTCAAGGGTGGTATCTTCCTCTTTCATTAGGGAGAGTTTTCGATATAAGTCTATCTCTTTCTATTATTTTTCTATCCCCATGGTTCCTAGTAATTCTTTTAGCTCTTCCCTATCACCATCCTTAGTTTCTCCTTGTTCTAATGGAATAGTTTGTGTTGATGGCATTGATCCTTCTGGTTCACTTGATGGTGTATTTATTTTGGTTGAATCCCTTAGTGTTGATGCATTTAGTGAGGGATCCCTCAATGCTAAAACCCTTTGTTATGGTCCTTCGGTAGTTCTTTGCCTTTTTAGTGGTTCTGATGTGAACTTGTGATGGCATTGTGCTTGATACACTTTTTATTATCTAGTGGTGGTAATAGGGGAGTTTTCTCTCTCATGCTCTACACTTATATAAAATTTATTATTAGGTTTCAACATATAAGAGATATTATGAACTAAAATCCATACCATTGATGAAACTTGATATCAGTTTTATTTATTTCATAATTTTCTCTATATGGCTTCTTTCTAGGTTATCCATACATTTTGTGAGGAGTATGAATCTCTAAGTTAATTCATTATAATTAAAGGGTTATGTTTTATGTTTTATATATTCATTTAAATAATTTTAAAACTTACTATAATGTGAAACCATAGGGTAGCTTCAACCAAGTTAGAAATCTCTCTAGATTTGGCCATACTGATGCATGTAAGATAAAAGTATTACTTGACAACAAGTTTGGGTTGTTCACCAAACTAGGTGCATAATTAATTTGGAATGCACCATTTTTTTCCAATGTATTCCTTCATGCCATCATGCTAAAACTTCATCTTGAGCTTAAAATTTAGATTGATATAGCCAGGGCATGTGAAAGCCCTATAGTGCTTTATAGGGGACCTATTCTCAGGTGGGTATAACCACATCAATTATATATAGGTATAACCAAGTACACCAATTTCATTAAACACCATTAATAAAATAAATACACCCATGGGTACCAATGGTTTGGTATTTGATGGGCCTTTTTTTCATTAGTTGCAATTATGTTTCCAAAATATACTACCGAGTTATACTTTAAACCCTTGGTAACCTAGTGAGAAATATATAGGTGGGCCATGTCTACATCCTTCCATTTATCACTACCACCAAATTTTGTCATGATGATGTACACTAATACTTAAAGGGTAGGATATTTTAGTTTCTTTATATGCATGGCATGGCCTATTTATAGCATTCCAATACCATGGTGGTATTTTTTGTTTCTTTTGAGTCATATTAAAAGTCTATGCTAGAGAATTTCAACCCTTATAACTTGATGATTATTACATCCATGATTTTAATTTGGCACCTAGAAAAGTATATATAATCCTCGTGTATTCATGAAAGCAAAAATTTAAAAACCTCTATAGGTTTTCCAAAATAAGGGAGGTTGAAAAGTTGGAAGAATCCTGAAGATTCCAAGGCATTACATAGTTTCAAATAATAGATAAATTCACTATTCATGTTTTTTTGTTTGACTCTGTAATCATTTTGAATCCCAACCTCATTTCTAGTTTGGTGGTTATTATAGTTAAAGATAGTATAATTAAGCATATTTGATATGCATTTATCCATGTAGAACATAATTCTTGGGTATTTCATCTCCTCGAAAGCAAAGGTAGAGGTGGAGGTACTTGGTATTTATTATTATATTAGTTCACCATTCTTAGTCCTTTACCTTCTATGTGCTCACTTTGTTCTTCAAATTTTTATTCCCTGATTAATATTATTTCCTCACTAACACTCAACTTTACTTCCTCTAGAATAACTGGTATTGGCTCACTCCATTAGGAATTTTTATTAGGCCACATCACCCTTTGTGGATCCTGAAGGTTTAGGTGTAGCCATCTAATTTTCCAAAATGAATTTTTTTTTGTGTGAAAGTGTCTTGGATCTCTTGCTTAGATGCTTGTTAATGATAGACACTAACCTATGTAACTTGTAATATAATAATTTTGTATGTTTTATTTTATTTTATCTATACCCCAATGTGTATTTAGACAAAACAACACTCTCAATTATCAATGAACTAGGAATAAATATTTTTCACTTGTCTTGAAATCACTTGAACTTAGTTATTCCCTCTTTGGCTCTTTAAAATCACACTCAAAAAAAATTTAAAGTGTAAAATGAGTGTAAAATGAGCCCCAAATGTATATTTATAAGTTTAAGGGGGTAACTTGTATTTAATACCCCTTATATTCAACCATCACTTCTCATAATAAATGTGATTAATGGTCCCCTCTCTTCGACCACTTCTCATAATAAACATGATTAACAATATTTTCATGATGTGATGTTGGCACACTTGAAATAACCACTACCTCTTTATATCAATGTCTTGTATTTTCACATGCTTTGATCTAAGTGCATGACATCTATATAAACATGTAAGTATTCATACCATTGGTAGGAATATTTATCTTTGTACACCTTTATTTGTGCAGTCTTTATCCTTGTACATATTTGCTTGTGTGTGCATTTGTATGGACCATTTACCAGCATACATAACACCCCTTACCCCACACTAATTATGAAAAAAAAATAAAAAAATGAGTGTGTAACTAAGGTAACACTTTATTAAAAAAAATCCTAAACTAATTGCATATGCCTTATTGGTATAATTGAAAAGAAACCCAAGCAAAAAAATATGGACACAACTAGTAACCATTGTAATGACCAGGAATAAATTAGACATCTAATATTTTAAAATGACACATTCCTTTAGGATGAATACTATGAAAAATAAAGGGACCATCCCAGTGAACATAGATATTTTTAGAGTGGCATTTGAAATTGGAGTCATAGAGTAATACTTGCATTCATGGTGTAAATGTCTTATTTTTGAGGTGGTGATCATTCCATGACTTATATTTGTGTTTCTCTACATCTTAAATCCATTGATAAATAAAATTTGAATCATATAATTTTAATAAGGCATATAAACATGATTTTAATGATGGTTCATTATCTAGTCATCTAGTGCATGTAATACAAAGAGAAGGAACAAATAAGTTAATCAGAAGAATTTATTTTATGTTGAATACTAGATTGACAAGTGTACTTTTATTAAGGCACCTATATGTTATTTGGTAGGCTCAAATAATTATATATACTTGATCATCTCAGTCTGTGCATCTAATATAACAATGTTTTTGAGTGTTATGAGCAATATTTTATATAACACTTTAGTAGTGTCATTTTCTTGGGGATGATATGGCATTGTATTATGATGGGCAATCATAAATTTAGCTAGTAATACTTAGATAGTATCATTGATGAAGTGCATACCATGATCACTAGTAAAACTCAATGGATAGATAAATATTGTGATAATATGTTCCCATATGAAGCATGTTATGGTTTTCATAGTAAAAGCATGTGCTAGAACAACCTCAATCCATTGTGTGAGATAATTGGTTATTATGATGGCATAATAGGAACCTATACATTTTATAACTAGGCTGATGGGGCCAATAAAGTCAATGGCCTATTTCTCAAATGAATCTTATAATAAAATAGGATGTAATAGCATTACATCTATGTTATTATCCTAATGAGTGGATTTCACTAATGCCTCAAGGTTTTGGCACAACAATTCATTACATTTGGTATGAAAACCTCCACCTAGGTTTAAGTTATGAAGTGGGTGGCTATGTTTGCATGATAGTGTTCATTTGGGGCTCATACATGTATGGGATCTTGGTGTATGGGTAAAAATCTAGCCTTGAGTCTGAGCTTCAAAAGCATGGTGGGATGTTATGATCCTAATGAATGGATTTCACTAATGCCTCAAGGTTTTGGTGTAATGGTTAATTATAATATGGGAAATTTGGTTTCCCCATGTGGTATAAAATATCACATTATCATTCATGAAAATTTTAATATTGGAAAAGTGTAGGCCACCATACACCATCTAACAAAAAATTTCACATAGTAACCTAACATAGTATCCTCCAATAATAAATTTATGAATTTCATGGAGTAAATCAGGGTGATCATGTTTCATGACACAACATCAAAGGATTTAATCTCATCCAAGATTATATAGGTCACCTCTAATGAGTTCAAATGGTGCAGCATAGGTAGCTAGTTGCTTATTAGCCTACATACATAAATGATCTGGAGTCATGATAGTAGTTAACAAGGATTCTATGTCTTCTAACTCATTAGGAACAAGTGAAATGTGAAATAGTTTTACATAAGGCAAGTCATCTTGGATGGTGAAAACTATCTCACCAAAATAAATTATGGAGAAATGGTCAAGACCACAATTGAGCTTACCCACCTTGACCATGATATAAAATTGGAATTCTTGGAATAACACAATCCAACAACAAATTATACCATGTAACATAGTTTTATTAACCATATATTTCAATGTTTCATGGTTTTATATAACACAAAAGGAGTTTTGATAGATATAATCATAATTTTTGTAAAGAATAAACCATGGAGATTGGTTGACACTCTGTTGTGGTATACTTTCTCTTATATAGAGTAATCATTCTAATTTCAAAGTAAATAGGATGATCAAGGTGACCCTCCCTAGACTGTGAAACTATTGAATTAATGGCCATACTAGAATCATCAACATGGACATGAAATGGTTTAGTACAATTAATGAACTAGATGATTAGTACAGTGATGAGCTTTTATTTCAAGGCTAAAAAATCTTCTTTACATGAGTGATTCCAAATGAAGTGTTCATTGTGTTTCAATAGATCTTATAATGGTGCAACAACCCTTGCATAACCTTGAATGAATTTTATTTAGTACCTAGTATGACCAAGAAAGGCACAAACATCTTATTGGGCTATTGGTACTAACAGATGGAGGATGATGGAAACCTTAGCAAGGCCCACTAGAAGTCCATCACAATATATAATGTGACCAAAGAGAATTTTGAATGGAGTAGTAAAAATATATTTTTTTAATTTGAGAGGTTTGAATCATTTTTTAGTGTTCAATCACAATTTTAAGATTAGAATAAATGTTTTTCCTTAGGTTTTATACTATCCAATCATCTAAATAAACCTGAATAAACTTATGGATGGATTATTTAAAGGCATTAAAAACTATTTAGGAGAAAATAGCAGGTGCATTATTTAACATGAATGACATGATGGTATATACAAAAGACCCCCACTCAGTGGCAAATGTAGTCTTAGGTCTATCCTCCTTGGTGATATATACCTAATGGTATCCAAAAAACCCATTTTTGAATGTGTCAATTTCACACCTAATGACACCTTCAAGGATATATTTAACGAAAGGTGTTAGAAAGGGATAAGTAACATAATATGCATTAAGTTTTTGATCGACTACACAAATTTTGATGAACCCATATTTATTTATGATTATCACCATGGGGTTTCCCTACTCAAACTAATCAATTATATTAATAACTCTAGTGCATAACATACTACTAATTTCCTCCTTCACCTGTGTACATAAATTTGGATTCATTCTATACGACCATTTCTTGACTAGGCAAACAACTTCAACCAAATTAATATTCATTTTTATTATGGAATTGTGAACACCCTTCATTTAAATATAATTACTATGGAAATAATATTGGTATTCTTTTAGTAGCTCAAACACTTTAGAGATCTTAGTATCAAACTACTAGTTACCCACAATAACCATCTTTGGTGCATCCTTTGTGACAATATTTTATTATATGGTTTATAGTGGTTTGAAGTATGAATGGTGTGTATTAGGAGAAATATCATAAATATTTTTATAATCATAGTCCATAGGGATATCCAAATGATTGTTTATTGGGTCAGGCAATTTTGACCCTTCACCTTCATCGACACAAAACAAAAGTTTTTCCTTTCCTTTTCTAATTTATTCACATTGTGCATGATGGAGGATATGTTATAGTGTCGAGTAATACTACTTATTTGGATCATTAAAAATGACCAATACTTATTATAGTATACCATGTATGTGTTGGATTAAATCCTTGATAAGATTGGGGTCACTAATAAATGCTTGACACATTTCTTATAGTGTCAGGTATAGGTCCATCCCTGGGGATGAATAAAAAAATGCCAAAAACCATGTTATTTTTTTATCAAATGGTAGAAATAAGTACCTAAATGGAATTAATCATGAACATACCATGATATAGACCAAGTAAATAAGGTGATATAAAATGCATGTACCCATAAATATTCTAATAAGAAAGATTCATTGGTCAACCACATTACCTCATAGGCTTCTAGGTGTGGTTCTAGTGCTTGGGCTCCACTATAGTTGATTGTGCCTTGAACATAGTTATCATGATATAATTTATGATATAAAGTAGATCATACTTAGTCCCAATGAATGAGATTATCATGATGAGTTCAACACCACCTCACTAATGTGTTATTAAGAAGGTGAACCAGTGAATGCATACTATCATTATCAGAGTCATAGAAGGCCTCGAGTCATTGGATAAAGTTACAAACTTATATTTTCCCATGAAATTAGAGATCTTCATCAATCCTTTTGATTGGTTTATCCACATTTTATCCTTTCATGACTTGTATAGTGATAAGTGAACAAACCTATGGTGCTTATGGTAGTGGTGCATAATGTCTTTATAACTGTTAATGGTACCACACACTTCCCCAATAAGGTTGTAGTCACCTTTGACCTAATAATTATAGGCATTACTCATACTATCAAAAAGTGACTATGTGTCCTTCCATTAAAGGATTCCATTGGGATTAGTGTTATGATGCTTACCACATAGATCTATGATATTATAGATGTGATTAATAACCTTATCTAGGCTAATAATTTCTATATAAAGGGGCCCATGTTCTTGGTACAATGAGATGATGACTCATTGATTAGTATTTTCAAAACATGTATATCATTTTTTGAATATTAAATCAATGTTTTTAACATAGAACCAAGTATGACCCAATATGGATTAAATTTCATCATCCTCAATCAATTCTATAACTTCAAATTCAACATTAAAAGGTACCCTAAGGATATCAATAGTTGCATTTTTAAGAATGCCAATTAGTAGAGTATGGTTTTTATTAGCCATAAATAATATGTGAGGTGATGGTTGTAATGTTATGATATCTATTTTTAACCATGCATCCTTTGTGATTACATTGACCTTAGTTCTAGTATCAACTAAAATGTCTCAAATCACCCATCTATCAATGGTAAAATTCACCAATATTTTCTTATCCTCTTGAGGGATATGAGGAATATGAGTATGTTATCATTGATCATGGATTAATAAATGATATTAAATTATCCTTAACACTTAATGATTAATATAATTACTTAACTATGGGATAATATATTCTTTCAAAAATCACTTGAAAACTTCTTGGAAGTCATCCTATGATGCATCTTAATGTTCAATGACTTTCTACATATTAACACATTGGGTGGAATCATAGTCCTTAAGGAATTAAATTTCCACTTTCAATTCCCATACCAAGATTAGTATCTTGGATTACTTATTTATATTTTTGAGAGTCATGATACCGTATTATATGAGGCTCTTTGTGTTGTACCTTATTAATGGGTGGAATAGATGTAGACTGAGATTGTCCATCACTATGTTGTGATATTAACTTGTTAGGCCATTAGAGTGATATTATGTGGTCTCTAATGTGGTTTCTCAATGCACATAATATTATCACCTTTTTAATTTCTTTACTTTATGATGGTTGTATACAAATCAGAGCATTCTTCTAACTGGTGTTCATTTTTACAAAAAGCACATATTGGATAAACTAGATAGTCTCATTGGTAGTGATCTAGAGACCCACATTTATAGCATGTTTGTGGTGTAAAATACCCACCTCCTCATCCTTATCCTTAGATTCATCCATGATATCCACTATTATCTTAATTATTTGAAATAGAAGTTTGATGCATACCATATGTGGTACCTCATGTATATTATTGATTAAATGAAATTCATTTTTATCATGGGTATTGAATTGCATATCTTATATTAGTTAGATACTTTATATTGTGTATCCCTTTGTAATATAGGACAAGAGCATATTCCATGCTCTTCATGGAAAATTTCATGAGATTGCTTTAATATAATGTAGATGTTATTTTGAGGACAATTATTTTTGTTATGACCTTCAAACTCATAATCACTACACTAAAGACTAATATGAGTATCATGAGTATTGTTTACAATTAAAATTTATAACTTTGATGTAATTTAAGATATTTGAGATTCTATAAAGAGTCTAATGCTAGTCTTAATACTGCCAATAACATTAGTGCGAATGGTAGCATACAAATCCTTGAATGGGATAGTAAAGGTTATTTGAAGAAACTTTCATCCAAAGGGAATTAACAATCCTCTAAAAAACCACTAGGAATGTTAAGAAACATTAATATCAAATGATAGCTTAAACAAGAGTGTCTAGAATATTTTATTGTACTCATGCATACTTTCACTTTGCTCTTATTTTATAACCTTCAATGCAATAATACTTTGTTGCTCAAATTCTAGAATATTGAAATATTGAATAAATTTTGTCTTGAGCTAGTCAAAATTAACTAATTCTTATTGAGTCTCATACTTACTATACCACTTATGTGGTCTTTCTAGAAGTGTGGTTTTAAATTGTGTTGATTTCCACTCAAAGGAAATTATACCACATGCCCTCCATATGTGTTCACACTTATGAACATGATACATGGTTTATTTCATACCTTAATACTCTGGAAAATGAACCATCATTCCATAATATATGATAGGTAATTTAGGTATTTGTAATGGTGGATAATGATAACTCCAAAGTCTTGCTTTTAGAGGGGAATTCAACAACTTCCTCTTAATCCACTTCCTTGTCCACTTCTCATGCCTCCAATAATATCAGAGACACTCAAGACATTAGATGTGGTATTAGGTTGATTTATTATGCTTAGACCAGTACTCTGCCCACTACATATGTTGGGTCCACCAAGCATACCAAGTTGAGGTAAGAAATTACCTTGAAGAGGAAAAGGAAGTGTCAATTCACTATGGTTTAAAAATTTCTCAAAAAAAGTTCTCTTACAAGGTTATTATCTTACTCTATACTATTTTTATCCCAATTATATATAATTAATTTTTATAGCTAATAATCACAATATCACACTATGTTTGGGGAATTGGGTTCGTTTAGGTTGGGTTCTTTAGTCTTCACTACCCAGCTAGTTTCTGCCACATATAATAGATCTAGAATTGGTCATGGTATGAAAGTTGGTGAGTCATCCTTGTAATATTCCACTTCCATATGGTTCCTAAGATCACTTATTGAGTCCTCATGTCCCTTTCTTACTCCTACCTATAGCCCTTTGTTGAGATTTATCATATTTATGCCTTCATAACTCCCACTAACTAGCTACCATTCTAAGCCAACAATCATTTACCAACACCATACATTCCACTCCCAACCATGCTACTCATGCAAGGATAGGTTTATCCCTCCTAGGAATAATTTCAATTCTAGAGTTAATAAATAGCTTCTTTACTTCTAATGGAAAATTTATAATATATTGACCATGTGGTTATTAGACGAACTATAAATTTACTTATTTTAGATAGGAGTAGGTGGTTATGGTGTAATCCAAGATGTATCTATTCAAAACCTCTCTCCATAGATATTAATATATCATGTTCATGGTGTTCCTAACTGTGGTAAGGCCCTCTAATGTTCTATATTCCAAGCTATCCTCCACCCAAATTTTTTTGACCAATATTGAGCATAGGATAAAATCCAAATATGTAAATGAATAGAGACTTCAACAAATAAAATTTCATATAAATATATATATATATATATATATATATATATAGATGTTTTTTTATTATAGGTAAAAGTGGGTTTTATAGGGACCCTCCCCATAGAAAATAACCACCTCAGTGTCCAGTAACATAGACAAAAATACTAATAAACGTAGGAAGAACATACATGTTCACTAGAAAGAAGAAACACAAAAACAACTAATAAACAACTTACATTACATGATAAATAAATTTAGCTATGACTTTTCTTCCATTCCTCATAAAATAAAGTCAATTATTATGTAATTATTTGTAATTTATTCTCTAAACCACTTACCATTTTTTCATTTTTATACATAGTATCCATTCCTTTAAGATTTTTCCATGGCCTAAGGTCATTCTCACTTGTATTAGAATTATTAAAAAACATAAATAATCCTTCCATGCTCTGTATTGTATTATTCACTATTACTTTTCTAAATCTAACTAGAAGATTAATTTTTATCTTTGAGTTGTTTATTCTCTTGCTCCATCTTATTATTTTTATCAGTCATAACCTCAATTTGAGAAGCCATTTCCACTTCCCTCTCTTGAGTGCAATATAGTCCATATTTTTTATCAAAGTTATTTACCTCTTATTTCAATCTTCAATGGTCCTTCATGAACTAGAAAAGAGTGGCCTTATGTAGGTTTATTTCATCCTCCATAATCTCTAGTTTATTTTTATTTTTAACAATATCCTTAAAAGATTTAAAATCAAAGTTTGCCTAAATGTGAGAATGAGGATTCCCTATTTGTACTTTGACATGGTCATTCTTCCCTTTTATAGATTTAGAATTTAGATTTATACCTTCCCTATTTCTAGATAAGTGAGTATTAATTTATGTATTTTAGTCCTCAACATTAATCTGGTCCAACTCATTTTGAGTATTCTTATTGACATCATTATCCTTATCTATGACACACTTAACTTTTGTCATGTCTAGGGATATGTGTAGCCAAATTTTGGCTTACATACCTATTTTATATTCTTGTTACATTTCTCTATGTTCTTAGGTGGGTCAGCCTATGGAATAACCATGACTAAGTATACTATATATAGGAGGTAGTGGTTAGTCTTTAATCATCATATGAAGTATTTAAATCTTATTTCATTGTTTTGGATGTTATCCCCTTGAAGTGGGTTTGCTATATTATCCAATATTTGGCCTTTTTATCAATAATTATTGTGTGATCTCTCATATTTTATTATTATGTGTGATATAAAATCATTTTATGTGAACATATAAGTAATTTCATTACATTATCCATCTCCTCAAGATCAATTAATGCATTTAAATCATGTAACATATGTTCATTAAAATACCACTCTTTATTATTTTATGCCCTACCATTATCTTCATGCTTCTTTGGTTTACATTTGACACTACTTCTTAGCATCCATCTAGGAGGTATAGAGGCTAAGACATTGACCTTGAATTTTTTCCTTTTAGAAATCAAATACTGTGGAGCAGGGTTTTGAACTTGTAAAAGCTTATATATGAAGAAATTTAATACATGACGTAATTGATATTATTTCTTACCCATTTGGACTTCTTTGACTGAATGTTCAATGGAATGCAAGATATAAAATGGAATAGTCATAGGAATATTATACCTCATACAATTCAGGAAATCGAGATGTTAAAAATGCATGACTTTATATCTACAATCTAGAGTTACGTACCTGATTATTTGCTCTACCACATCATCAAATGGAATTAAAAAAGTCCTCCCTTTTGAATCCTCCTTGGAAAACTATAATATTTTCATCCCATACAATAAATTTATCTTTTTCTTGTTTGAGATTCATAGTCAATTTGATGTATTTTCTTTCTTTAATTTGAAGCCCAATAACCCTTGAAATCAAATCCTCTATGATTTCAATAAAGATTTTTTTAATTTTGAACACTCAATCTACCCAATCTTTAAAATATTTTTGGGACAAATAAGCACTGTATCCATATATACGATCTATGAAAATTTTTAACCCCCATGTATGCAAAATATTCCATACCTATAACTTCTTTCCTATGTGATCTGCATTTATTAGTTCCACTCTCATCCCATGACTAAATACCTATTTGTAGCCTTACCAAAACCCACACTTGGAATACATCTAAACTTGCTATTATCACATGATTGTATAATTGGTTGGATATGTAATGATGACCAAAATAATACTATTTGAGGATATAATTTTGAATGTCATCACAACTCATCATAATAAAAACACACATTTCAAATCTTATTCTTACATGCCAATGTTTATCTAAGATCTGACCCCTACATAAATCAATTTATTTTTTCTTTGCTGATAATATCATTTAAATGATTGGGATGAATCTCCATTTTATGCCAAACTTTGAATTCTTTTGTTCCTACCCCTTTATTATCAAATGAATCAACAATCATATTTTCATCTCTATATGTGTGCTGGAAGATGACTTGTTTCAAACCCTTTGCTTATTTAAGTATTTTCATCTATTAAGTGTGATATAGAATAGTCAACCAAATTCTTATTATTGAGATAGTTAATGATATTGAAGGAATCTCCCTCATTACAAATGAATTGAAAACCCAACTCAAGAGCCACCTGTACCCCCCACAAGTCTGTTAAATCTTCATAGAAATGATTAGAATGGAATCCCATGCTTCCTTAATAAACTTATATAAGATCACCATGATGGTCCTAAATAATACCTCCACCTCTTTAAAGCATAGGGTTTTCTTTAGAAGTCCCATAAATATTGAGTTTTACCTAACCTAGATTAGGATCTAACCATCTTATCAATTTTCTTAAGGATATAATGGATCCACCAAATTAATTTTTTTTAGGGTTAAGATTCAATTCTTTATCAATGATATCCTCATATGTCAAGAAAGGATTCCTTTTTCACCACCTTATATTTTTTAAAATTTTATATTAGAGGAAAAAGATTTTATTAGATACTATGATGAATGAGATTTTTTTGTCCTTGAAGATTTTGTTGTTGTGTTCCTTCAAAATTCCCCATAGAAAATGAGGTAAAGCCAAATTCTAAATCTCCTTGAGTTCTGAGTTAACAAAGGGACAATAAAAAAGCCTTCTAAGCCTCCATTAGAGATGAAGAAAGGGCCCAAAAATCATTGAATATTTAATTTAGAGACCCCCAAATATGGAAAAAAATATACAATCGAGGAAGATATGATTAATAGATTCGCAAGCATTCTCACATAGAACACACCTATTTACCATATGAAGACCTCTTTTACTTAGATTATCCAATATAAGAATTATAATTTGGACACTCAACTAGATAAAGATGTTTATTTTTGAAATTATATTTTAATTCCATATCTTACCCAAAGGATTTCCCCTACCTATCAGATTTTGGAGCTTCATATATCCATAATTAACTTGATATATTTCAACTAATGAATCAATCCAAATTAATTCATCCTCCCTCTATAGATTTGTAATATAGTTACCCTTGAGAATAAAATTAAGATAAAAAATAATAATTGTTTAATAAACATTAGCATTATCAAGAGTAAATTGTTTCTACCTTTTTTTACCATTAAAAATGTATATATAATCAACTAGCATTTCCCAAAATATAGAAGAGATTGAAGAAAAAATATGATGCCAAGGAATAAGAGTCTCAAGTGAATTGTTTAGAAGCCAAGGATCCTTCAAAAATCTAGTGTTATTACCATTACTTAGATTCCACTTAAATCCATTTAGTAATGTATCCTTATTCTTGGAAAAGATATTCTAGATTGTGAAACCTTTGATGAAAATAGGATTGAAAAATAAGGATATAGGAGAGTTGTAACCAAGATATTTAGCACATAAAATGCTTGCCCAAGGATAAGGTTATTTGAGAAGTTTCCAACAAAGATTAGAAACTAACACCTTATTCATAGAGGAAATATTTATAATACCCAGACCTTGAAAGGATTTCAGAAGGCATATTTTATCCTAAGCCACTAGAGGGAATTTGTGAATGTCCTCCACACCCATCCATATGAGCCTTTTTTGAATTTTGTAATATTTTTCATGTATCCCTTTGGGAATTTTAAATGAGTAATTAATGTTGATATGGAGGCTTTGTAAAATTCTTTTTATGAGAAACACTTTACCTACCTAAGAAATATTATCCCCTTTCCATCCCAAAAGCTTCCTTTGAAACCTTTCAATTAGAGGGTATTAAAATTTAGATTTAATTTTTCCCTTAGAAAGAAGCATATATAAATATATTAAGGGAAGTTTATCAATCTAAAAATTTAGAATATGAGAAATATTTATTTAATAGGGAACTGACGTATTGATAAAAAATAAATCACTTTTTGAGTAGTTTATCAATTGTTTCGAGACAAATGCACAACTATCTAGAATTAGCTTAATTTATTTAGACTCCCTTACCAAATCCAAAGTCAAAAAAATCATGTCATCAACAAATTATTCATGGAGAGAAAGAATAGAACTTGAGATTTGTTTAACACCCTTAAAAAAACCTTGGTTAACTGCATTCATAAGGTTCATGCTTAAAGAATCTACCATTATAATGAATAAGAATGGAGATAAAGGATCCCTTATCTAATTCTTTGGTCACTCCTAAAAAATAATGTTAGTAATACATTAATAATAATAGAAAACATTTCCATTTAAATGTTGATCTAAATCAACCTTCTAATATTCTTATGAAAATCAAATTCATTTAGAATAGAATCCAAAAATCTCTAGTCCACTCTATCATAAGATTTCACCATATAAATTTTAAAAACCATACCTAATTGTTTAATTTTTTCCATGAAATGTATAATTTCATGAAAAAAAATTAGACCATCCTAAATTTGTCTTCATGAAACATATCTACCTTGATTAGAATAAACAATTTTATTTTAAAATGGCTTAATCCTTAAAGCCAAATTTTTTGTAAAAATTTTATAGGAAGAATTACACATGTTGATTGGCCTAAAATCCATGAATTATGAGGTCCATATCTTCTTGACAATAAGATAAATAAACGTATTTTTAAATTCTCTAAGAATTTTATAGGATGAAATAATTTCATCCACTACTACCCATAAATCCTACTTAGTAATATCTGAGTATTGTTGATAAAAAGCCATAGGAAAGCCATTTGGTCACAATGTTTTATATTTACTCATTGAGAACAATACTACCTCTAATTATTATTCTATTACATATCTTAATAAATTAACATTATCCTCATCAATAGTAAGATTTGGGACATGCTAAATAATTTTTTTGGTCAATTCTTTGATAGGCACTAAGTTGGGAGCAAAAAGATATTTTAAAAAACTCATTGTTTTCTCTTTAATTATAACTAGATCAGTATGAAGAGAGCCATCTTCATTAAAAAAATTATTAATGTTATTGTGACTTATATTATTGAGTGTGGTTAAATGAAAAAAAATTGTATTATCATCTCCCTCATTTAACCAAGTAGCCCTTGATTTTTGTCTCTAAAAATATTCCTCTTAATTTAGAATGAAATGATAATCTAACTCTAGTTTATGTTCCTAATAAAGTAAATGTTCACTAAGGCCTTGGGAAATAATGCAATCTTCAAGAGAAGTCATCTCAGATTTAATATGATCTTTTTGGCATAAGATATTGCTAAAAACCTCATGATTCCAAACTTAAAATGTACTTTTGACATTTTTAAATTTTTTTAGAAAACTTAAATGTAGTTATACTAGAGGATTGCACATTCCACCATTCATTTATTCTTGTCGGTATTTATGGGTGAAAAAACCACATACGCTCAAATCTGGAAGGAGTCTTATGATTTTTTAAACTAGTAAGAATATTAACTACCAATGGATTATGATTCAATCCAATCCCAGGGAAAGAAGATAAACAAAAGTCATAAAAGTTATAAATGCTAAACCAATCAGGGTAAACAAGAGCCCTATCTAATCTTGTCTGAATAATATTCTTACCAATTATTTTATTAGACCAAGTGAAATTATAACCTCTTAGTTAAATATCAAATAACCCATGTACAATAATGAACTCAGCCAAATCCTCCATATTATTCAATAAATATTAGACACCTCCTTCCTTTTCTCCAACACAAATTGGGGGGTTAAAATCACCCACAAGCATCCATTTGAAATATTTACAATTATTTATAAAAGACACCAGCTCTAATGATAATCTTCTCCTACCAATAATCATGTTATGTGAATATATATTTGAAAGAATCCAAGAGATTTTTTACAAAAGATCAGTATATAAAACTGCTATATGGTTTCTATTTTCAATAACGATTTCACCTTTAACTCTTTTAGTATCCCAGAAGGTAGTTGTTAGAAATTTTGGCTTGTCAAGGCCAAATTTGTATCCCTATTATCTAAAAATTTCCTTGGAATGGTCAAATTTCTCCTTGTAGCTAGTCAGTTATGGTCCTATTAACCCAAATCCCTAAACAATAAGAAGAGGAGAACCTGATTAATGAAATGTACAAGTTTATTTTCTTTTGGGACTCTTTTTCACCAATTGTTTATTCTTTCATAGGTTTTATTTTTGAGGTTTTTGTCTAAGTGTTAGTAATTATTTTGGAAATTATGTTCAAAGCAATTTCCCTAAAGGATATCTTTCTAAAGGGATTGTTTCAGACATTTTGTCTAAAAAAACTATTTCAAAGGGTCCTTTTCAATTATTTTGAAGGGTCATTTTAAAATTTTCCAAAGGGTGCATTTCAATTTTTTTTAAAGGTCATTTTTAAAAAAAAATTAAAGGGACATTTCAAAAGTTAAAGGGGCACTTTTTAAAATATGAATGTCCATTTTTGAAGACATAATTTCCTTCAAACTTTTTTTTCTGAAGGAATTGTTCAACGAAATAAATTCAAATAATTCTTTTAGGAGAGAAGTCCAAATTAATTATTTCAAAACAAAAATTTTGAAGTGATAAGACATGGATAAATTATCTAAAATAAAAGTTCATCTCAAAGTGCCAAAACAATTCCTTTAGGAGAAAAGTTTAAAAACAAAAGGATGCAAGGAAGTACAAAAAAATCACCTTAAGGAATAATCCCAAAGGAAATTCAATAAATTATTTTAGAAAAACTTCCAAAACAAATAACCAGAAGAGATAAGTTTGAGAAAATAGCACGAGGAAATTATTTTGAAGGAATTATCCACAGGAGATGGTCGAAGAGAAAAAATATGAAGGAATTGATGACATTTGTGTGGACGTCAACTTCAACCTCAACAAATAGACATTGGGGTTTAAATAAAAAATGATGGGATCACAAACATCAATTTTTATCCCTGGTAAGTAGTAATTTTCAAAGTTCAATTTTTCAAAGGGTTCATCTAGATTGGCATGAGCTTGACACTTATCAAGATCTCGTAATCAAATATCAATACTCATGGGAGTCTAAGACTGTAGTAAGGAGCATGACAAGTTTTAAATACAAGGATCAAATAATTCACACTTGGAAGGGATATGTAGATACCTTCAACATGGCTCTATCAATTCTTAAATAAGGGACTTCAATGCATGAGGGGCTCTAGGAGATTTGTGATGATTTTGGATGACTGATCTCATGATCAAAGTAGTTGCATGCTTTTAATATTGAGGAGATCAAGAACAAAAAGGAGGGATCTATAGTTAACTTCTTCTCTCAGTTCCTCACTCTAAAAAATAATTACCTCTTCTCTCTTGTCCTTTATTCTATATATACAATATTTTGAGCCATTATAAATATCTGTTTTCCCATGTTTGGAGAATATCTATATTTTTCCTCTTTTGATGAGTAAGATAAAGTTCATATCTCCTCAAAATATTATGTTTTTATGTTTTAGTGTATTTTCATGGTCTATTAGGAGATGAAAGTGATAGCTAAGGATTCCTTTCATATTATCCTTTCCATTATACCTATGTGTAGGTGTTAATATTGTCATTACAAGTCACATAGTGTGCTCTATCATCCTATCTATATGGCAAGTGTAAGCTCTATATAGTGTCTTTGAAAGACCTATTGAAAAAATACCTTAGATCATGCGCAATACCAAGTCCCTATGAGAAATACTAATGCTTAGAGGCTACATTTGAGTATTTTAATTATATTAACATCCTTATTCATCTTCTTAGTGCATGTCAAGTAGATGGTCATATTTTTATTGTATCACCATCATAGATAGGATTTCCCATTCAAGTTTCTTTTTTATCTTTTCCCTCTTCCCTTTTCCTCAATAATTTGTGGCATATAATGGGGATCCTAATTGAGACCCAAAATGGATCTATCCCTTATAATTTATAGATTGAATTTGTTGATTAGGTCACCCATATCCTAGGATAGTTTCCATGTTTCAATAGATTGTGAAGGCCTGAAACTACCTTCACAAGGGTGTGAGTCTAATTGACAATAGTTTTTGTCACTTTTTATGGGACCCTCTTACTCCTTGTCATAGCTAAAGTTTAAATTTGAGGAAAATAATTTTTAGTAGAGGAGGATATCCATCTTCATCACAAGGTAAATATATTTCAACATACAAAGTTCATAGCATCATTTAGGCAATTCTTTCATGCCAAATATTATCACAAGGCCTACTAGTAAAGGTATTCATTTTGAATTTATTCAGTGGACTTATACATCATATAATATATCAAGGTTTAGTAGGACAAATTCATATCCTCAAAAGTAATATTTGTCTCCTAGTTATCCTACTATTATAAACACTCCAATCCCCACTATCTAAATGGCTATCAAAAAATAGGTGTTTATTCCATTTAATAGAGGTATCCCATTGAATTTAGCCTAGTTTTATGAAATTCCTATGTCTACCCTCAATAGTATCCCATTATTATTAGGATAAAATCAAACAACCCCTATCATGTACATCTAGGATGTAGCTAATCTATGTTCAGTCCATAATGTTGTTTAAGATAATGTTGCTACTAGATTATTTATTTTTATCTTCAAATTAAAATCATTTAAGTGGTATAAAAACCTTACACTAAATTGTATTTCTACTTGGGATGAATTGATTGCAGCCTTAGCCAAGAAATTTAATAACAACTCTGATCACCTCTCTTTGGTTAAGCAGTTAACTACCATGAAAAGAGCTCTTCATGAGTTCATGTATTATTTTAACCTCAAATTCAAAAAAACATGGATCAAGATACCTATGTTGATTAGTCCATTTTTTAAATATTCATTCTTATATTATTTAAAATCCATTAACTCTGACATTAGTTTGATGATACAGTCAATGGTCGATACTACTTTACCAAATGGTTATGAGGTTATAATAAGGGTAGAGAACAATTTGATACAAGATGGTGAGATTTATATAAGACCTCTAATTCCTATATTATTATAATTAATATATATATTATCCCCTCAAATTCATCAAATTCCATCCTTAACTCCTATACCATCCCCTACAGCTCAAATTGTAGCCCCTACTAGTCAATCAATTGAGATGGGAGAGCTGAAAACCTTGCTATAGTCATTTGGGAATGAAATAGTATAACTCAAAATTCAAAAAATTTAGGTTAATAGGACTTATTAGAAACAAAATCAAACTACCTATCAGCCCTTTAGAGATCAAAGGCCTCCTTATCAATGTTTTAGAGAGAATAAACCACCTTACCAAACACAAGGAACCATAAATCTAGCTAAGCCATATGCTTCACTCAATCTTAATGCTCCTTGTAATTAAAAATCTATTTTTCCCATCCCACCTCAAAACAAATAGATGTAGGATTTAGGTTGGCAATCCTCAAATCTCAAATATGCTTAAAACTAAGCCTTGGTATGACAAAACATCACTATTCCACAAATGACACAAGAAGAGTTTTATTTTCAAGGAGGTCAGCACAAAGATGCAATTTTGGAATCACAAGGAAAGACTCAATTATTTTAAGGGTAGCTTGATTCCATTAATGAGAATTAGCAGGTCGATGATCATGTTTCTTTTACCTAAGGTGTTAAAGCTAACAATGTAAGTGGTCAAGTTACAGGGGTAATTAGATCTAAAAAAGAGCCATTAATGAAGCTCAAGAGGTAACAAATGCTTTAGAAACTCCTAATGTTATTTCTAAGAGTACAAAATAGTAACTTATTACCCATACAACTCATAAAAAATAGAGTATAGAGGTTAGTAAAGTTCATCAAATACCTCTATCTTGTGAATAGCTATTGCTTCAAAAGGTACAACTAAAGGTTAGTGGGTCTCATTTTAGTATAGTGGATCAGATGAAAAATTCTAATATCAAAACTATCATGTGGGATTCTCTTTCCATTCTAATAAAAATATATATTCTTGTCTACGATCTCTCATCTCTCAAATTATCTCCAAAATTGGTTGAGAAAGAAGGTGTTGTCTTAACTAATTCGAATCAACCAACTAAATTACAACTACATAAAGTAAATAAGATGGTCAAGGTGGAAAAAACTAAGGTAAAATCAAATAAAAATTCTCCTTTCTACCTTTATTTTATAGTAGGTGATATTTTATTTCATAAATGTATGGTGGATAATGGAGCTAGTAGCACAATTATGCCTTAGAAGATTCTAGACAAGCTTGGCCTTGTTTATGAGCCAAACACTAAGGGGTATTGAAATTGGATGGGTCACAAAAAAATATTTTAGATATCATAAAAGATATTAAATTTATATTACATTCTTATCCCAATGTAACTATTCAATAAGATGTTGTTGTGGTAGACTTGCCTCCTTACTTTGTTATGTGTCTTTCAAGAGACTTCACCTCAAAGATTGGGGGATATTTATTAGCTGATAAAAATTATTTATGTTTAGAACTAGGTATGGTAAAAATGTGAAAATTCATTCTAAACCTATTTCATGTTTTCATTCGGAGTCATATATGCCAAGTATTTGAACACTAACTGTATCATCTCGGATGAGGTACTGGAAACTGGTGGAGTTGAAAAAGAATCACCTTAAGATGGAGTTCTAGATTTGTTTCTTGATGAGTGTACTTATAATTTGAATGAGAATGATCCTTATAATCTAATTTAATAATAAGTATTTGATGTGTATTTCCTTCATAATAATGATGTACCAATTCTAGCCATGGTTAAGGATGATGAGTCTAGTGAAGGTTTATGGAAATTGTAATTTGTTGGATCAATGAATAAACATGGGACCAGAGTTGGAATGATGTTGGTTTCTAAAAAAAATTAGAGATATTTATCTTCTATTATGTTTTAATTTTGTTGTTCAAATAATGTTGTAGAGTATGAGGCGCTAGTTCACGGTTTGTAGTGGGATATGAAGATGAAAGTCAACACCTTGCAAGTTTTTGGTGATAGTGAACCTATAGTTCACCAAGTAAAATATTAAAATGAATTTAAAAATTTGTTTCTTAAATATTATAATCATATAATATGAGACTTACTTGAATATTTTCAAGCGTTTAACATTCAATCAATACCAATCGGTGAGAATAAACATGCAAATAGGTTGGTTACCATTGGGGCACAATTTAGTATCCCAGATGATATAACAAGTGAAAAACTTTAGTCACACATAAAGGTGGTTATGATGCCTTCTATTATAGATAATCATGATAATTTAAAAGTTTTGAAAGATGACAATCAAATTATGATATTCTTTCAAGAAGAGGTCAAGTTTTCATCAAGAAACCAATCAAAGTATTTGCAGTAGTATGGTGATCATATTGTGAAACTAAAAAAAAATAAGGTACCCAAGGGATTGGTCACACTTGAGAACATTTTTATTTGTGATGATTATTTAATGAAGGATAAATCATCCTTACAAAATAAGAGCACTATGCCAATGTAGAGATTACATCTAGTAAGAATTTGAAGTTGGGTAAGGTATGCACTCCATAAAAAAAAGCTTTCATTACATTATGTATAATTTTTACTGATGTATTTTCATGTAAATTTAGTGATCTCAAGGGATTTTACCCAAGTCTAGCTCAAAAAACCATTAAGTTAGAGGCTAAAACTATACTAGTGAAATAAAGACAAAGGCTCATCAATCCTAAGCTTGAGCCTTTGATGAGAGCTAAGATTCACAAGCTCATAGAGTTAGATATTATATTTCCAATAAAAGACTCAAATTGGGAGGCAAATATTGTTTTGGTATGGAATAATAATGATGATATTAGATTGTGTGTTGACTTCCATGATTTAAACAAGGCTTCACTTAAAGATCACTATCCATTACCATCAATGGAATAAATTTTACAATTGGTTGCAAGTTCATAGAGTTTTTATTTTTTGGATGGATATAGTGGCTACAATAAAACTTTTTTCATGTAAGAGGACCAATTTAATATATCCTTCACAACCAAATTAGAGACATTTGCATACAAAAAGATTCCCTTCAATTTATCTAATACTGGAGTAACCCTTTAGAGAGCCATGGATATGGAATTCTAGGGCCTAATTAACAAGTTTGTACTTGTTTATTTAGATAATATAATAGTTTTTCCAAAGAGTGAAAGTGATCACATGGTTAATCTCAAGAAAGTGTTTGAAAGGATTAGGTAATTTGGGGTATCTCTAAATCCTAGAAAGTGTGTCTTTTCAGTTCATGAAGATAATATTCTTGTACATGTGGTTTCAAAGTATGGTTTAAGCATATATATTGAAAGGGTAGTCTCTATTATTTCACTCTCCTTACCTAAGCACACAAAGGCTTTGCAAATATTCTTTGGGAAAATCAATTTCATAAGGAGCTATATTTTAGATTTTTCCATTTCAACTAAACCACTTATAGCCATTCTTAAGAAGAATCAGAGCTTCAACTGGTCCAAATAAGAAGTAAAGAGTTTTAAAGATATTAAGAAGGCCATATCTAGTTCTAGAATTATAAATCTATATTTCACAAAAGATTACATTTTGTACACATATGCTAACATAGACACCATTTCAAGCATTCTTATGTAACAAAATAATGAAGCTTTGGAGCAGACATTAGCCTTGTTTAGTAAAGGCTTGGGAGAGTATAAAATAATGTACTTTTTGGTTGAAAAACATGTAATTTAATTTATAAGGTCTCTTACAAAGTTTAGATTCTTTTTGTCTAGCAATAAGATATACCTAATGGTTTCCCATCCAAACATCAAGGAGTTCCATTTGAAAAAAAATATAAATCAGAAGAGAGATGGTTGGATAACTAAAGTAATGGGGTATGATGTGGAAATTAAGGTCACAAAGTTGGTTAGAGGTAAAGGACTTTGTGAGCATCTAGCTCAAGATTTTCATGAGATTAATGAGATTGTTTTGGTGTCAAAGGATGAAGAGGTTGTATTTGGTCATACCTCACCTTCCAGTTGGTTTCATGACTTGGTAAGCTATCTCCAAGATGGTATTTATCCCTCTCATCTAAGCGCTTCAAAAAGAAGATATTTTTGGTTGTAATCAATTCAAATTTTGCTTGTTGATGGTGTTTTGTTTAAGAAGGATATCAAAGGCATGTTGCTAATATGTATAGATCCAAGCCAAACTCAGATATTGCTTGAATAATTATATGATGGACATGGTAAAGGACATTTTTCCACAAGAACTAAAACCCTTAAGATCATGCGAGGTGCATAATATTGGCTTAATATATTTGGTGATTGTCATGCATGGGTTAGGAAGTGCAAACAGTGTGCTATGTTTGTATGAAAAGTGAAACTTACAACCTTACCTTTTAAACCAATTGTGGTGGATCAACCCTTTATCCAATGGGGATTGAACTTTATTGGTCTCATAAATCCTCCTTCAAGTTTAGCACATAAATTGATTCTAACTTCTATAGATTGCTTCATACATTAGACAGAAGTAGTAGCATTGAAAGAAGTAAATGAATCTAATGTTTTAGATTTATATGAAGGTTTTATTACTAGATTCGAAGTTCATTCAACTATTATTTTTATAATGAAAAGGATTTTATGGGAACTAGGATCAGTCAATGGGCTGTCTAACATGGGATTTATCTTAGCACTTCATCAAACTATTATCCATAAGGAAATGGCCATGATAAATCTATGAATAATAACCTATTAAAGATCATAAGAAGGAATATTGAAGATAATCAGAGGTCATGAAATCTCAAATTGAAGTTAGCTATGTGGGCTGATAGGATCACCTACAAAATATCAATATCCAACTCTCTGTACAAGCTAGTATATGGTAAGGAAGCAAGATTACCCATTTCTCTTGAGTTTCTTACATTAAAACTAATGCATAAACTTGAGTTTTTGGATAATGAAAATATAAAGATCAGGTATGATAAGATTATGAATTTGGAAGAGGCAAGAAATCAATCCATTCTAGCCATGGAAATTCATCAAGCCCAAGTAAAGAGAGTTTTTGACAAAGAAGCCTCTTCATGAAGTTTCAAAGAGGGAGATTTGGTTCTCAATTGGTATGAGGATAGAGATAAACCAAGAAGACACACAAATTTTTATTCCCTTTAGAATGGCTCATACACAATCTCCAACTACAAATCCCACATTGCCTTCCAGCTTGTAAAGATGAATGGTGAGGAGTTTCCAACCACAATCAATGGGATACATTTAAAACATTGATACTAAGGGCTAAGTTCCTTGTACATAGTTTTTTTATTTTTGTCCAAGTGTTGTTCAAGCACATTATTATTTTTTATTTTGTCCTAAAATAAGTGATTTGTTTAGTTAGTTTTCCTTGGTTTGTGTGTTTCCATTCTTGTTTTGGAGGATGAACATTTTCTTATTTCAAATCAAAAGTTGTACTTGCAATCATGGATCAAATTTTTCATTGCTTTTTGAGTCCAAATTTCATGTACATGGTATAGTTATTAAGCATAGTAGGCATTATTCCTAGATAAGTCACCAAAATCTTAGTAACTTTGGCCTGTCAAGGCCAAATTACTGTCCCTATTATTTGAAACTTTCCTTTAAATGGTCAAATTTCCCCTTGTAGCTAGTCAGTTATGGTCCTATTAGCCCAAAGCTTGAAGCAAGAAGAAGAGGAGAACCTAATTAATCAAAATTATAAGTTTATTTTCTTATGGGACTCCTTTTCACCAAGTGTTTATTCTTTCATAGGTTTTTTTTTTAGGTTTTTATCTAAGTATCAGGAATTATTTTAGACATTTTGTCCAAAGAAATTTTCTTAAAAGATATCCTTTTGAATAGAATTGTTTCAAACATTTTATCTAAAAGAACTATTCTAAAGGGTCCTTTTCAATTTTTCCAAAGGGTCCATTTCAATTTTTCCAAAAGGCCATTTTCAAAAAAATTTGAAGGGACATTTCAAAAGGCAAAAGGGAACTTTTCAAAATCCGAAGGTCCATTTTCAAAGACATAATTTCCTTCAAACTTTTTTGTCTGAAGGAAATGTTCAAGGAAACAAAGTTAAAGAATTTATTTTGGTAGAGAATTCTGAATGAATTCTTTCAAAATAAAAATGCTAAAGAAATAATTCATAGATAAATTGTCTAAAATAAAATTTCCTCTTAAAGTGTCGAAATAATTCCTTTAGGAGAAAAGTCCAAAAACAAAAGGCCATAAGGAAGTCAAAAAAAATTCCTCTGAAGGAATAAGCCTGAATAAAAGTTAATGAATTATTTCAAAATAAGGTTGAAAAAAATATCTAGAAGAGATAAGTTCAAGAAAACATCTCGAGGAAATTCTTTTGAGGAAATTATCCGTAGAAGATGGTCAAAGAGAAAAACTCCAAATAAATTGATGACAGTTGTGTGGATGTCAACTTCAACCTCAACAAATAGCTATTGGGATTTAAATAACAAATGATAGTCCTAAAACTGTCAATTTTGATCCATGGTAAGTAGTTATTTTCAAAGGTCATGTTTTCAAAGGGTTCATCAAGATTATTGTGATCTTGACACTTATCAAGATCTCATGATTTGATATCAGTAACCATGGGAGTCGAAGACTATAGTAAGGAACATGCTAAGTTTTAAATGCAAGGATCAAATCATTCAAACTTGGTAGGGACATGAAGCTACATTTGACATGGCTTTGTCAATTGTTAAATAAGGTACTTGAATGCATGAGGGGATCAAGGAGATTTTTAGTGATTTTGGATGGCTGATATCATGATCAAAGTAGTTACATGCTTTCAATGTTGTGGAGCTCGAGAACAAGGAGGGATCCACAGTTATTGGTAACTTCTTCTCTTATTTCCCAACTCTAACACATAATCCCCTCTTCTCTCTTGTCTTTTCTTCTATATATACAAGTTTTTAATCCATTATAAATATCTATTTTTCCATGTTCGGAGAACATCTGTATTTTTCCTCTCTTGATGAATAAGACAAAGTTCATATCTCCTCAAAAGATTGTGTTTTAGTGTATTTTCATGGTATGTTCAGAGATGAAATTGATATCTAAGGCATCATCTCATCTTATCCTTTCCATTAAACCTATTTTTAGGTGTTAAGCTCATCATTTTAGGTCACATAGTGTGCTCTATCAGCTTGTTTGTATGGGAAGTTCAAGCTCTATCTAGTGTCTTTGATAGACATATGGAATAACTGTCTTAAATAATGCACAATCCTAAGCCCCAATGTGAAATATAGATGCTTAGACACTTCCATTTTAGTAGCGTAATTATATTCATGTCCTTATTTATCTTCTTAGTGCATGTCAAGCAAATGAAGGTCATATTTTTAGTGTATCACCATCAAAGATAGGATTTCCCATTCAATTTTACTTCTTACCTTTTCCCTCTTCCCTTTTCTCAAAATTTTTTGGCATAAAATAGGGATCCTATGTGATACACCAAAGGAAGATATCCCTTAGAATTTAGAGATTTAATCCATTGATTAGGTCACCCATAACCTAGGATTATTTCCATGTTTCAATAGACTGTGAAGGACTAAAACTACCTTCAAAAGGGTGTGAGTCTGATTGAAAATAGTAGTAACACCTCATAACGCTCCCTCTAATCATACACTATCAAAAACAAAATTCCTTTTAAAACTAATGTTTTGTTGCCTACAAAATATTACTAGCTAATTTTGTTTCATGAATAGCAAGAATACCTCATTGATTAGTAATCCTCATATCTCTGAAAACTCTATGTTTGCTAGAATGGTTCAAACCCCTAATATTTTAGGATATAACCTTCATTTATCCTATTTATTGTTATACCTAATATATTCTCTTCTTGGTTTGAGATTAAGAATAGATTGATAATCATTGGCTATCTCATTCTTAGTTTTAATCTTTCTTGTTTCAGCTACTGAATATCTTCCTTCTTTATTGTGTAGAGCTATATCTACCTAATATTTATACCCATATAAAAAATTAACCTTCTCATCTTTAGTGTAATCCAATTTAAAACTTGGTGATGTACAAGATAAATATATACTATTAGAAAACTCATGTTTATCCATGTCTTCATTCAACCTTGAGTTGTATTGAGTTGAGTAAAAAAAGATATTTTTTTACTATTGAATAACTTATGAGGGAAAAATCTCCAAATTCTCCTTCCTCCAAATTTTCCAAACATTGGAAAATATTATAGACTACCAAAGAATAAAAATGAGTAGAATCATCTTCAGTATTTTAAAACTTTATAATCTCCTTATCCATGTCATTGAATCTATGTTACCTATATTCTAGGATTTTACTTGATAAAGGAGAATTTTATCTTCCTTAAAACACTTCTTTATAATTTATTATACTACCTTATTATCCTCTAAATATTTGACAATACCTCTTGTAAATATTTATATTGAAGCTGGCACATTACTTAATGTAGAAGGATCCTAGATCCTCATAGAAAATGAAATGTTTCCTTTAGAGGAAAGTGTGCCTGAGAAAGAGGATGAGAATTCAATGGAATATCTTTTGAACTGATATTTTATGTCCTCATCCATTTATTTTATTCCTTTATGAAAACAAAAGCATTAACCTTTTTTATAAAGGAGGGGAAATTTATTGTCATATATTCCAATTTTGAGCATCCTTCACATTTGTGTAATGAGAATTCATAGTCAATTTTTTAAATCCTTTCTCCACTTGAATAATTAAGAATAACAAAATGGGTAAATTCTTGATCCACTCTTGAATTCACATAGAAATGGGCATGCACCATGTGGGTTCTTGATTTTGTACCATAATTAAACACAATAAGATTGCCAAATGTTTTCACTATATTGATAAACAAATATTCTTCCCCATATTCAAGAGGAAGCCTAGCAAACCTCACCCAAATGGGAATATATTAATATATTCTTATTTAGGATCAAATCTGTCTTTCCATTTTTAAAAAATGTCTAGGCATACCTTAAACCAATGCCCACCTACTAAGATATGCACACTATCTTCACAATTTGTACATTTGATAAGGAAAAAATCATTGATAAGAGTAGAGATATCCAAATATACTCTTAGCTTTAAATGGATCCTATCACAAGTCCTAAAACATCTTATATTAAGTTTTGGCCCCAAAAATTTAACCACCAAACAAAAGGACCACCGTAAGGATGCCTTATTTTTCAATTCATCTATCACTATAACATGAAAACCTCTTACAATATTTTAAATGGTCAGATATATACCTACAAAAACCTCCTTATATTTTCCAATATTTCCCTTGATTTTATCAACCCATGAACTTTTCATGTGGCTTACCAAATGGTTAAATAAGTTTGATGGTTCTAGTTTATTCCCCACCTAAGAATAATTGATAATGACTAATCTTACCAGTTAGAGAGATGCACTGATTTACCAAGGGAAGGCGTGGAGAAATCACACTTTTAAATCTCTCTAAAATCTACACCTTTAACCCACCTAATTCCCCCTCACTGTTGCCTTCCAATTCAAGTTCCATCAAAAGCTAAACACTTCATCCTGCATGCTTTTCCTCAATACATTTTTTCTAAATGATTTTAACCCTTTTTTCAATAAGTATCTGTCTTGTTATTTAGATTTATTCAAGTGATATAGATATTTTGTTCAACCCATGCATGTGAAAAAAATCCTAGTTAAAGATATGGAATTGAAAAATTATCTTTAACCCTAGTAATCCATCATTCAATATTATCAAGAGATAATCACTCAAGCATTTTACATTAATATGCGACAAAAACTACAAGTCTCAGCAACACAAATAAAATTTCATATTTTTATATCTAAAATTTTCCCTAGTGGTGTTAAAGTATCTAGTTCCCAAAAAGTTAATGCACTGGCATTTCATGCAAGACTAAGCTCTTGTGCACTCACCGAAAACACATAACAAGAAATTGATTCTCATGGGTTAGGTCACATATCAATAAACTTGTCATTTATTTGTTATTATTCATATATATTAATAACTAGCTATAAATAAAAATAAATACATCATTATGAACCTCACTTCAATTACATAAACTAACATGATTAAAAAGATAATTACGACTAGATTTAAATAATGTGTTGCATAAGTTTAGATAATTTATATTCTATTCATTATAACCAAATATGAACTACAAGCTACATAATAGATATGTTGATAACTCAATGATGCAACTTAACTATCAATCGAAGTGAAAAATTAGGATTACAATAACTTCTATGATTTTACTAATTACCACAATCAATCATTACATAATACCAATGTTTATTAGCATTGAAAATATTGACATAGGGATATTTATACTTGGTTCTCCATATCAATTTATTACATTAATTATGATACTTCTACTGACTAGCCAATGATCTCTAGTGGACTAAGAGTCATTGTAGTCATTTACTTATTTTTCCTATGGACTCAGGCCTTTGCACCCCTATATTCTCATTTGGTAAAAGATATTTTTTGCCAATTGTCATCTTTCAAGTGGGTTAGTGCAAAACTTGTGTGTGATAAAATTCTATTCTAAACTTGAGAATTTCTCCTCAACCATTTCCCAATTCATTCATGCTCCCTAAGTCTTTCATTGATATACTTAGTCCTCCATTCTTAGGTTCTCTATCTTTTATGTTTCTCCTCTAGCTGGGTCTTCTCACACCATGTTATTGTGTGACATGGTCTTCTAATATATTGTCTTCCCATGACATGGTATTCTTATTCCCTAATATTCCCTTGCCATGGTCTTCTTATTCCATGGTATTTCTATGCCATGGTCTTCCCACACCATGGTCTTCCTACATCATGGTCTTCCTATGCCATGCCTACTTTGTGTCATAAGACAAAATACTTAGATGAAATTTGGGGTCCAACATTCATCAAGAGGGGAAACATGGTGGTAGAAGTGTTAGTAATTAAAAAATATATCCTAAATAAGTTTTTAAATGGTCTCCCAATGACTCAACTTGAAGACCCTTATGGTCCCAACCAAGGTGTGTTGTCAAAACCTTGGGCCCTTTATCTCTTCCTTGTCTTTTTTATGGGTATAATTGTAATGATTTAATTTGTAAATATTTTGGGCCATGATGGCTAAGAGTGGGATATTTGGATATTTGGATATGGGACTGATTTCATTTACTTTATATGTTTTTGTGCATCTCTTTACAAAGGTCATTAATTTTTTAAAATAACACTTAGAAGGTTAACAAATAATTTTATTTTCATCTCCCTATGTTTTATTTTCATTAATTACTTATAATTTTATGTGGTATAATGAATGATATTTAAGCTAGGAGATTTAGTAAATTCATTTTTGAAATTTATGCGATAGTTAGGATGGGAAAATCATTATTATAAATAGTTTTATTTTATGATTCCATTTCATTTATATCTTTATGACATTTTTTACAACTACACATAATTTATTAGGTGTTTATTATTATAAATATTTATTTAAAACACACACATGCACACATCTCTCTCTCTCTCTCTCTCTCTCTCTCTCTCTCTCTCTCTCTCTCTCTCTCTCTCTCTCTCTCTCTCTCTCTCTCTCTCTCTCTCTCTCTCTCTCTCTCTCTCTCTCTCTCTCTCTCTCTCTCTCTCTCATTCCTTTGAGATAATATGAAAATCAACATATCGTGGTAAAAATATAATTAACCACATATTTAGGACTCAAGCCTTGATGTTTTATAGATTGATCATAAACCTTCATTTTTTTCTTACCCTCACATCATTTTTATGTTTATTTAATTTTTTTAATTCTCTCTCCTCTTTTATAAAATGTAATGTGAGATTGATCAAGGAAAAAACCTATTAGATTATATTGACTAGGTGTGAAAAAACTTTATGTTAGTGGGACATAGGAATTGAATCTCTTATTTTAGCACTATATGACTTGGAGATGTATTTAAAATATGATATATCATGGATACTAATTCCTTGAACTCATTCCCTAGATCAATTTATTAGTAATCATAGAAAGAGAGGATGAAATTACACCAATTATCTCGCAACCTTGCTAAGTGTTTATATCTCAATAGGTATATCTTGGAGGATAAGATATTAGTTTTAAAAAAAGATCCCATACTAATTAAAACTTTTGGTGACCTTCCTCTTATGTGTTCCTATCATGAATCATATGATCTCTAACATAAATCACCTACTACTCACATTCTCTCTCTAATATTCTTTTTTGTATGCATAATTAGGTAACATTTGGGGTTCAACATCAGCACACACTAATATTATTGTCCATCCTCGAACATATTTATTATGTTTAATTAATTTTTTTGAATCACCATACTTAATATCTTCTTTAAAATTGTTTCACATTTTGAACATGCCTTATATGTTATCTATGATGCATATTGTTTTCATGTCCAATCCCTTTAATATAATATATATTTTTTTTAATGTCTTGGGCCTGATGTTTTACACTACTTATCTTGTCAATGAATGCCTTTATCATCTTCTCAAGAAATATTTCCTTGTTAATATTATTCAACTAAAGCTCCAAGAAGAATATATTAAATTCATTATTTTCACTTATTTTTTGATAAATTTAATTAACCTATTCCAAAAAATTATATATTCCTCTTTATTTTGGTGTTTATTTTATTCCAATTTAACCTAATATATTCATGTTCCCTAGTATTATTCCACATAGTAAAAACCACCATACACTAATCTTAGCTTCACGAACATGTCCACAAGGAAAGCCTTATACACTCACTTGAGGCACATAGATATATTAAAAGTCCTTCTTGCTAGTTGGAAATGAGGTGAATCTTAGGTATTTCATGTTGGTTAATCTAAGAACTAATGGATAGTTTTATTTGAAAATTATATGTTTTATTAAACAAATAATTAATTAAATTCAAAAAATATAACTTAGTGAATTAAAAATACATAAAACAACCCAAATTTGAACATCTTTATTAAGATACTCATGTATCTGCATTTATTTTGGCAACATGAAATTATTCTCACCCAAACATGTCCCCACCAAGTGGTAAAAAAAACATCAACGATAAAAATAGTATGAACAAACTTTTATATATAATGAAGAGGGATATTTATACAAAATTATACCACCCTTTAAAATTATAAACAATGAATAAATGCCCATGCATGTCACAACTATTTGACTATAATTATAATCCACTATTACAAAAAAGTATATGTTGACCTATATGATTAGCCATGAATATGAACCTTTTTATACCAAATATAACACATTTTTGTTTACCTCCTAATATTTTTTTATAACCATACAAAATTATATTTTGTAATTTCCTTACCTATTAGTACTTAACGAATATACTATACATCTCTTTGTGTTTTATGGCTAAAATTGTTATTATATGAATTTAATCTTGAATCATATACTTTTAATAATATTTTGGATTTATTATTGATTTGGTATATTTATATATCATGGATATATTGATGTAGTCAACCTATAATCAATTGAGAAAGTTAACTTGGAGAAACTTGGTAGGCCAACTTATAACACTTGTAATAGTTGATTCTTGTGACCCATATCAATTATTACATTATCTATTGTAACCCATAAAAACTACTAGGTTGATGATATAGTAGCCTCTATCAAATAATAATTGATCCCATAGCATATATAAATATCAATTGATAAAAAATAACATCTTATAGCAATTACAGTCACAACTAGATAAATAATAACAATTACATGATAATTGTTCCATCCTATAGCCTAAACAAAACAATTCAATCATGAAGCTAAGTTGTTACACCTAATGACTTGTGTTGGTTAGTCAAGTATAAGCCACCATTAATTCCTTCCCTTTGGATTTTATTTATATAATATTAAAACCATGTAATTGAACTATTATATTCTTTACAAAAATTGTATGATTCTTCATGTCGATTGAATTAGCTATCTTCTTAGATTCCATTGTAACGATAAACAAGCCTTTTATATTTAAGATAATAATTCAAAACCTAAAACGGAGTCATAATAATTAATAAATAACTATTATTATTGAAACATAATATAAACTCTTTTTAATATTTTATTTATAAATAGCCACATTGTTATAAGATGTTTAACGCAAGAAGAATCAATTTGACTTAAAAGATAATTTATGTTAAATTTAACGATTGAAAATCATATTTGAGAAAGAAGGGACCCATTTTTAGGGTTTTTTTTAGAGATATTTAATTATTATGTAAGTATAATCTCTAGTTGAAATATATGTATGTCTAGTTATTATGTTAATTCAATAAGTATTTGACATTTGGGTGAATTTTTATTAACTATTAATGAATATTAAAAATATATAATGCAAAAAATTTCATTTCTATTTTATAAACTTTTCATTTTAATTATATCAAGTAGTGATTTTCTTTACATGAATTTTAGTTTCTATAAATTTATGTTACATAAGATTGTTTCCTATACACAATTTATAGTCCCTCAATATTTGAAAAGAGTTAGAGTTTCATATACAATTATGACATCTTTCCAACTTTATGGACCTCGATTTGATGACTAATGACAGTGTCATAGTAAATAAACCAAGTGGCTTCCATTTAGAAGAGTTGTGTTAGTTTGTATGCAAGAGATTATTCTTGTGTCAGTTTAATTACTGGTTGGATTATGATCTACATTTTTACGACAACTATAAAACACTTAATCTTAGGAATTTTGAGCTATATTTTTTCATTATTTGTAGATTAAAATTTCATGCTTTATTTTTTAAATTTTTTGCTTTCTATAATAATTATTTTTGTCTTCAAAATTTCAATTTTATAAATTAGATTTATCAAAAATTATAAAAAATGTTAAAAACTAACCATGTTTAGGACATGAAAGGCATAATTAAAAAAAATACTAATTGAGTTTTATGCAATGAGGACAATGATATTCATGTATAAAACTCACCCAAAAGGTTGAATTTTTTTTGAAGAGGAATAATTTTCACTTACAATAATCACACACCAATAGAGGAAACCAATAGTTAATTCATGGTTTTCATCAAATAATATATATGATACAACAAAAATGTAGTTTTTTGTTTGAGATGGTAAGGAAATCTAAGGGAAAGGAATAATATTGAACCACATACCCATGAAAAGGATATCTTTATACCCTATCAAATAATCTCTATCTTTCCACCATACATATAGGGATATGGTATTCATCTCCCTTCAACCTTACCTAAACTCCTTCTAAAGATAACTTGAATCCATTATATCTTCAAAAAATAAATTTGTAGAAGTTGATAAACCAATTGAATTAATGAAAATGATGTTTTTGTTGATATTTTGGAATAATTGATAAGGATACCCACCCCATCACCTATATTCATAAGATTCCACTCCACCTTAAAATTCTAATGTTATTCATCACTAGAAATTTTGGCTATGATTAATAAAATATTTGAAGATTGGGTAGCCAAAATTTCATGTTTACAAGTAGGCTGAAAAATAATGGGAGACTAGCAAGAAGAAAATTATGTCAATTCAACCATATTTTTTGAATTTTTTGTTAATATCCCTAAAAGATATGTACCCATGAATAATATTCCTCTTTTTACATTTATAAAGTTAAGGTGAATGGATAGTGAATATTATTACACATTCCTCTATAATTTTGATGTCATTTTTGATATCTATGACAAAAATTATGATGCCCAAAATCTTAAGTTATTTTTATCCACCATCTAGGATACAATCCTCATATGGTTCATGGGACTAATTGGTGTTCCTATTTCCACTTGGGGTGAAATTAAAGATAAATTACTCTTCAAATATTAATATTACTATACAGGGATAGATTATACAAGGAATGATGTTTTATGAATGTCAAAAAAGGAATATTAACCTTTGGGGGACTATCTTAAGAGGTTTTAATTTAGCCTACATAAATCCAAACAACATACATTAAATCATGAATCAATAAATTTGGTTTTATTGAAAGTATTTCAAGATTCATTTCTCTAGGAATTAGATCTCATTAGTAGAGGAGATAAGTCATAAATATAATTTGAAGTAATCATAGACTTATGTAATAACTACTCAATATCCATGATAAATAATAATCATCTCAATCAAATAATGTTTTCATCATCCACCAATGAAATCTTATGAAGAGAAGTAAGTAATCTATTGTTGATGTGAAGTAATACATTATCATCCATTTTAACACACAATTAGCCACACTTAACATGTGAAGGAAAAAATAATATATAGAGTAGGCCTTGATTATGTATTTCCCACATTATTGTAAGAAAAAATCATATTGAAAATGCCATGATATTTGAATAAAGTGTTAGAAATATTTTAATTGATGTCAAATGTCTAACATTATTGTTGATAAAGGTCCCATTACATTTAATGGTGTTTCTAATATTCATATATTGGCTAATGTGTGTTAATATTTATTTAATATTAATGAATATTTTTTTGTTTCATATAAGTCAAAAGAGGGCCCATGGATAAGTCAAAGATTCATGGGTTAAAAGACAAAAGAGGAATAGGACACATTTTTTCATGAAGAGTCATCTTGACAAATTCCAAGAGTCATCACGTGAAGACAAAAGAGGGTATGGTGTATTTTTTCATAAAGGTACACTTTGAGGAATATGAAAAGTCACCAAGATAAAGACAAATGAAGAAAGGAAGCTTTTGATTATGAAGGGTCACCATATGAATTTTTAAATGTAAGGATATGAAGGGTCATGCAAGTTTGGCACCATTTTTCATGAGTATTGAATGGTCATAAAGGGTGAATGCCAAATGTCATTTAAAAAGCTATAAATAAAGGCTTGAGAAGCCATTTGTAATATGCAAGAGATTGCATGGTTTGTATTTGATTTCAAAGAGAGAAAAATAGGAGATATTATAGAGTTATATCATTTTTTGAGTAAACAACATTGAAATATAGTTGTGTTTTATACACAAGAGGGGTTGATGCTCATGTGGGTTGGTGCTCACAAATATTTGAAAGGGGTTGGTACTTCTGTGGGTTGGTGCTCACAAATAGTTATTGTGTTAGTGCTCAGCAAAGGGGTTGGTGATCCTACAAGTTAGTGCTTTTAAACTTTGTAATTTGAGTTGGTTCTCATTCATATAATTGAGATTGTTCTCCATGGTTTTTCCTTCTTTGGGTTTCAACATAAAAATTTGGTCTCTCTCTCTCTCTTGTGTGGTGCATATTATTGTTTCAATTTTATTGCATATCTTGAATGTGTCATTAAGTGGTTAAATAAAAGGAATTTGATTAAGAAATAAGATATATAATATAATAATTCACCCACCCCGCTCTCATTATATTTCATGCTTAACAATTGGTATTAGAGAAGGTTCCTTTGAAAATATTTTATAGCTTGAAGGTAAATCAGGAAAGAATGATGGCTAGATCACATGAAGGTTTTTATATAAACAAGAAACCTTTGTTTGATGGGATAAATTATGTTTTTTTAAGAATAACGATGAAGACTTATTTGATGGCCCTTGCATTCAACATATGGCAAGCAGTGGTAGAGGAATATGAAGAGCCACAAACACTTCTGACTACTCTAATAAAAAAGAAGGCAAGTGAAAATAATGCTAAATATTTAAATGTTATTTTATGTGGTCTATGTGAATCAGAATTTGTTAAAGCTATGCAATCTAAATATACTCATGAAACTTGGTAAAACATGAAAATATCTACAAAGGTGATGGAAAGGTTCAACAAGCCAAGCTTCAGACTTTCAAAAGATAGTTTGAGAGTCTAAATATGGAAGAGGAAGAAAATATAGCAAGTTATCTTTTCTGGGTTGATCAAATAGCTAATTAGATTCAAGGTCTTAGAGAAAAGTTAGAATAATCAATTATGGTTAAAAATGTTTTGAGATCTCTACCATTGAGATATGATGCAAAATTTTTGGCAATTAAGGAGATGAATAATTTAGCCAAGCTAAAGATGGATGAGATACATGGTATTCTTATGGAATGTGAGATGTGAACCAAATAAAATAAACCCTTAACGAGAGAAGCTAATTTCAAGACATCAAAGAAAGAGAAGGCTAAAATTCAAGAATCAACTAATAGTTCTAGTGACGATGAAGATGACAATAGAGCTCTATTTATTCACAATCCAAGAAAGGACACATGTAAATATCAAGAAAAATTACCTTTCAAATGTTTTAATTATGGAAATATTGGAGATTTTGTAGCTAAGTTCCCAGATAAGTGTAATGGTGACAATGAAGAAGGAAAGTCTACACACAAGAAGAATTTTGAAGGAAACTTAAAGAAGGGATTCAAGAAAAAGAGTTTGTATTCTAAAGATCCTAGCTCAGCTGAAGATAGTGGAGTCAATGATTTAGAAGAAGAATAGATTCTATTCATGGACATACATAAATATGCCTCTATAATAAAAATTAAAAATGATCAAGAAGAAGAATAGGATGAAGCCAAAGTGAATTTGGAAGGAGAACTAATTTGTGCCTTAGAAGTGTTAAAATATCTTGAAAATAAGTATCGAAGATTAAATCTCTAGATTGATAAAAATGAAAAGGAGTCAAAGGAAATAATTGAATATCTACAAGCACACTTTGAAGAAGCCAAGAAGAATGAATAATATCTAACGACACCATTGAAAATAGTAAATAAAGAACGTGAAAAGTATGTTGTTGAAACTACTTCTTTGAATGTAGATCTTTAGAAAACAAATAAAGCACTCAATTATATAGTAGCCAATGATTCAAAATTTTAGAATAACACTAATATGTTGAATAAGATATTAGAAAATTAAAGATCAATGTCAGATAAGACAAGTATTGGATTTGAAAAAGAGAAAGGGGAGGCCAATACATTCATAGACAAGGAAAAAGGAAAGAGCTATGTTGAAGCTCTTACAAACGAAGAAATAAAAAGGGAAGAAGTTAAGAATATAGAGGACATCTCAAATAAAGAAGGATAGAGGGCATAAAGCTACAAAAATAAATTAGGTTAGAGATACACAAACAGGTCCTATTTTTATTTTTAATATTTTTATTGTAATATATATGGTCATAAGAAAATATAATGTCAAAAAAGGGCTAACAATTTTATAAATAAAGAGAAGGAAAGTCATGTAGAGTCAAGAAAAAGCCACAACTCTTTTACTCCTCTATCAAGGTTTAATGAAGAGGCCATACTATATTACAAGTGAAACAACATTAGACACATAGCCTGATAATATATAAGTGTGTTTGAGTTAGTCAAGAAGGACCAGAGTTTCAAGGCTCCATTTATCAAGAAGAAAGTTTAGATAGGTTCAAGCTAGAAGAAATAACCTAAAAAATCTATGTTAATACAGATATCTTTGCATGCAATAAATGAAGAAAAGGAATGGTTAATTGATATTTCATGTTTGAGGCACATGATAGGAGACAAAATCAAGTTCATAACCTTGAAGAAGATCAATGGTGGCACAATGTAATTTAGAGATAATACTACTACTAGAATTGCTAGAAAAGGTACACAAAGTTTGGATAATGGTAGACCTAAAATTGAAAATGTTTTGTATGTAGAAGGTCTTAAGAATAATATTTTGAGTATAATTAAAATGTGTGATCATGGTCACACACTAAAGTTTTATGAAAAAGGTTGTTAAATTAGGAGAAAATATTTAGATATGTTGATTACAGATGCTCAAAGAATAGGTAATCATTTGTATATGTTATCAGACATCAAAGGTCAAAGATTTTTTTTCAGTTAGATTGAAGAAATTTGGCTATGGCATAGGAGAATGGGTCACATAAATTTTGACAATCTTGTTAACATCAGTAAAAATCAAGCAATCAAAATTTTTCCAAAGATTACAAAGCCATCCGACACGCTTTGTGAACCTTGTCAACATGGGAAGTAGGCCAGAAGGTGGTTAAAAAAAAAGAGTACTCAACCATTCAGATGTTAGAGCTTGTTCACACTGATCTATGTGGACCTATGAGAACTTAAATTACTCAAGGTGAGAAATATTTCATGTTGCTTATTGATTATTTTTCATGTATGACTTGGGTAATGTTTTTAAAGAAAAAATCAAAAGCTTTCAGACATTTCAAATCATTCAAAGGATTATTTGAGAATGAAACTAGTTTGAATATTATGTGTCTAAGATCAGATCAATGATTAGAATTCATGTCATATTAATTTATTGATTTTTTTGAAGACAATGGAATAAGAGACATTATTCAACAACCATAACTCCACAGTAAAACGGAGTAACTGAGCAGAGAAATAGAAAAATTTAGGAGATGGTGAGGATAATGCTAAATGAATCCAAGATACTAGATAAATATTAGAGAGAGGTATTTTCTATAGAAGTACATATTTAGAATAAATAATTATTGAGAGTCAATAGTGATAAGACTCCTTATGAGCTATGGAAAGACAAACTAGCAACAATTGATTATTTCAGAGTTTTTGGCAGTAGATATTTCATAAAAAGAACCATTGAAAAACTTAGGAAGTTTGAATATAGAGTAGATGAAGGTATATTTCTTAGTTATTCTTGCAAAAGAAAATCTTATAAATGTTATAACAAAATAACCAAGAAAATTGTTAAAAGTGCAAGGGTCAGGATATACGAAGATCGAACACAAAGAATTAGTGATCTAGTAGACATTCTTGAAATCATTAAAGACAAAGATTTTGAATAAGTAGATGAAGATGAGAAGGAGAAAAAGGACACAAAAACTCCATCTAAATATGTTCAGATAAATCTTAATGAAAGTGACATCATCAGGGACATAAATGAAGGAATTCACACCAAAAGAATGATGGTAAGTGAATCTAAGTAAGTTATTTTCTTTTTGTTATCCAAAATTTATCCTAGAAATTTGTCAAAAGCTAGACATGATAAGCATTGGGTTAAGGATATGGTTGAAGAATTAAATTAGATAGAAAAGAATGATACTTATGAATTAGTGCCTAGACTAAAGGCTCAAAATGTGATAGGAACAAAATGGGTTTATAGATATAAGTTGAATGAAAATGGAGAAGTGACCAAGAATAAATCAAGATTAGTATCTAAAGGATATGCCCAAATTGAGGGAATATATTTTAAAGAAACTTTTACACCAGTAGCAAGGTTAGAGGCTATTAAAATGTTTCTTCCATATGCATTGTTTAAAAAATTAAAGTGTTTTAGATGGATGTCAAATCTACCTTCCTGAATGGGAATCTAGAAGAAGTCTACAGTGAGCATCCTAAGGGATTTATTCTCTCAAATATTAGTATCCATGTATGAAGATTAAAGAAATCATTGTATGGATCGAAACAAGCTCCTAGATCTTGGTACGTAAGACTTGATAAGTACCTACTAGATCAAGGTTTCAAGAGAGGATTTGCTAACACTAATATCTACATCAAAATAAAAGGTGAACATCAATTGATTATTGTGTTATATGTTGATGACATCATTTTTGGATGAAACATTGAGAAGATGAATTTTTTTTAATAATATGCAAAAAAAATTTGAGATGTCTATGCTTGGAGAATTGTCATTTTTCTTACGATTGCAGATATTTTAGTCAGATAAAAGAATTTTCATATCTCAAAGTAAATATGGCAATGAAGTATTAAATAAATTTGGTTTTGAATATTATGCACCAGTTGGCACACCAATGTGTATAATAAATAAGGTGAGCAAGGATGAAGATTCATTGTAGATCAATCTTTATATAGTTCTATTATTGGTAGTATTTTATATTTGATAGCATTGAGGCTAGACATAATGCATGAAATAGGTATGGTTTCAAGATATCATTCATCTCCAAAAAATATTCATGTTCAATTTGTAAAGAGAATATTTAGATATATCAAGGAGACATTAGATTATGGATTGTGGTATCCCATAGGCAAAGATTTCACTTTGGTTGCTTTTATAGATTTAGATTGGGAAAGGTTCTTAGATGATAGAAAGAGCACAAGTGGAGGATATTTCTTCCTTGGTGATATCTTAGTATCATGGCTAAGTAGAAATAAAAATTTTGTATCACTTTCTATAGCTGAATTAGAATATATTACAACGGTATTATGTTGTACTCAAGTTCTTTGGATGAAGCAAAATTTGGAAGACATCAAGGTAAAATATGATGAACCTATTTCTATTTTTTGTGACAACACAAGCGATATTAATATTTTGAATAATACATTGATGCATTCAAGAACACAACATATTCCCATTAGACATCACTTCTTGAGAGAGCAGGTTGTAAATTAATAGGTTAAGATGGAGTATATCAGTATTACAAAGTAGAGTGTAGATATTTTCACAAAGGCACTACCAAAACACACATTTGAGTATCTATGAGATAAGTTTGGAGTAAATTATTTTACTTCTTTCCATTGAGTTTCAACATCAATTGAGGGTGAGATAAGTGTTAGCTCCAGGTAAGCCCTTTACCATTGATGTCAAAGGTGGAGAATAATAGGTACAAGTATAGGTATAGGTGTAGAAATAGGTACAAGGAATAGATACATGTTACTATAGTATGGGGGAGTTACTGTATGTTTTTTAGATTGTTATATGTGTAGGCTTTAGGATGTGGTAGTTTCATTTTGAGGTTGCCATCAATGACAAAGGGTGATATTATTGTAAATATTGGCATTGATGTCAAAGGTCTAACATTAATGGTGATAAAGGCCCCATTACATTTAATGGCATTTCTAATATTCATATCTTGGCTAATGTGTGTTAATATTTATTTAATATTAATTAATATATTTTTGGTTGTATATAAGTCAAAAGAGGGCCCATGGAGAAGTCAAAGAGATGCGAGGTAAAAGATGAAAGAGGAATGGGATGAATTTTTTCATGAAGAGTCATCTTGAGGAATTCCAAGAGTCACCATGTGAAGACAAAAGAGGATATGACACATTTTTCCATAAAAGAACACTTTGAAGAATATGAAAATTCACCAAGATAAAGACAAAAGAGGAAAGGATGATTTTGCTTGTGAAGGATCACCATATGACTTTTCAAATGCAAGGATATGAAGGGTCATGCAAGTTTGGCACCATTTTCCATGAGGACTGAAGGGTCACAAAGGGTGAGAGCCAAAGGTCATTTGGAAAGCTATAAATAAAGGTTTGAGATTCCATTTTTATTATGCAAGAGAGTGCATGGTTTGTATTTATTTTCAAACAAAGAAAAGCAAGAGATATTGTAGATTTCTATCATTTGTTGAGTAATCAACATTGACAGATAGTTGTGTTTTATACACAAGAGGAGTTGGTGCTCCTATGGGTTGGTGCTCACAAATCTTTACAAAGGTTTGGTACCCCTTATGGGTTAGTTCTCACAAATATTTGTTGTGTTGGTGCTTGGTAAAGGGCTTGATGCTCCTGTAAATTGGTGCTTATGAACTTTGTAATTTGAGCTAGTTCTCATTCATATACTTGAGATTATTCTCTATGGTTTTTCCCACTTTGGGTATCCACATAAAAGTCTACCCCCCCCGCTCTCTCTCTCTCTCTCTCTCTCTCTCTCTCTCTCTCTCTCTCTCTCTCTCTCTCTCTCTCTCTCTCTCTCTCTCTCTCTCTCTCTCTCTCTCTCTCTCTCTCTCTCTCTCTCTCTCTCTCTCTCCTGTGTGGTTCATATTATCATTTTAGTTTTATTGCATATCTTGAATATGTGGTTAATTGATTAAAGAAAAGAAATTTGATTAATAAATAAGATATATAATATACTAATTCAGACCCCCCCTTGAAGTATATTTCATGCTTAACATAAAGGTATCAAACATAATGCTAAAAAACCTAAAAATGGTTGATCTCCATGTAATTGGAGTTGATAAAGATCATATTTTATATGTGGCTCAAAGGAAACCATGGATTTAAAGGTCACAACATCAAGGTATGCCAAAAAATCTAAATTTTTCAATTATCAACTTTTAAATGATTCATATAAATGATATGGAAATAATTCATAGGACCCCACACCAGTTCAAGGGTCAAACTGGTCATAAAAAATCCAATCAATGACCACTTGGAAACAATCTAAAAACCAACCATGGACACCTAAAAATATTAATCTATCCTAGAAAAATTAAATATAGAATCAGTAATGACAACACCCTTCCAACCAAGGACAATAACCATGGAAAGTAAATAATCCATGGCATAATCCAAATGTTGATTTCTCAAAATAATTAAAACCACAATAATAACAAAAACCTACATTAATGGCCAATAATAAACTTGTGATCATGCATTACAACCAATTAACCCCTAGATAAATGCATTTGCATGTCCAAATTGTACTAAATACCAATAATAAGTTAGTTCAAATGATCAAAACTAAAGAAATAATGCAATATTCTATTTACTCAATGGAGGTAGATGAAGTAAAAAAAAATTAGGGTGAATAGTTCAACCAAACACCTTATATGTGATCATGTAACCTACTAAAAATTTCCCAATGACACTCTAGACACCATCATAGCTCATAGCCATGTAATATAATTTCAACCCCTAAACTAACCTCATATAAAATAAGAAAAGTCATGAAAACCTTATTTTTATATAAATATTAAACCTCCAAAAACCTAAACAAGATTTTGAATTTGACTTTTTAGGACAAAGCAATAACATTTGTGTCAAAATTCCCTTATTTTAGGTTAGAAAATATTTCCCAGTCTAAACTAAGACTATATTTGAATTATGCCTAAAGGGATTTTTTTGGAAAAATAAATATCCTAAGACTATCCAAGTTATTGGGCAACTTGTTAATATCATGTTGGAAAATATTATCCCACCTAAATACTCCAACCTGAGAAATCGAGCAGTGAATGCCCATGTCTATGATACCCTCATAAATAATTCCTTTATATTCTTAAGGGAAACCATGAATGTCATGAAAAAATGAACCATGGAAAAATTTTGTCTAAAATTTCTACATCCAAATCTCATAATTTTGAAAAATGGTAGATAGGTCCATAGTTAAACCAAAAGGAGTTATAGAAGGCTTGGTCACTATAGTAGATATATGGGAATATCTAGATGCTTTTATCATATGCATCCCAAATATAGCCTAGGAGGATACCCATTGATAATTTAAATACCATGTCTAGCCACAACTGAGGTATTCATTTTTTTTAGGTTGGGGAACATGATTAATTATAGTGATAACACTACTAAGAAACTAGTTCTCTATCCATCTAATTGGCCCTTAAGTGAATAAAAATCTGGATGGGTAGAGTACAAAGACATTCAATAATTATCATTATAATATTTCTCATAATATAATTCAACCTAAACCTAAAATAATAAGAGGTTAACACATTTATTTTTAATGTCTTACAGAACATCTACTAAACTAGTCCACCTAAAGACGATGTGTTACAATGCCTACCATAACCCATCTCAGAAGTTATTCCAATAGAGTAAGCCTCCAATAGTGTGTGTGTTTTTGTGTTTGTGTGTGTGAGAGAGAGAGAGAGTTGGGAATTTTCATCAGCTAATAATACACCATTATATCCTTATCCCATTTTTGGTATGATTATAATCTGTGGTATCCTTGTACAAACAAGTAGAAATATTACCTAGATGCCCTCTCAACATTAATAACAAAGTAAATTCTAAACAAGAAACTCAGCTTGTATCCATGCTTCAAATCATAAAAGCTATTTCTCTTGATATTAACATGATATGAGATACATCTACCCTGAGCTATCACCCACCATATGTATATAAAGGATGAATTCAAACCCATATATCAAATATAATGAATAATGAATCTTGATATCAAAGACATATTTGGAATAAAACTACAAAAATTTATTGATGCTCAATTTATCTATCTAATATGAAATAGTTAGTCGATTTATCCCCTTGTAATTGTGCCTAAAAAAGGATTGAAATTAAATATATTTATATACTATATATATTTAAACATATCCATGAAAAAGAATAATTTCCTCTCCCTTTCATTGATCAAGTTATTGACATGTTGGAAGGAAAAAAATGCATCTCCTTTATTGATGGATTTAGTATCTATAATAATACTATAATAGATCATAAGGACCAAGAAAAATTTAAATTCACATGTCCTTTGGGTAATATGTATACTTTATAATTCCATTTATATTATACAATGCTCCATTTACCTTTCAAAGGGTTCTTTTAAGCATATTTTCTAATTTTTCATATGATTGTGTCAAATTATACCTGGGTGACTTCACTATTTATGGAGAAAGATATGATGAATCCATAAAAATATTTGATAAATTAATTTAATGTTTTGAAGATAAAGTATATGATGACGATGGAAGTAATAATACTAGAATGCCAAATCTCACCCATAAAAATAGAACTTGGTATTGACAAGATAGAAGTAATAAAAAATATAACAACTCCATGAAAATAAAAGGATGTTAAAGATTTTATAGAGTGTGTTTTTTTATTATCATATGATTATGAAATATCTTATTAGAATAATAACACATTTATTTTTATTGTTTTCTAAATATGATGACTTTGTGTGGACTCTTGCACGTGGACAAGAATTTAAAGGGCTAAAAACCTACTAGTATCAACTTTAGTGTTGCATGGACTAGATTAGACGATTACCTTCCACATCCATGTAGATATGTCTAATAGCATGTTGAGAGCTTCCCTAGGATATAAATAAGGAACCTTAAACTATGTAATTTATATTTTTATAATAACCTTCAAAGTACATAGCTTAACTACATTATGATGGAGAAATAATTCCTTGTAATTTTGATGTCATCAATAAGTTCAGCCATACCATAATAGGTTATGATATTTTTGTACACATAGACTATGCCAACATTAGGTATTTAATGAATATTCTAATAGTTAGTGGACATATAATTATATGATTATTAATCTTGTAAGAGTTTTACACCACTATTTTAGATGGACAAGGTAAGGAAAATATAGTTTCAATTTTTTTTTCATGACTAACATATTATGAACATGATCCTCTTATAGATTATTCTTTTCTATATGAACATATTTTTTTATATCTATTAATAATTTTTGTTTTTCAAACATTTATAACTTTGTGGCATTAAGTCTAATTCCACAACACCTCTCACCAAGAGAAAGACATTCTTAATAGAAATACTGATCCATAGCCATGGATATCTAGGATTATCTTATACACAAGCCCTGATTTAGTCATGTGTAGGTGTATAATGGAGGAAAAAGTAGTGGACATCCTCTTAGAATGTCATTATGAACCCTATGGGATATATTTTGTCGCTAATATGTTAGTATCCAAGATCTTAACCATAGGATACTATTGACGCACCTTGCACATAGATACTCTATTATATACCCACTAGCATGATAGATTATATTAAATGGGGAAACCCACATGTTATTATGAGATTCATATAAAAAATTATTTTGTGGTTGATCTTGTTGAAAAGAGGGGCTTTATTTTTTTGGCCCCATAGATGTAAATTATAATAATAATGAGTATATATCGATATGTAAATATTACTTAACTAAATGGGTATAAGTGAAAGAACTAACACATGAAACATATGATAAATTTGTATATTTTATCTATGAATATATATTCACCACATGCAAAGTACCAAAAAAAATTTTGGACCAAGGATCCTAGTTCACATCAGACCTAGTTGCAACTCTTATATGCATGTATGAGATATGAAACGAGTCTAACCCATATCATTGTTAGTTTAATTGATAAGTGAAAGTCACAAATATATAGTTGTAAAATATTATCACCATGCAAATTATAATACACCAAAAATATTAGGTAGTAAGTATTCCTAAATTTGTATGGGCAAATCTAACAACATGGAACACTACAATTAGACTTACACCATATGAGTTGGTCTATTGAAAGAAATATATTATTCCCATAGAATTTGAATTCAAAACCTTGAGGAATACCTTTGAATCTAGTCCCAACCTCACTAAAACATAGAAGGTGAGGATAATGCATCTCAATGCATAGATGAGTTATGAAGATAGGCATTATAACATACCAAGATAGTGAAAGAATAAAGAGTCAAATGGCATGATAATTTTATCAAGTATATATAATTTCAACAAGGATATTAGGCCATGATATATGAACCAAGTAAAATGACCATAAAGTAAATTTGATAACAAGGTGGATTGGTTCTTATGATATTGATAAATTAATTGAAAACTGAGCTATTAAGATATGAAAAAACAAACTAGTAAGGTTTTCTTTGTTAGTTACTAGTCATAATCACAAGCTATATAAGAAACTAAACCCTAAGGAATAATTTATAAGTAATCTCATTAAAAAAAAACTTGCATGGAGATATAATTAGTAAATGAACATAATATTCCTATACCATAGTCCTTAAATGACCATATTCAACTCCCACATGGAAATTACAACTCACCCTCACATTTCATAGATAAAGGGAAAGCATGATATCTAAACATGTATATTTTTTTGTGTTACAATGACTAGGGGCTCAATAAACATTTTTACTATACAAATTTATAGTTAGTTAGAGTTTTTTTGTTAAAGAAATAAAACCAATAATGGAAACCCTTAGTAACTATTGGCAACCTTGGGAAGAAAACTAGCTTTCTAGACATTCAACGGTTTTGTTTAAAGAATAAAAAGATAAAATCAAAGAAATAAACATCTTAGAGTTATTATCTCTTAGATCATATTACCTTCATAAACCTTGTACATATTATTTAGATAACTTTGTTTGAATATCCTAGCTTAGAATTTCTACTATCAATTGCATATTAATTATTATATGCTCTACAAAAAATGTTATGGTTTCAATCCCTTATAGTATGATTTCACTCCCAAATGCTATTAATTAATTTAAATATGCTAAAATTTGTGAGTTTAAGCTATAATATGATGAAATATGCTACAATACACTAATAAAAGCTATATTATAGCTCATTTATATACTTCAAAAGTTGTAAATGATTAGTTTTTGGAATAATTAGTTCACAAAGGCTATTAGGGATCTATTAAACACTTGTAATGGATATTTTAGGTATTAACTCATAGTATTTTCTAATAATCTCACTAGTTTCCTCTTATTGCCACACATATATTTGACTTATCTTGATCCATTAATATTTAAGGAAAGATTACTATGGAATAATTAGCCCTATTAGGATCTATTTTTCTATTTATGAAGGCCACCAAACACTACACTTAATTTTGGTTTGAAATAACCATGGTTACCATATTTTAAATAGTCACATCCAACTAGCCTTAGATTAAGACACCTACTACATGAACCTATATGTTCTATTTCATGTAGTTGGTCATCCCTACTATAGAAAGTAGATTTTTGTTGTCATTATTCACTCAAAGCTCTACATTATCACCACTTAATTAATCATTATTAAATTATTTACTCCAACTTATAAAACATTCCTTAAAAATTCCATCCTACATGACTATTCCATATATTATAGGACATGATCCAGTCATCAACATCAATGACCATATTTGAAAATATTAGTAAAATAATTTGTATAAAAGTAATGATGGAATAATTTTTCTTAGAATGATCATGATTTATAATTTAAACATTTTAAGTTATGTTGCATTATTATTAAGTGTACTAAGTATAAATCTAATGGATAAATGAAGCCCAAATATTTCCTTTTTAAGTCCACTTATCACATCAAACTTTATCATAATCACTCCTATCACATCCAATTTTTACATCCCATACACATGATCTAAATTTATAGTTTTTTCACTCAATAATTATTTCCACCTCAAGTGAAGGTAGTATTCCAAGGGTTTCTACATAATATCAATCAGTGTTACAGGTGTGAAAAGTCTTATTAAGGCAAGTTTCAAGTTATAAATCATGTAATTGAGGTAAAATAATGATGGTGCATGATATATAGGAAATTATGAACCTTATAATGAGAAATTATATATCACATAACAAAAAATCATTGCACACATCATAAAACTCACTTTGTACTTATGCCTAAATATAAAAATAGACCTTTCTTGCAACATGAAAGAATAATTCAAGTAAAGATGCTGTTAATATAGTTAGATGAGAGCCAAAGAACCTCATGCCATTGAGATAATTTATATAAATTACATATATAATTTATGATGTTGAATGTATGATTTACTTTGAGAAGTTAGCAAGGTTTGATGAAGAAATTGTAGAGTTTTTAGAATCCATTGTAAATGATTTAGACACTATAAAAGGGATATAGGTTGAGATGTATGAATAGTTATTGGAAGAGGTTATTATATTTCCAAGAGAAGGATATAAATTTTTCAATAAAGATAGTACCACCATAGTAAAATAAAATAATCTATGAAGATGGATAACAATTGGAATTCTCCAAACAAGGTATATTACACTTCTTTTTACCTTTACCATGACATGAAATTGTCTTGTATATCATCAAATATTTGACTTGTGAGGGTAGAAATTAAATGATATATGAAAACCACTTTGATTTTATGAATAATATTAGACATGATAGGGATATAACTATATCTTATTTTCAATTTAACATGTTTAGGAGAGTGGATAAAGAGTACCAAAATGGGAATTCAAAAGCTTTATCTCACCACTATTTAATCCAATTAATTGTGAAAAAAGTTAAGATACAGGAGGCCCAACATAACCTATAATGACTTCTTAGACATGGATTAACTACATAATTAGGACTGTTAAGAAGTGGTTGGTGAGAAACATGACATAGCTGGAAAACAAAATGTTGAAGAAAAAGCATAGAATATTGAAGGAGAAGAAAAAAGTCCTAAGAGAATGAGAACAAAACTGATTACAACACCTTATTACTCATAATATTAATGTAATAATAGATATGAGGATTTTCCTTCCACATATACACCAAGGAAAAATAAAAATTTCTAATAGTCATATGCTCCAAGGAGATAATATCAGAGGATCAAGTGCAAGATAGTCAAATAATGCACCTCTATAAAACATGTTGTAATTTAGATTGAGAGTGAGGAATCCCAAGACGAATAAGACTTTAGTGAATATAAAGAGGAAAATTAAATAAACTTTTATGGAGATAACACCTCTTCTAGTTATTAAGCTACATATTTTGGAAGAATGGATCATTGGGGTAGTCCATAAACTGTAGTAAGAGAACAAAGAATGGAAGAGTAACCCACTAATACCAAAATGGATATAAAGGAAATTTAAACCCTTAAACAATAGGAATAATAATAAAATAATAAATTATTGGATTCTCTTAGGTAAATATAAACCCTTAAAGAAAGGATAATATAGATAGAGGATAAATATAATGGATTAAATGCCTTGGCTAGGGTGGTAGAAAAAGATAGAAAACTCAAAAAATATTTTATGTATATATTAAGTGAATAAATTACCTATTAATATATTTCCACTCAAATTTGGTTAAATTTCTTAGACATTGTGTAACTTATACATAAGTGCTTAGTCACGATGAAGTATTCCTCAAAAGAGATGTTAAAATAAATATAATACATCTAAAATGAAATAAATAAGTAATCCTATTAAAGAAAGAAAATGAGGCTTTAAATAAGAATAAAGAATAAAAAATCATAATATTTAATAAAATCTTAACAAAATGATCAACCTAGAAGTATAAATTGTGAATTGTAGACTAGCTACAAGGGTCTATGCTTTATATCTTGAAGAACAATGGGTAAAATTCTATTTTATGATAACCTACTATGGTTTTCCAAAATTGGTGAGTGATCCTTATAATTTTTTAAATTTATATAATAATATCATACTTTAATATAAAAAAATATTTATGTGAGTTGTACATAAACAATTATGTTTTTCCCCATAATTTAGAGCAGAACCCAAATTTGTATTTAGGTAATGTATTATTACGAGCCTTTCTTCATATATTTTTAATGAGAATAAAAGACTAAATAAATTATATAATTTACATGAAAAATATAATGCAACCACATTAATTATTATAGGATAGGTTACTCATCATGATATCATAGAATATGAATGAGTGTATTGATGTAAGTAAAAGAAGTATCTACTAAAAGTAGGCAAGAGAAAACTGATGTTCAAAATCAATAAATAATCTTAATGAAACAAAAAAATCAATAATTATATAATTATTTGATAATGACTCTAGAGTTTAAAAATAATTGACTCTAGAGTTTAAAATTAAGGATCCATTTTGACATTATAACAATAGGGAAAAACTCAATAAGGTTCTCAAGTATATTGATGATGCAAGAAGAAAAATGTTACATTGGATTGATATAACCTATCATACCCCTCTTTTATGGTTTCATATTTTATATTGGAGAGGAAAAAATAGTTCAATGAATCATATAGAGAGGTAAAGTAGATAAGTATATAAAATAACTTTGGTATTTTCACAAATCAGGTACCATATGTGACAGAACCAGTTGATTTCATGTCCCTTTGCTTATTTTTATAATGGGTTAGGTTACTTGAGGAAAAGAAAAAAAATTAGTTTCTGAGTATGAAAAACTATAAAAATTACCATTTTATACACACTATAACATTTTTTTCACCTCCTAATATTTTTTATAAGAATTCAAAGTTGTCTTTTGTACTTTCCATACCACTTAGTAATAAAATATATATATCTTTATGTTTTATGGAAAAATTGTTATTTCATGAATTATTATTGTGTAATATACTTTTAATTTTATTTTGGATTTACTAAATTATATTTATGTTTATATATTAGGTATAAATCATGAGTGAAAAGTCATAGTCATCTCATATCAAGTGGGAAAGCCAACCTATAGAAATTGGACATGCTGACCCATATCACATGTAAAAGATTATTTTTACAACCTATAAAAAATACTAGGTTAATGATGATAACTTGAAGAAAAAATATATAAAACACATAACATATATAAATATTAATTTAAAAAATAATATCTTGTATTAACTAAAGGTACAATTGGACAACTCATAACTACATGAAAGTTGTTCTAATATGTAGCATAATTGAAACAATTTAACCATGAAACTGATATATTACCTATGATGATTTTTGGTATTTATTAAAGTATTAATATATATTATATGAAATTTAATGGATTAGGATAACAAAAAAATATTCCACCATTACTTCCATAGAGACTGTATTTATCTATTTTTATAACCGTGTAACTGGGCTACTATTTTGTCTACAAAAACCATCTAGTTTGTCATGTAGATTGAATTAGATAACTTATTAGATTAAAATGTACAAATAAAAATTAATCCTCTATTAAATATAAGTGAAAAAAAATATAAGGGAGCTAAAATAAGTAAAAAATCATTCTTATTATTGAAACATAATATAAACTCTTTGTAATCTTTTCTAAAAAAATACCTACATTACTAGGGTAGGGGCCCTAGCCTGGTTGGCTAAGTATTTCCACTATGGCTCTACTGGTCTCAAGTTCTAGTCCCCCCCCCACCCTATGGTACTGGTATTAGGAGCGTCTAGCCAGCGTTGCTGGTCACGTTAAAAAAATTTCCAGGCTTTCAAAAAAAAAAAAAAAAAAAACCTACATTACTACATGATCTTTAATGCAAGAAGAATTATTTTGAATTAAAAGAGTATTTTTATTAAATGGAATGGTGTAAAATCATATCTTACTAAGTAGGGCCCCTTTATTAGTATATTTGGTAAATATCATGAACTGTTAGTTCTTATTTTTATTGTACAAGTAAGTATAGTTTCTTTTTAAATTATATGCATGTTCAGTTTTTAAGTAAATTTAATAATCATTAGATATTTTTTTGAATGTTATTATTTATTAAGGAAGCTTCCAAATATATAAAATAAATAATTTCATTTCCATTCCATCAAGTGTTTATTTCAATTAGAATAATTTTAATTTCTTTTCCACATATTTTACTTTCATGTAATTTACTTTATCAAAGAGAGTTTCATAGACACAACCTATATTCACCCAATCTATAGAAAGAGTTAGTGTTAAAAATATAGAGTAAAAATAATTCTTATCCTATAAACCCTAGGTTTATATTTAATATAAGTAACATAGTCAAAAAACCAAGTGGTTTCCCCTTGGAATAGGTCTATTAGGTTGTATGCAAGAAATTAGTTTTAAATCAGTTAAAATGGTAGTTTGATTCTAATATAAACTATACATAATGTTAATTATTCAATATAATGTGTTATATTATCATATCCATTTTGGTTTTTACATACCTATCTAATTAACTCTTGTTGGGTTGGCAAATATCTAAACTTGTTGTTCCCCACAATTTGTACAATTATCTTTTTGATTCTCACACTCTACATTATAATTTATTCATGACTTATTCTATATATATTGGCTCATGGAGGTTTCATCCCATGTGTTACTCACTATATTCATGTTATTATATAATCCCAAACTTAGTCAAAACTTGGGTTTCCACTCCTCACATGCACACTTATCTATAATCTTGTGTGTTTTAACATAATTCAAATCTTTCATATGCTCTCTCTCTTTTATTCTTGTGCTCATACATATAAAAAATAGGGGTTCACAATAATGAAATATTTTTATTATTTAATATCACCAAATCAAATTTGATATATATATTAAAATTAATTAATATATATATCAACTACAAGGATGCATTTTAATCAAATAGTTTATTTCTTTCAATTTGTGTAAAAAAATTATATCAACCTTTGAAAATATGGATGCAAACTAGTATGATAGGATGTGTTAATGTATAATTGGTAGAAAAATATTCATATTAGGAAATTTTATCCATTTTAATTTAATAATTTATTTAAATTTTATGAGAATTTGATGAAAATAACTGTAAACATCATTAACATTTTCACATGAGATTTAAATGAGAACATATTTTACATATATTATCTATTTATAGGGATATTTTAAGGGTTGAATGTGAGACACAAAATTATCTTTATTTTATAAAATAGTACACCTAATTTATTTTTTCCTTAATAAATGTGTACTCATTGTGTTAATTACAATGAATAAGAAAATACGTATTTTGTATTGTATTTATCACCCATATTTTCGTGGGTGTTATGAGTAAAATTTATAATATTATTATTTGAATATAATGGAAGAACCCCCTAGGCATTGATAAACATGAACTGAGGATATTAGAATGTTTTAACTAACAAAACCCATTTTTTTGTGAATAAGGACCCACTTCTAATGTCATAATTATTTTCCATAGCATTCATATTTTGTAATACAAATGTTTAATCCTCAGTTATTTGAATCAATGGTTTATTTTAAATTTTGAAATGTTATTCAAATGACTATATCATGAATAAGTTTGAGTTAAGTGTTTGTAGATTGAACAATATTTTATTTAACTTACTCATGTAATATTGAACCTAATTTGATACACTTTGGTTCATTTTCATATTATTCAGGTGAATTTAATGCTATGAGACTTGTGAGGATGCAAAATAAGATTTGATACCTCCTCACACTTTATCAAAACAATTATTTGATTATTTTACTTATCCAAATGATATAATTATTTTACCCCTAACTTATGAATCTAAGTATGCAAATATATTCATATTTATTAGTGTCTTACATTCCTTCACACCATTTTAAAATTTTAAATATTATGAAATTACCATAATATGAAAAGTGTCTCATATTCATTAGACATGCATTGTATATTTTTCACATACAGACATTGAATTTTTGAAATGAAAAAATGTAATCCATTCATAGAACGCAAAGTATAGTTACATGTCACATTTTTTCACCTTTCCATTATCGTAACACTTGGATTCAAAGTTATTAAGTTTCAAATTTTTGAGACTTATGAACCAGTCACTAATTGTAACTTGTCATGCCCTCACACTTTCACATCCTCATTGATTATAAATGGGTTTTCAAAATTATTGATGATAAATAATTAATGACTCAATCAAAAGGCCACTTGTGTCATAATTTCAGAGACTCACTACTTATCCTTGCATGTAAATCTATAAAAATAATAAGGGACATAAAAATGTGTGATTTTCAATAAATCACAAAAGGATACATGGCATCATGTAATTACCCAAACACATTATCGTTAATAAGACATTACAAAAAGACCTAGAATTGTGAAGTGGGTGAACCAATCAAGTAGATCTATGTTTCTAATTTTCACAACTTTTAAATCATACATCCTTACTTATCACAAAAGGAAAGGACCTTAAATGTTTGAACCATCCATAATGAGACATGTGGCTAACTCATATCTGATCACATTATCAATCATCTCAAACAAATATTACATTTGGGGGGGGATAAGGGAACATGTGTGGTATATAATAAATCTGATAACTTATTAAAACCTAGGATAAAATCAAAATTACAAGGGAAAAAATCCTTCAAATAAATTCAAAATTCCACCTTAGAATTTAAGTAACATAATCAAACAAATAGATTACATAACTTAAATATTTAGAGTGAATACAAACCAAGAAAAGTTAAATCATTTAATTTATATTTATGTTCAAAATAAACTCATAGTAATCAAGCCTCCTAACCAAAACATTACAAATTATACACATGTTATCAATGATTGAAAGGTAAGAGGTATGTGTAAAAAATGAATAATATTGATAAAATCATTTATTTCAAAACTATGGCTTCATACCTATTCTATTATGAAACTCCTGAAGTGGTCACATACAATCAATTAATTTGAGATGCCCAAGTAATGATATTTAAACACTATAATTCCAACTTTGATAAAGTGGTAGGGGTAGGGAAATATCTATTAAATAAATACCTAACTAAGAAGATTAAATATACACTCATTATTTTAAATGAATAAATAAATTTGGATTTTATTAAATTTCATCCAAATAAGAGGTATTTCCCTATGTAAATTTATTGCATAATGCCTTTATCAAAACTCAATATTTGGATTATTTGGTCTTGTCACTGAAGAAGAATAAAAAGATTATATCCATGACTAGACTAGTCATATAAGTGTACTATCGATTTCCCAACCCATTAATTTATATAATCAAGATGTTGTATTAAAATGTCTCACCAAAAACAAACTTAGGAAAGTGTTGACATATCGAGCTAAAAATACCAAGAGGTAGGTGAACATGTAATATAGAGACATCATCCCTATTTTCAAATTTATATTGGGAGTATGATTTGGCATGGAATTAATAAATAAATTATACTAGGATATGGATTTATCTCATGTCAACAAGTTATGGGTACTTTTTATGATTATCAATGTTAGTCAAGACCTAGTCTCAAGAGAGATTATTTCCTTTACTCTCAATAAATAGGTTTTAGGAGTAAGGAATGGAGAATTTATTCTTGATGTCATATTTAGTAGATGCCACCTCAACTATAATTACTTTTAAAAATTCCAATATATATACATAATTTAGGGACACTATTGCATTACCATTTCCCTAAGCTATATGTGCATAGGTTTAGGCACTACATTAAGTCACTATGTGTCTTCTTCCATTCCCTAATCTATAAATTCATCAAAAAATAGACCATACCCAAGGTATCAGAAGAAATGATAAATTATATAATGATAATGGAGGAATATTTATTCTTACATAATTTTATAATTATTAGGACCTAAGGACTTATTGTGTTCTCTCTTATATTGACCATTATTTTTCTGATAAGTTGGCTAAGCAAGCTAAATCTAAAGATATTATCACTAGAATTTATATAGAGTGTAAATACCATATAAATCACCATGGCATCATATTACCTATAAAATTAAAAATTATTTTATATTCTTTTAAAAATTGGATGTAGTTGTTGTACATAGTTCATCTTTCAATTTGAATGAGCATGACTTGTTCCATTAGGATCCAAGAGGAAATGTTAAGGCACATTTGAATCCTTTAACAGGAAAAATTTCATTTGTATATAATATTATACACCACCATCATGATTGGGTCTTCATTAATGTAAAATATAATGAATTTGTGAACTAAAATATGGACACTTCCAAAAGTAGCCTCATGCCTCTTCCAACAAAGTAGACTATACAAGTAGAGAAGAGACTAGGAACCTATGAAGTTTAAAATGATTCATTAGGAATAGAGTCCATCTTGAGAATAAAGGTTATATAATTTTTATATCTTCCAAAACTCCCCTATAGGATACTCCTTATGCAAATGGTAATAAAATAATTTGCTTCATCTTCTTCTCATTTTCCTTATTATGTTGTGATTTTAGATAAATTTTCCCTTTCTTAAAAATGATCAAATCAGGTTTTAATTACTCCCTCTCATTTTCTTTCAATTCCTCCACTTAAAAATTCCCAAATGGAAACTCCTCAAACACTACCTTTATTAGATAGTTACACATCAAGTGCTCCATTGAGTCTAGTCCTAGTGACTAAGGCTTACCAAAAAGAATTGGCACCAAGGATGTCCACACATTTTCCTCTAGTAACATTTTGGATATCACTAGATAATTTCCACTTATAATTAAAATATTAGTTTCACATGTCTTAGGTAGTGTGACAAAAATTTACTCCACTTTAGTCACCTAAGTACCATTGAATAGATAAGTCCCTCTAGTGGACTTATCCACAAAATGATGCAAACAATTGATCTAGTTATAATTTAACCAACCTCAAATGTTAGTGTTATGGTTGGGATTGTATATATCATTTCAAATTATATATCAAATACAAAATATCATAAGGGAAATGAAAATATATATGCTATATTATCATCAACCAATCCTAAATGGTATCCCATTAGCCTAAAATTCATATGAAAAATAAATTTGCTCCTCTTAAAATCATAACAACCTTATCTAATCATCTAGTTGTGTCTTCTATTTTACCACCTTACACTCCCTCCACATCGCAAACCCTTATTTACACTTCTACATTCACATCCTTCATCATGATTGACCATGTATATCCCTTTGCTAGGCATTACACATTTAGTCCATCACTAACCACATTGACCAAACCACCCTCATCCATTACTACATTGATATCCCATGTATAATAAGTATAGATATAGAGAATCAAATTTAATAACACCAAAAGGAAATAAATGGTTATAGTTGATAAAATATAGGTGAATCAAATATTTGAAAAACACATTATTAATAACAAATGACTAAGTATAAAGAATATCACCAAAAAGGATAATCCAACTTTTCATGAGGTTCAGGAGTAGTATTTCCATTTCACAAGGAAGAAGAATGGTAAATTTGGGGATATGGATGAATATGTGAAAGACCCTAAGTTCTTGGTGACTACAATGGGTATTATACCAAGGAGGGTTGTCCAAGGGATGAAAAAGAGAGAAAGATTAGAAATCTAAACAAATCCAATAGTATCCAATTCTATTTTTTGGTGAACTAAATAGGGAAATTGAGTCTCTATATTAAATATTTCTTAAGATTTGTTAGGCCAAGGAGAAGTGTACACCCTAGTAATAGCAAGTGAAAATTTATTTAGACTATATTGTAGATATTGAGTTCAAATTGTAAAATCTAGCCAATATTGTAAAGAAAAGCATGTTTCCATAGCTAAAAATTATGACCCTATATGATATTAGGGCATGAAATAATTAGATAATCTATATGATGACTTAATTGCATGAATAGATGAAGGATATAAATACCATTCTTATTTATATTGATAGTGTAGTCATAAAAAAATTACAATCATTTCAAGAGGGAATAATTGTTTCATTATTATAGATGGGTTGAAAACCTAATGCTTTTATTTAATTCTTATCTAAATTATCCATTTTATAAATTAATTTAAAAATAGAGTCCATAATAAAATATGGGAGTTATTTCTAAGGCCATTTAATTAGTGAACTATACCAAAGAAAATATATAATGGGTAGTAGCTATAATAACATTAAATATCCATTTGGCTAGCCATGTATCCAATTTGGCCAGGACAAACTCATTTTTCATAGTTCCAATTATCAATATTTTTTGAATAAAAGAATATTACCAAGCATGCACCAAATTCCTATAGAGACAACAGGTCAACACACCCCAAATTTTTAGTTCTTAGGTTATCACTTTGAATACTCCACCATGAATGTAGTATATTAGGATAAAATGTAATTTTAAATGGTTTTATTCTTTCATTTATGAAACATTATTACTTTTCATTAACTTTTAGCTGTATCTTGTATTTATAAAGCCTTTTGTAAGGATTTACATGTAAAACTAAATAAATATGAGATGGGACCCATCTAATTATAGTATGATTTTATATTCACCTATAAGAATGGAACATTAAGGATCAATAAGGACAAAAAATCTCTACATAAATATTCCCTAATGATTTCTAGAAAAGTGGAGATGACCCATGTCTATGTGGTCTCAAAGATTGAGAAGTTTTTGTACTATTTTACTTAGTGCCTACTCTATTTTGATGTTTTCTCTCTCCTAATAATAATTATTTTTTTAATGAAATATAATTTTGGAACTCTATCTATGATAGTGTGTTTTGGCCAACGCTTGATATAAATCATCTATTGTAAACATTGTCTAGGAGTAAAACTTTAATAAAATAACTTTAACATCATTAAAATAATCTATAAGTTCATGTGTCTATTAATTTTTTATAATTAATACAATTTTAGAATCACTATTTTATATTCTATAGGTTTCATGATTATGGTATGAATTTTAACTATTTTATATGAACTTGTCTAGGTTGAGTAAATTACTAACCTAACTAGTTTCTTTAGTTAACTTTATATATAATCTTTATAGATAAATGTGTTGCATTAATAATTTTTTAGTGATTTATATTAAAATCTTGATTCTATGAATATTATATTCATTGTGAAATTTTCCTTAGAATCTCTAACATATGTGTGTGTGTGTATGATGGGGTATACATATATATGTAAATTGTAGTTAAATTTATAAAATAACTCATAAAAGTAAAAGTATGTTAGTAAAATATGGAAACCCTATTCTTTGTCTTACCTTTTTATCTATTTTTTCTAATTTTTAATCATATTATTAATTAGTTCCTAGTCACCATTTTTAATATAAACTTTAGGGTTAGATCAAAAACTTCTTAAGACTAGGTGAAGGATGGATACATGAGTGATATCTTTAGTGTGGTAGCATTTGCATTGTTTACGAAACTATTCCATTAAGACTATTTAGGTGAACTAAATAATTTAACTTGTGTAATTAATTATCTATGATATTATTGAAATAAAATGGTTTAATTTGATTACCTTTTTTGGTTTACATTAAACCCACATCAATTGTAATCAAAATTGGTTCTATAAGGAGGGGAAACATTGAGTTTCACTCAAGGCCCAATTCATTAGGTCATTTTCCCATATTAAAACAACCTAGATATCACATCATGCATCAATAGGTATAATTTTGACTTAGGTTCCCTATTATTATCACCCTTAGAGATACATCAAATACCTATGCCTAGTAGAGGAACCCCCAAAATATCTTAGACTCAACCTAGCTCATCCACAAATTTCACTCTAGGTATCTTTAGAGAAATGGTTTGCTTACTATTATGAACCATCAATATTACTGGGGATGCCCATGATCTACCCATGAATATTGAGAGACAGCTCCCTTGGTTCACACATCATTTATGACATAATACTAAATTTAACATAAAATCATATTAAATTGTATTACTAATCCTAAATTTGAAATATGAAATTGTATCATGTAATCTCCTCACATTCACCTTATAGGTTGTTTCATATGAATGATTTATAAATCTCCCTTAAAACTTAATTAGTAGGTGGGATCATTTTAGTAATACCTATTTATACAAGTTTAGACAATTTATTTACCCAACTATGTTACACCAATAATGTTTTAGTATGAGGAGGGAAACAAATGAACCAATCAAGACATTCAACATGAGCTTTAAAAATATATAAATTTTTTATTTCATAGAGTGAGTAACTTACTGACAGTAAAATTTTTGGAGAATCCCTTAGACCCTTAGATGAAAGTATTCATCTGTGGAGATCCCCTTGTTAAAGATATAAAAATGGTATATTCTATGGATTTCAATGTAGACTGATAATTAAAACCATAGGAAAATATACTCAAAATAATTACAAAATATCAACCTAAACCTCTTGGCCTTGAAATCAATTCTAAATGCTAATTATAACCTTCTAGTGTTAAGACTTATTATAGTCATAAATAAACTACCATTGAGATAAGTTCCACCAAATCATTCCCTACATTTCCTTTCCCAAATGTTGAATAAAAAATGCTAGTATAAAGCAAAGCCTCAATCCATATTACTAATAATGTCCATATCACACCACATGATTATAAAAAAATTAATTATATGTCATAAATTTGATGGTACATAAATTTAGTAATGACTTCCTATGTATTTAGAGGTATGTTGATAATGATGGTGGGTAAAAAACTCACCAACTAGATATATAACCAGCCATTCAACCATACTAACAATAATCTTGATCAATCACCAAAAAAATTGTATAAGATTAGCATTTGTGATCTTTCTCTACCCAACTAGTATAGCATGCATAATAAAACTCAACATGGGGAGTGTGAGTATAATAAATTACGTAATGTCTTTGATATATTCAAAAAATATATGGAAGGATATGAGGTTTACTCAAACCACCAAAATATATCCACTGCATCTAGATTATGTAATATGTCTAAATCTACTATTATAACAATAATGAATGAGAGCTTTGACTTCACCAATCAAGAATACAATGAACTAGAGGAAATAACATATAAGGTTTTATTGAGTTCAACATACCAATGGTTTAAATTGAAATTTTTTCTTGATCAGATTTATTTATTTGAAAATCTTCCACACCAGTGGTTTGTTTGGAATGATCTTTATTCTATCCTAGCTAATGTTGCTAATGGTTGCATTTTATGTTTCCAAGTTTTGGGTTCATGAAGTCCCAATGGGGTGAACATTGTTTAGGGTTTTATAATTTAATGATAACTTGGCCCCATTTATTAAATCTTGGTCTTTAAATTGATCAATTAAATTCATACTTTTAATCTACAAAACCCTTAGTCTAATTGTTTTGCCTAAACCCTTCTGAATTGAATTAAAATTTTCATAGGACTTAATTTGCATGAAAAAATTTAATTTTGTCATGGACTTAGTTTAAATTTTTATCCTACAGTCCTAATCATGTTTATTAGCATGACCAAACCTTAGGATAAATTTTTTTCCTAAGTCCTCTTTTATTTCCCAAAAACCTTAGTCTATTTCATCATTACCCTAGAATACTTAAATGTGGGGGGCACTTTATCATGTTCTAAACTTAGCCTAAAGCATTATCCTAAAGTTTTAATTGTATTTACTAATAAAAAAAACTATAGGCTAAAAAATTATGCCAATCCATTTTATTTCCCAATGCCTAACTTTATTATTTTCATTATCCTCAGGATCAACACAAAAATGACACATGACAAAATCTGAGATCTCAAGAAGTGAGATCAACAATACATAGCTACTCACCCAAGTCAAATTGTCAAAGATCATAGGCAAAAAATTATGGTGACATGTGTCACAAATATAGTGGACAGAATAAAGTTAGGTGGATCAAGATTAATGATATGCATTGAATCATAGAATCTAAGATATAATGGCATGTATAGAGCATGTTCAATAGTAAGTAGATCACAATCAATGATGTGCATTGATATGATAAAGGAAGATCCAATAATTCAAAATGAATCTAAATTTTTAAAGAGACTTGAATGAACATGGAAACAATGTGTGTCATAACCATGGTGAATCAGTCATAGATTGACCAATATCATTTGAACTCTTAGATCGAGATCTATGACAAGCAATGATTTAACATTTCAAAGGGCATAGAGATAATGGGAAGCTTCCACATGGTGTGATGGCACCCAAATGATGAAAATAGATCATATTACATGATATACTACCACATGGCATGCTCTCATAAGCTTAAATACAAAGATTGACAACCCATGATAAGGTCAAATCCTAAAGACTTCTTAAAGATATAGCGGTGCATATTTAATCTAGTTTCAAGATTTAATGAGGTGATGACACATATTCAGAAGTGATAAATGGTCATTTTTAAAATAAATTAGTAGGATGACATGGAAGTGTTGATAATCAAGCCATGTTAGATGAATGATTTTATAAACCTATGACATGATAGGTATAAATATAGCAATATGAGTAAAATCTAAGGCATGAAGCTCTTAATTTAAACTCAATTACATGTATTGAATCTTTGTATAGAAACTAAAGTAAACCCTACATGTATGAAATCCTTATTTTATCCTTGTTTTCATTATAATAGAGCCAAGAATAATTGAACTATCATCTTTGTATAGATAATTTGATCTAAAACTAAATTATAGTCTACTAGTGAGTAGTTTGAACAAAACTTATAGTAATGGTAGTTCAAAATGGTATTTCAAAGGAGGATGTTGAACTTTATCTAACCATAGATACAAAGGGAAGTGGTCAAATCTATTCTAGACCATTTAAAATCAACCAACCATTACTCAGGAGGAGGAGAAAAATCTATTATCTAAAAGACTATCTGATGACATAGTTGCCATCCAACTATTCAATCTTCATTATGTGGCATCAAAGCCTAAGATAATTCACTATATCAACATTATTTCTCCTATTTTTAAAGAAACAAAGATAGATAAAGGTATGCTAATTAATGAATGTAATTTGAAAAAGGTTACTTATATTTATACTATGGCATTTGAATCCTATTATAAGTTTCCAAAACCTTAGATTGAATTCACTTTAATCAATTATTGGGATAAAGAACATGATTTGAAATCCACCCTATCTATGTCATTATATTCTAAAAACTAGGTCTTTTGTAACTTCAAGAAAGACATTCCTATTAGCCAATTTAGACCTGGGATTAGAATGCTAATGACAATGTTGAATAGATTGTGTGAAAATCCCACCACTACTTTTATAGACCCAATTTGGGTACCCATTGTCTACTTTATGGTTGAAAAAGGAACTATTCCCCCTTTGGGTGAAATAATAAGCATCTCATTGAGTAGCATATTTTTACAATCAGGAACAAGAAGAAAACTCATTTTTTATGATGGCATACCTTTTAGATGCTCTCTATGTAAAAACCAAGATCCCAAACTAGAGGGAATGGTCACCCATGAGAACCCAAACTATTTCATAGTATTATTAAAAATTATGTATATTCAAATACAAATATGATATTCAATTCATTTTTGATTGTGTTTATCTAGCCCTAAGTGAGGCTATAATTAGGATTTTAATGGCAAGGGTAAAACCATTGGTCAAAAAATGTGTTGATGTAATAGGGGATATATTGATATATCTATACTATATACTACATGGTCATAATGATTAAGGGGATACAAATTTTTCCTCTCAAGCTACCTATTCATGTTTCTGACAAAGTACCTAAATAAGAATTTACCTATCAGCTATTATATGGTAATGATAGTCTCTATAAGACCAAAAGGAAAGGATTCCTTCACTATTTCCCAATAACAATTGGAAACACTAAATTTTGTTAATAGGATAATATTGAGATAACATCCATTCACAAAACATCCTTAAATATATAGATTAACGAGCTTAGACAATGGGACCCTTGTCTAAGGGTTAAAGAACATTTGAAGATTAAAGGAATTCTAAATATACCTTATGATCATCAACTAGGTGACTTTGACCATATTTATACCAAAACATCCTCATACTTTGAATTCATTAGAAGGTTGAAGGATCACAACCTTAGACCTAAATATAGAATTGAAAGGAATCAGAAGATTGATGATAGATGGAAATGGGGACCCAAATAGTATCATTTGCTAAGTAGTGAACCTACTAGACCTCCATCATCTAAAACACAATAAGAGCCTAGACTTGAATTCTAGATTGATCATATACCTAAAAAACAAATTCTATATGAGGTTGCTTCATGTTTATTATCTCTTGGACCTTCATCCTAGGCATAAGAACAAGGATCACCTTTTGAAGATATTCACATGGTAGCCCTGGACCCCAATGAATCTATAAAGGATGCATTGAAACTATTATCCAACGCTTATGATTTAGATGATAAGGAAGCTTAAGATGAAGAAACCAAATAAGATAAAGGGAAAGAACTATTGGATTTAGTTCTTACTTCCATTTCTAAGAGGAAGGCTAAGCTCACCATTATTCCCAAAACTAAAAACCCAAAGTGACTTTCACTCCTCCTTTGAGTGAAGTCAATCTATCTAGTGAAGAAAGCATCATTTATGGCCTAGATATTTTGTATTGGTTTATCTATGAACCTAAATTATAGAGAGTGCCCACTATGCATCATCCTTGGTCCATGGTGAAGGCCACAAACATCCCCTTAGAGTAAAAAATGAAGCCATGAATTATGGCCTTATAAGAGGAAGAGGAGGGAATATTATCTTCCCCAAGTTAATCAGGTGGAGCACAAGTATAAATCCCATCCCCTTAGTTGACTCAATCTTTAGTTAGAGTCAAGTTTGACCTAAAGACTACTATATTGATGAGGGTGATAGAGAAAAAGATCAAGACAAGTGGTGAAGAAATAACATACTACAAGTTAGAACCTTTGGTTGGTTTAACTCAAGTAGGGAGACAAAGGCTAAGAGAGTACCTTATATTTGAAGAGGATCCCTTGGAGTTAGGCCAGGATCAAACTAAATAATAAAAAGCAACCAACAAAGGTTTGAAGTAGAAAAAGAAAATATTGGAGGAGAAGGTTATCTTGTCAATCCCATAGTCAATGATCAAAATGTTTGAAGATTATTTGTTTGATATGTTTGATCCATAAAATAAATAAGGACTAGGTAGGGTATGTTGAGCTAGTAGAGCATTGTCACTATGAGCCAAATCCACCAATGGTAGAGTTCAAGTAACAATGTAAAGGATTTGATCAACATTTTGGTAGAAGATGAAATCCCTAGTTTCAAAATAGTCAGCTTGGCTCATTTGAATATGCCCATGGTAATATTAGTAGACAATATCAAAGACTTGAGTAAATGGTCCAAGAGTGTAAAATATCTCTCTAAGGATGGTAAGTTATTTCAAAGCAAGATGTAGTATATATTGGGGTGCATAATCAAGGATGCCACGACATTAAACCTAATTGGTCTAATAACTTATGATGAGTTCAAGCATAAAACCACCCATGTCATGCTTGAGGTAAAAAATTAGAGCTAGGGAAAGATGGGAGATGACAATACAAAGATGATGTACATGATCTTTACTATAGAAGAGAAGATTATAGAGGTTAAAAACATCAAATAAGATTTATAAAGGGATGATAAATATCTCAAAAACATGGAAGATTAAGAAGATGAACACTTATTGGATCCCATTATAAACTTAAATATAATTAATTATTAGCATGCCAAATTAATAAAAATCCTACAACAAAAACATGGGACTATAACAGTAAAAGAATCTCAAAGTTAAATTTGTTGATTAAATCATATTATTTTGTAACTAGACATGTATATTTTGAAAAGAGAATATTATTTTGTAAAGGCATGTACAACTTGTAAAGAACACCACCTATAGGTCAATCCATTAGGAGATTTCAAATTTATATAACATTGTTAAAGGACAACCATCTATGATACTTATCTAATTATAATTTAACAATATTGACCACCATCACTCCTTAATCTTCTATATAAGGGGTATGGTCAATTGTAAAAAAGAGGGAGTTTTTTGAGCTAAAAAACTTTGTGCAAACTTTCAGAAATTAATATAGACAATGAATTATACAAATATTGTCCATCATTTATTTGTATGTTTTTCATATGGATTCTCTCTCACTTGTCTAGCCTAATATTAAGATTTGACTGGTTCTTATGAATTTTGAATGTGCACTTTTAAATGTAGAGCTATTATTTTGTGCTAATGCTAGATTGATTAAAATTTCTTAAGTTCATTTTGTTTCCTTTGCTCTCCTTGTAGACGTGCTTATGTTATTTTCTTATAGGGGTAAATATTTAAAAGTGAATATGGTTCTTATTTGCATTATTAGTACATTCCTTAGATGTTTGCCTAGTGTGTGATAGGATCTGGGCTTAAGTTGTTTCATGTCATACATTGGTTCTAAGTACATGTTTAGATGAAATTTTAGCTTTGTCATATTATTTTTAATAAGTATCAATGACATATTTATTCTCTACCTTACCCTTCCCTTTGATCCTTTTTAATCAACTCACCTTAGTTGAGATCTCATTGTGAATATCCATTGTAGCTTGGATTTTTGACTTATATTTGATCATAATTCACTTCACTTAACATAGACTACTTTAATTTTCATAAGATATATTTTAGGCCTAGGTTGCTCCCAACAACCAATTATATAGATTTTATGAAACAATCATTTTCTTTGCCGCTATTCCACCAAAGATAAAAGGATTATCACAACCATATACTCATGTAATGGACTCTTTTAGTTTAGAAATGAGAAGAGTGTCTCTTAACACTCTATAAACCCCTATGATACACTTTCAAGAATCAATAGGTTCCTGATTTTTTAAAATGTTATAGTAATAACAATGAATTGATGAGTAGGAAACAATTGCTAAGTTTTTTTAACTCATATAACTATGATATTGAAGTATGCTTTTCTAAGTTGACCAGTTTTTAATTTTTCATTAAATTAAACATTTTTAAATTAAATGATCTTTTAAAAACTATTTATCCATATTCATTTGGGGAAAACTAGATGTATCAAATACATACTGGTAAATTTTTTTGAATCTAATCACAATTTCATTGAAAATATTTTGGATATTTTATAAACCATTTTAATTAGAATCTATATAGTTATATTTTATAACTGAATGAATAGAAAAAATCCCTTTGGTACTTTTAAAATTGCACCATGCCACTTTTCTATAAAATTCCACCTCTAATTATGTTTGAATAATTTAACATGTATGGTTATATAAATTTATATTTTCCACTTAAATAATAATAAGATCATCTATAATAAATTTCAGACCTAAAACAATCCAAACACTTGATGTTCCCTTGATGTTGAATTACGCAACTGAAAATCATTGTGGTTTTTACCTGGGTAGTATATATCCACAAACAAATCCTAATCTCCTCTATCCTAATCAATTATACCATATAAAATTAATTATCACTATAGGAGGTGTGGTTAATTAGATATATCATTTATTTTGATAAAAAAAATTAATTATTTAAGTTAAATAAAATTGATAAAAATAAATATGTCAAAAACATTGAGAAAAAAGTTCTTAGAAATGCATGGAATTCCTATACGTTGTGTCTGAGTTATGGGATAACATTCAAAATTATATCATTCATATAAAATTCTAGCCCATTATTTCATAGGACTAACTATGGAGGTAAAATCATAACATTACTTGATTATACTAGTTACAAGTAACATACTAGGACTAATTGCATACCAATGTAACATAGACAATAGATGACTGAAGGCTTCCTATGGATAATATTTGAAAACAACTATGGGGTATTTATAGATACCTTAGGGTACATGGATGCTAAATTATGTATAAAATGTCTTATAATGGATTTTGTATATTATCATAGACCTCGCTTCATAAATAACAACTAAAACTGATAGCCTCTTAGACTAAAATGATAGCTACCTATGTGTTTTAAAACTATTAGAACATAGGTTTTACCTTAAAAATTATTTTCAAAGTTAAAGAAACTAAATTGGAATGTATAAGTACAAAATAGTATTTTATGAAAATTATTTATTAAAAACCTAATCAATAAAATAATATGTTATAAATTTGATACGTTAAAAATAAAAAATTTATATAGTATTTTATGTTTTATTTATAGTGGGAAATCACTCATTCTTATTATTTTAGATTGATTTTTTTTTCTATCTTATATATTATTGGTGGCTCTTGTTTTTACTTAGACAATAAATTGTTATGATAATGTAATCCTTGAGTGGTATGAAATTGTTGTGTGCCCACTTTATAGGTAATTTAACATCATGAAAAATAACATTATAATAATCTAGTTATATGGAATGTACAGCTTCCCAACACAAATTAAATAGAGTTTCGAAAGATAAAATAATGTGTAAGTGGAAAACCATGGATGTAGATATTTTCATGGACCAAACAAGAGAATCTTCAAGTGAATGTTGTAAATAGTTATAAGTGAAGATAATATTTGAGTGATATGGAGTCTCCCATTTTAAAGGTAATATCACATTATGAAAAAAATATTATTATTTTATTTAATAATTTAATTTGGTGTATGTGTAGCCACTCAAATTTACTCATTAAGTGTTTGATAATGTTTAATCTTGAAATCCTTACCCTACTTTGCCAATTCACCATTTCATTAACTTGAAATATTTATGATATCATACACTATTACATTCATAACCTTGAAATAACTAAAAACATCATTGAAACATAAATATTCTACTTAAAATTTACTATTTGTAAAATCCATGCAATCTTTATCTTTCTAAGATAGAACAACACTAGGCAAATAGAGCCACATTATGGCCTTGTCCACTAGTGTGACCTTGTCCTTCACACCCCAAATGGTAATTTTTTAATATCATAAACATTTCATATTTCAAATCAATAATTTTTATCAAGGTTATTCAACGGAAATATTTAAAATATTATTATTAATAAGAACATTAATGCTTCCAGCAATCACTTAAAAATTATACTACACATTTGATAAAAAACACTATTCTTTCCAATTCCAATTATTCTTTATTATAACAATCAAAAGACAATTATGAATTCATTTCATTTAATATCAAGGGAACTCATTTTCAAGCATTCAATTCATTCTGTCTAATTGCATCTATATTGAAAATATCAATTTGCAAACTCTTTGTGGGATGGAAAATATATTAGATTGAGGACCTTTTATGATATGTAGGCGTCACTCAGATTAGCATGGTTTTTTAAAGATAAATCAATAATTCCACTTTCTTGATCCTCCACTTTTCATTTTATATTCATTTAGTTTAGTGTGTAAAATCCATGGTTTTACCTTTTTATATCTTTTTCATCATAAATTAGGTTACATAATCAACTAGTAAATCATCACACACACACACACACACACACACACACACACACACACACACACACACACACACACACACACACACACACACACACACACACACACACACACACACACACACACACACACACACACACACACACACACACACACACACACACACACACACACGTGCATGTGCACGTGCACATGCGCATGCACACACACACACATGCGCGCACACACATGCATGCACGCACACACACACACACACACACACACACACACACACACACACACACACACACACACACACACACACACACACACACACACACACACACACACACACACACACACACACACACACACACACACACACACACACACACACACACACACACACACACAAATAAAAAATAAATCATAAATTTAATGAGAACATGGCCATAGTAAACATACAAGGTCATAGTCGATCCCTAACATCCAAGTGTAGGCTTATCACAACACAATTTAAAAGCATACTTGTTGATGCCTTAAAGTGTATCATATAGAGGTTAGAGTGTTCAAGAAACACTTATGATTTATGAAATTAGAGAATCCATTGCATGAGCTACATGTTTTGATAATATTACTATCTTTGGTGGAATAGAGGCTAAGAAAATGAACTGTTTCATAGATTTATAAGTTTGGTTGTTGGGAGAAACCATGGCCTAAAGCTGATGTTTATGAAAATGAAAGATATATGTGCTAATTAGAGTGAATTTTGATCAAACCTATGTATAAAACTAAACTAGAATGAATATATACAATTAAGTTAAAGTAAAGTGAATTGATAAAAAAGGAGTAAAAGGGAGGGTAAGGTAGATAAGATACATGTTGTGGGTCTTTAATCCAAACATTATGACAAATTCAAATTTTCATCTGAACATGCATTTAACCAATATATGACATGAACTAGCTTAAGCTCAAATCCTACGACACATCAGACAAACATCTAAGGAAGATATGATGCAAATAAGAGTCAAATTCACTTTAAAGATTTACCCCTACAAGCAAACATCACCAACACATATGAAAGAGAAGTAAATAAAATGAAATGAATTTAATAACTTTCAACTAACCTAGTATTATCACAAATTAGCAACTCTACATTTAAATATGCACATCAAAAATTCATAAGAACTATTCAAATCTTAAATATATATCAAAAAAATGGGAGAAAAGCCTTGATAAAAATTCACACAAGTAAATGTGGACAAAATTTGTAGAACTCCTTGCTTATATTAACTGCTCAAAACTTAAAAATAGTTTTTGGCTCAAAAACTCCCCCCTTTTTACAAATGGTAATACCTATTGTATAGAATGCAAAGTAGGTATGCCAGTTAGTCTTGTCAAATTAAAATTTTACATATGTATAGGATAGTTATCCTTTATATAAATTTATATAAAAAGCCACTTTTTAATAGACTGACTCATAGGCAATGTACTTTAGAAGTTTAACATGCCTTTAAAATAAATAATATTCCATTTTAAACATATTACACATGTTCTGCTACAAAGGAATATTCTTTAATCAATTGATTTGATTCTGAGGTCATTGTGTTGATGAAGTGCCTTATTGCTATTGTTGTAATATCTTTATTGCCTTGGCATGTTGGTCATATATTAACTTCAAATTGATAACTATCTCCATGAAGAGTCCATCTACTTGGTTTGATAAGTCTCAAAAGTATTTGTCATCCCTTTCCATGGCTTCTTTGACTCTTCTTTCATTTTATATCTTTTCCTCAACATTTAAGATCATCTCCAAGACCTATTTTTATCCCCAATCCTTTATTTTCGATTATTACTCACTTCTTACATGACCTCAGTAGCTCTCAACTTGAAATATTCATTATTAATTATCCCTATGGAGTTGAGAGTAGTGGGGTTTATTATCATGATCCCTAGAATCTATTCTATCATATCTATCAATTGCTTACCACCTTCATGAAGTTGCTCTAGGTCCTTGGACCATTTTCTTAGGCTCTTGAATGTGTCTACCAAAATTTCCATGGCCATGTTTAGGTGAGATAGGATAATGGTTTTTAAGTTAAGAATTTGATCTTCTATCAATATATTGATCAAATCCTTTATTTTTCTCTTTGAGTTCTACCATTGGCTAACTAGGCTCATTAGTGCTACATCCTATTGGCTCAAAACATTATAATTGGACTTGATTAACTTTAAATAATTAACCATATAAATATGCTTCAAACATCTTAATCATGTCCCCTGGAACTGATAAGATAACCTATTTTTCCAAATTTTCTTTATATTGTTACATGCCTTAGAGGGCAGCTTGTAATTTTTTAGCTTGTGCTTGGGCTAATTCAAGCACATTTTCTTCAAATATGGGATTATGACCATGTTTTTTCCCCACCACTAGAGTTAAATTATTCAATGGTTCTACTTTTTGGAAAGTGATCTCTTCTTCATGAACCATGACTTTCTTCTATGTTACCTTCTACAATCTAGTTGTCTAGGGAAGAAATTTGACTCCTACCAATGATTGTGTTACCTTTAGAGGTGGGATTTCCATTTTTCCTCAACTTTAAGCTCCTAGGGCAGCCATCCCTTTCTTTTCTTCCATTTTCAATGTAATTATCCATGACTTCATCTCTTCATGAACATGGATATCTATGGACTACATCATATCCCAAGGATGCTATGCAATGGGGACATTATCAAATTTACCATACATGAACCATTTAGGAATGTTTTAACCATGAATCAAGTTTTATTCACTAAATATATTGACTTCACTTAAAGGATGAGTGAAAGTCACCTTGGGATTCTTGGCCTTTACTAAAACCATGGTCAGCTTAGCTTTCCTTTTAGAGGGATCTATAGGAACTAGGTTCAATGTTATTTCCTTCCCCTTTTATTTCTCCACCTCCCCAACATAATATTCTTCTTCATCAAACTCATAAGCACTATATAATAGTTTTAGTGCATCCTCAATTATCTCTCTAAGTTTGAGTACTACTCTATTAATTTACTCAACTTGTGATCCTTGATTCCATATTTACGCTGAAGAGGATGGAATTTAATCAGACTTTCCTTATTCTCACCTTTACAATATATATTCCTCAATTTTAGATTGTATTTTAGGTTGAGTTAATGGAGGCTTGGTTGATGTACTACCTAGAAAATGGTACTGCCTAGGCCTAAGATTCCATCTATTATCTTCCTTTTGTTCCCTCAACATCCTATCTTCTAGATTGATATTATGTGCTTTTAATCTCTTGGTGACCTCAAATAATGAAGACAATTTAATTTATATAAGTTTAAAAGAGATAGGATATTTATCGCAAGGCATATTAAACATCCCTTTTACCTTCAAGTGTTCCTTAACTCTTCCATGAGGATCCCACTACCTTAACTCATCAATTTGAAAATTGAAAGAGGTCACGTGGTTTGAAGCAAATTCAATGTTATCCCATAATGTAAACATAGTTCAACGAATGGTTATAGGGAGGGTGTGAAGTAACCCCTTCCTTTTTCTCTTTCAAAGACCATCTATTCCATTGCATATTTGATAAGCCACTTCTTTCTCTACTAGTTTTATGGGTACATGGATAGGTATCTTAAGTGGGGTGCATTAGGTTACTTCAATCTTGATTATTTTACAATCTATATATATCGATATGGCCCCAATGGATTAAATAGTCTTATTTATTATTGGGTTAATCCTCATCATTGGGCTCCTTGTGATGGCCTCATTCAAGGAAAGATAGACACAATCACATATGAATTGGATGTGATCCATTTACTTTAAAATATGAAACTTAGATTAGTATTATGAGATAGTTTGTGTCCCATTAGGTGACCATTCTATAAGGTTGGGAATTTTTTTTGTATCAAGAAGGGCATTTATTGGGTATGACATCATGTGTAATTGAGTCTTACTCTTCTTCTTGATAGTAAAAATTTATCTACTCAAATAGGTTCTAATTACTTTGCCATGAGGAGGGGTGATTTGTTTCTCAACCATGAAATAGACTAAGGGGACCCAAATTGTGTTTACATATGTAGTGGTTGGCTTCCCACACAACTTGTTCATCAAGGTCATGATCATTATTATTCCAAGTTTGAATTTACTAATGGGGATGTTTCCATTGAAGTCTAAAAGAACTTGAATTCTAAAATATAGCCATAGGGAAATGTTGCTCTTAAAATATTTATATTTAGCCTAGTTGATGATTATGGTTAGGTCTAATTGCGGTTTAGGATATTTATAATAGTTCTCAAAATGTATGGGAGAAATGTGAGAAATATTCCTAAAACTATGTTCATGAACTATCATGGCCTTATCAATTTTCTTATCCTTAAAATTTGGAGCAAGGATACCTATGTAATGTTGTACCAAGGGATTTATAACTACATAGTGTATCCTATCATCTATATGGAAAATACATCATAATAACTTCTCTTTGAAAATGCATTCTTTTCTTCTTCTCAAGTGATGGATTGTTGGTTCTCAATGGTCTAAACAAGCTCAACCAATTGTTGTCCCCTATATTTAGATTAGTGAAATCAATCTCTATGTCCTTGAAAACTCTTCCTTCTACATACAAGGTCAAATATAGTTCCACATCCTCTAGAATAACCTTTTTGATCTGCCATGGCTATAAATTTCTAGAAATTGATTGCTAGTAGACTACACTTTGACTCTAGATTCAATTATTCTCACACAAATGATAACTCAACTTTCCTTGGTTTGATTATAATGAGCATAGGGTCAAATTGGGGTTCTTGTACTTGATAGGGTTTTTTTAAGGTCTTTATATATATATATATATATATATATATATATATATATATAAAATTATGGAAAATATTTGAATAATGTGAGTTTTTAAACTTATAATTTTATTAGATTTTCACATTTATACCTTTTCCTTTTTAGGCCCACAAAATCTTTTGAATTGACATGTATGCCAATGTGGAATTGCCATGTTATCTCTATGTCATGTCGATCATTAATTTTATTTTGAAATATGACCATTTCCCTTTGAAAAATCCATTTTGTCATACACCATCCAATCATCCTTACATAGATCAATGTGGGCCATTGATCTTGATTTGAAGGATCAAATTCCATTGGCCACTTTTCATATTCCTTGTAGTTGTGACACTTGTCACTATCGCATTGGTATAGCTTTGTTTAAATTTCAACATTGATATTACACCATTAGATCATCTTAACCTATATGAATTCACTCTATTGATCTTGATTAATTGGATTATGCACTTTGATATATGAGTCATTGATCAGAATGTGTATGTGAGCTACGTACCATCAATCTTTAGAAGATGCTCAAGATTTAACTTGGGTTGGGGATTTAATTTTAAACTTTAATCTATCACTATTATATCTCCATTGTTTGAGTAAATATGCATCATTGATCAAGGATCTTGAATTTTTGACTTTATACACATCAGATCTTGACTACCTAATCAAACATATATCATCAGATCTTATGGTCAATAAAAGTATTAAGTCAGAGATCAAGGAATATAAATGACTTAGGCTTAAAGTTTTGGACTTAGATTCTATTCATGTTGATAAATAGATAAAAATTTAGGATAAATTTTTTAAGCTAATTTTTAATTAATAATAAAGTAACCCAGTGGATAATAAAATACATGGCATAAAGTTTTAGCCTAAGGTTAGGAAATTAATAAAGTGATCCCATGGATAATTTAGACCATGTGAAGATAAAAAGGAACAAAGGGAGATCGAGAAAAATAACTTAGTATAAATTTTTAGACTAATGATTAGTCATGTTGATAAACATGACTAAACCTTAGTATAAAAAATTAAACTAAGTCTAATGACATAATCAATTGTTCTTATGCAAATATGAATTCAATTAATAAATTATTTAACTAATGGAATTAGACCAATGATTTTAAGTTGTTTATATATGAATTCAACTTGATACTTAATAACTAATGACTAATCAAAGGGTCAATTTATCATTAGAGTTCAAAACCCTAGAATTTATTCACAATGTTGAGACTTCATCAAATCTATAACCTGTAAACATAAGAAGAAACCATTAGTAACCTTAGGTAAAATAAGATAAGTATCAAGAAGAAACATGTAGTTTAATCCAAATTGGATCAATATGGGGATGATATTCAAATAAAGATAAAATGTAAACATGCTAGTGGTACTCTGATCAAGTGGATTTTCAATCCAAGGCACAATATTGCAAATTTTAAAACAAGGGTCCCCATTTTTAAAAAATGGGGATATGTTGACCTCAAAAAAATTTAATAACTATTTTAGCAATATGTTAGAATTTAGAGACTCTTTTGTAGACTAATAACTAGTTTATTCATTCCATCTAATCAAGTACCATTATTAAGATCAATTCATGGTTAAAAAAAGTCTTACATATGCATAATTAGGATTAAACATCAAAACCAATTCATGTTGTGCATGTTATTTGATTCTACTTAATATTTTCCATGGGATTTAGAGAATGACTTCCAGATTTCATGACTTTAACGATTAACACTTGGCTTATAGCATATTTGGATGTGCATTAAATATTATGCTTTAGCTTATGCAAGGCTTGGTTATTGGTATAATAATAGTTAGGCATACTTATCTCTAAATATAAATGCCTTTGGCTCCACTTAAGGCCTTATTCCACTTACATCTATGCATCCATTACCCCAGTGGAGATTACTAGAATCACTTTTACTTAGAAAGCTTTTGAATTTTGTAATAAAGCTTTTATTTTTTGTATTTTTTATATCATTTTGAATTTATATCATATTTTAGGAAATAGTTTAGCTAAATTTTTGGATTTGGTCAAATTTTTAGTATTCATATAATCATATTTGGTTGCAAACTTTGTCCTAGGTAATGATGTTTATTAAATGCAAACATGACTGTGTTCCAATAATTTAAGCTTTCATCCTACACGTAAAATCCTTATTATAATCAAGCTTAGTTAAAAAAAAATTCTTATAATCTAAAGGAACAAATATCCTACCTATTAGTCTTTACTAGTTTATCTAAACTATAACATCAAGTTCCTATTTCAACAATCTATGGTCAATCAATGTTAAGAAGTCATACCTACATTCTTGACTAGTGATATTATTGAGAAATTAGGAGTTTGAGCTAAGGAAAGTCCAAAAATAATTATTTAAAGAAAGGAAAAAATCATAGAAATCAAACTCGCCAAACACAAACAAATAGAAAGTACATGAAACAAGTAAATAAATAGTTACATTCAATATGTACAAACAAGGGATAGGAAAGTAAACTAATCCAAAGCCTACCTACACTAACTCTAACTATTATTATAGTCCACTCCTTCAATAATTTAGGAGGGATAACAAAGAAATAGTGTTATAGGTATTGACCATTGGTTGGCAATGAAAACTCTTCTCCTTGTAAGTCTTCTAGTTTGAAGGTGTTATCTCCCAAGGTCTTAGCAATTTGATATAGGATAATTTATAAAGGTGTAAACTTCCCATGTTTTACTTTTGGTTGTGATTCCTCATCCTCAAGAATAACTAAATATCCTTATATAAACACATTTATATTTGAATGCTTTTTAAACCACCTCTTAACTGTGGTTTGGTATATGTTAAAATTGGAAAAAGCTTCCTCTCTTACTTCCTCCATCTATATAATGTCCAAAAACATTGAATTTGAAATTATTGATCCTCCTTCATGTAATCTTTCATAAATATGTAGGTTGTTAGCTTGAGTGTTATGGGAAATATATGTTCTTTACCATATATCATCAAGAGTGGTGATGCCTTGAGAGCTTACTCGACTTTATTTCTATCTGCCCAAAGGTTATACTTGAGTAATTTGTGCCATGTTCTTGGTTTATTAGCTACAAACTTATTTATGGCTTTCATCAAGTTCTTATTTGTTTATTTTGTCACTATATTACCTTGAGGATAATGGTTTGATGAGAACTTGAGGATAATGTTGTCATATGTCCACTCAATAATATTAATGGATACAAAAATAGATTAATTATCATAGACTAGAGATCCTAGTGTCCCAAACCTTGTGCATATGTTTTTTTCTAAAAAAATGATCACTTCTTCAATCCTACACTACATGGTTACCACCACTTTAATCTATCTTATGTAGTAGTCAATAGCAATCAAAACATACTTGTAACCATCTAATAAATTGGGGTTGATGACCCCTAAAAAATCCAATCCTTATTGGGTGAAGGGTTTATAAATAATTGGATTTAATGGCATGGATGTCTTGGGCTCTTTAGTGTTGAAAAATTGACATGAATGACATTATCTCACATACTTGTGAGAACCTTTGAAGATAGTTGGCCAATAATAACCAACCCTATGGATCTTATGGGTTGTTGTCCTTCCAGATAGTGCTCACTTCCCATATTTTCATGGAAAGTGCTCAAGATTTTAGCTACCTCTTCCTTGGAAACACACCTTAAGTAAATTCTTATAAAGTTATTTATATATGATACCCCATATTTGATAAAAAAATAGGTTGTCTTGAGCCTCAAAGCTCTCTTTTGATCTTTATTTATCCTTTTAGGACAATGACCATTGATTATCAAATTAATAATGGGATCATACCAATTATTGGGCTGAAAATTTTGTTGTTTGACCTATATGACACTCTATTTGGGATTAGTATTGGCAATCAACTGAATTAAACCTTGGCATCTTACCAGCTTTGTAGTCTTCATCTCTAGATCATATTATTTAAGAACAAACATCCACTTAGCTTTCCTTTCCCCCAGTTCACATTGACTAAACATGATCTTAGTGGTAGGGTTTGGTAATATTTCATGTACCTTATTTTTAAGGATGTAATGCCTAAATTTCTTCACTACTTTGACTAAAGCACATTCCTACTTGTCAATCAAGGAATAGTTTAACTCAACATTTTTAAAATTATTACTCATGAAAGTAATAAGACGATCACATCCATCTATCATTAAAGGACATCACTGTAAAACCATTAACAATCTAAATAACTTGATCAAGAGAAGGCAAAGGGTAGTTATCCTTTTTATATTCTCTATTTAGATTTCTAAATTCTATGCACAATCTAATTTTCCCATTTTTATTTATGACTGGTAATAAGTTATCTACCCAAGTGGAGTGTCTAACAGGAAACACTATCCTTACATCTAGTAATTTCTTAGGATATAAACAAGTGCTTATAAATAAGGAGGATATATTAAAAAATTCATTCACTACTAGGTGGGGCATCTTTGCTTACAAAAGGATGCCCTTTGGACTAATAAATGTAGGTGAAACTTTCCAAAGAGAAAGGGACAACGCTTTCTAGGGGCTGATGGGTAAGTGCATTATCATTTACATGGATGACTTAACTATATTCTAAAAAACCATCAAGAAAGTACATCATTGGAAAACCATTAACAGTCTAAATAACTTGATTAAGAGAAGGCAAAGGATAGTTATCCTTTTTATATTCTCTATTTATATTTCTAAAGTCTATGCACAATCTAATTTTCCCATTTTTCTTTATGACTGGTAATAAGTTTTCTACCCAAGTGGAGCATCTAACGGGAAACACTATCCTTGCATCTAGTAATTTCTTAACTTATTTATATATCATAGGTTCTAAGATGGGGTTAATATGTTTTTGTTTTTACCTAAAAGGCTTTTAGGATTCCTTTAGTGTTATGGTATGATTTATGACCCTAGGATCAAATATCTTTAGCTCCTCATATGACCATGCTACAACATATTTATACTTGCTCAATATCTCTTTATCTTTTCTTAACTCCTTATTAGGGTTGGTTGTACCAATATTCACTAACTGGGGCTAACCTTATGTTACTAGGTTAACTACTTTGTAATATTTCCCATTTAACTTGGGAACATTGACATTTCTAGCTAGTTTATCTATGTCAAATAGTATTTATAGGGAAATAATGCCCTTGGGAATTTTATTTTCACTTATTTTCATAATTGTGTCATCAATATTGCCTTTGTCAAGAGTATTTTCATTAGCTTCATCAATGATGTGAGCCTCAAATACTCCTAAACTATTAATGAATTATAAAATCTATTGGTCATCACTAAATACTTGAAAATGTTTGATATTATTAGGGAATAAGGGATAAGTAACTAATTCAACACTAAGGTTTCCTAGTTTGGAGTCTTGGTTGGGCATAAGATTAGTTGTAGTTGAGGCTAGCTCATTAGCAACTTAGTTCTTTTCCATAAGAATAGATACAATGTTAAAGTCATCAAATTACTCTATCAATTTAGGTAAGATAACTTGTACTGGTACTTACTTCTTACTTAATTAAATCTTAGTTCTGATTCACCATAAACCAGTAGTTCTTTGACTTTGTACTTAATGGCAAATTATAAACCTCAAATTAGAGCCTCATATTCTACCAAGTTGTTAGTACATGAAAACTAAAGTTTGTACAAAGTATTAAATTCTTCCCTAATAGGATTAATTAATATAATTCCCACCTCTAATCCAAAATTACATCTTGCATCATCAAGAAATAATTTCCATACTCTAGGCATAATAAGAGTATCTCTAGAGTCACATACATTAGAGGTGTCAAGAGTGTAAACACCAAAATCTAAGTTAACCATGTTGAACCTCTCATTATTTGAAATGTATTTGGTAATCATGTGCTTCATTTTAGGCCCCCCCTCTCTCTCTCTCTCAATCTGATTTGGAACTCCCTTATAGGACAACAAAATGTGTGAACAATTACTAGACACGTAACCATTAAAAGATCTGGTTTAGTCTCTACTTAGTAGCATTCCATATGCATCAGGAATATCCACCACTTGGATTTCAATGAACTATTGTATCCTTGTTTCATAATAAATCTAAATGTGAACATTCATTAATTTACTAATTACTTTCACCCTAAATTTATCTAATGAAGTTACAACTCTATCATATTTAATGGGAGTCAAACCTAGTTTCTCACAAATACCTTTAGGCACGATGTTAGCAGATGCACTTATTTATAGTAAATAATTATGCAAATTCTTACCAAATATTATTATTATTAGTAATAAAGATGAGACATTTGATTTTTTATTATATATTAATATTAGTATTTATATCTTTTGGTAACTTACAAAGCTTTTTAGATAGAGATTGAAGTAACAAGTCTCTCTACTTAGTGATTTGAATCAACTCATGTAGTGTGATGTTAGCCTTAGCCCTTTTCATATCCTCAACTATGTTATATCCACCCATGGAAAAAGAACCAAATGAATCAAAATTGTATTTAGAGGTACTTCCCTTTGGAGTCTCAAGATTATTGTCTACTATAGGATCTAGAGGAGTGTTAAAGTTATTTGGTGGAGTTGATTTTGTCAAAGGTTAATTTTCCTCCATATTTATTAGAGCATAAGTCTTATTTAAATATGGTTAAAAGGAATTCAATTCCTAAGGATTATTCTAAGTCTCATTCTCTTCTTGGAATGAGAAGTCAAATATCTTCACCATTAGGGTTATTTCTACAAATTTGTATGACTTGGAAGATCTAGATGCACCTACAAAATTATCTTTTTTAGATCCACTTTTAAGAGTATTTAACACATCTTGAAATAACTCAGAATAATTATAGAATTCAAGGTAGTCTAACTCTCCATGATTGGAATTACTATTAACCCTATAATATTTAGTTAGGATAACAACATAAATATTAATCTTAGGGTTATTGTCGACCTAGTACATTTTTAGGCTAACTCACTAGGTTTGTGCTAGGTCAGGTGGGAGGCTAATAAACCAAAAGAGAGAAAAGGTCCACAAACTTTACTAGGTTGACTAGGTTGACCTAGTATGCTAAACATGTCAAAAGAGTTCCAAGTAAGGAAATAAAGGATATAAAGAGAAAATACTAGATGACTATGCAAGGCAGGAGAAATATCTTAGGAAAAGGTTTTAGGAATTAGTTGGATTGGTAATAATATGTCAAAAAGGGACAATAATCCTATAGATCACCAAAGGTATACCCACCCCTTTCCCAGTACAACCTTTAGGGCATGCACTTAGAGAGATTGAGTCTCGATGGGTTCCTACAAGATGTAAAGCATCAGTAATCAATAAAAGTTACAAATATTATGTGTATACATATACCCCACTTGAAGCTCATCATGTGTCACTAAAGTGTAATATGGGATGGTGCTTCGAGAAAGAACATAAGGACACACATAACATTGATGTTAAAAAAAAATTGTAGTATTTTAAAAGCATAAAGTAACTAAAATTAAATGACTAAAAGGGAAACTAATCTAGAATAAATAAATAACTAAAAAGTAAATGCAATGCATAACTTAACTTAACTTTTAACATGGGATGGTTATTTATTGTGTTGTTAGGTTTTATTGTGTAGGGCATAGAGATTGCTTTGGACAATCCCAAGAATACAAAAGTAAAGAGAAAAAACAAAAAAACATAAGGAAAGCCAAGATAGTTGGTGGTATGAGGATGGGATGTACTTGGGAAATTTGGCAAGCTGAGGTGATAGGTGTTATGTTAAACTAAAATTACCATGTCAAAAAAAGAATAAATTAGGTCACCAAAAATCTACGGCTAATAAAGACCTAAAAACTCATATAAGTTATCCTAAAGTAAGAAAGGAAAATTGAAAAAATCAAACCAATGATACATTTCAAATAGGATGGAAAAAAATGGTAAAAAAAGACTAACTAAAAAGACAAAAATGTTAAAACAATATTGATGAGTGAGTAATAACAATCTGTATCTCAATCACCAATGGAAAAATGTGCATAAAAAGGGAAAAAAACATTATCAAGTGAGTAGTAATAATCCACATCTCACTCAAAAATGGAAAAGGGTATGAACTCAGGTGTCCTTAACAACAAGAGAATAAAATTATGATAAATGGAAAAATTAAAGTAATGTAAGTCTAGTAAATATAAAGTCATGGTGTAAAGAAAATGATCCATAGTTTCTCAAACATTTTATTTCACTCTAAGGATAGATAAAACTGAAACAAAGGAATTTTGTCATGTTTTTAAGAGATAAATAAGAAGAAATTAGAAGAAGAGGTAAAATAGATTTAGAATCACAATTCGTCAATCAAGGGGGAAAAATGAAATGGGTGGAGGGGAGAATGAAGGAAAAACCAAGGTAAAGGAACTGTTTATCAAAGTGAAGACACTCAAATTAGGTTTGTCAAAAAAAGAGGACTTTCAACCTTAAGAACTATAAATAACTTCTCTTAGTGACACAAGTCTTGGGTCAACAAATGGATTATATAGATCATCTCATGATTGATATATGCATGAAAAATAAAATAGACCTACCTCCCCATAATGTGTTTCCCATTCTTTCAAAACCCTTATAGAGCTATCAGTCTACTAAAACAATTGGGTACTTGCACAAGAAATTATATATCACCATAAATTTTTTATGAATTCCCCTATTCCAATATACTACCCTATCATACTCCAAATGACTTTGGCACTATGTGAAGTTGACTGTGGAGTTTAAGATTTTATTAGAAATAAGAGATGTGCTTTTAATCACATATTTTTGTCTGATTTTGACTTTTTAGGTTTGTATGTTACCTTTTATATGTCATTTCCTTTTATTTCAAATGATTTAGATTTTAACTTTCTTTTGATGGCTTTTTTAATTCCTCCTCCATATGGATTTGGAAAACTAAACATGGGTGCTAAAGATGACTTTCATTTGAAAATATGGGACAAGGTAGATAAGAGAGAGAAACTTAAAAGAGCATGGGGTATAAGAGTATCATAAATTAAGGTGAAATAAAAGTTCTATCTTGACTTTGACCGTGTTTTATCTAATGTGGAGATGAGAGAAAGGGGAAATCAAGAGGAATGACACATGGAACAATTTGAATTGCTTCAAATTTCAAAAAAATGTGACAAATGAAAAAAAGGATATAATTATAGTAAAGTGTGATTCCTTATCATATTAAAGAGGGAAATGGAGGAAAACATGCTAACATAGATTTTTTGCACAAATTTTATCTAGCAAAATAAGAATAAGCTAAAGTTTGAGAACAAGGATCTAGAAAATGGTAAATTTATGAGGAGGGTTGGGTCTTATCCTTGGTCTTACAAAGTAAATCATAAAAGAGAGACCCATGAGGGTGATAATAATTAAGATAAATTAAAAATTGAGGGATCCTTTATAGAAAGCACCTCATAAATAAAAACCCAAAGGATGCCAAAATAACATTGGCAAGAAGAAAAAAGAGAAGGAAATTAGTAGAAGATGGTGGTTTTGTGAGGCATATCAAGTCGTATCCATAGTATTACAAAGAAAATCACAAAATAAAAACCCAAGGGGTGTGAAAAATAAGATAAAATGCAAGAAAATAAAGAAGACTATGGTACATCAAGAAATTGAAAGACCAAAAGGAAGGACTAAAGGTTTTTGAAAGGAAGGAAACTGCTATAGAGGGAGAGATCCATGCTTTAGTAACCTACAAAAAGATGTTAAAAGGATATAGATAGAAAAAATGAAAAGAATGAAATGTTTAGGAAAAATATTTTTTATGGAATTGAGCATTGGTGGGCTCTTTGAGAACATGGCCTTCATTAGTTTGAAGATGATAAGTGCTTGGGCTAAGGATATCTTTAACTAAATATAAGCCCCATAATTTTTGGGCACATTTTCCTTATTTATCAAGGGTGTACCATAATTTTAGGATAACATCACCAACATTGAAAGTAAAAATTGTAACACATTTGTTATGTTGTTGGGCAATGTGAGATTTATATTGTTTTAGATTGAGGTAAAAGCAAGTTTTGAAGGGGCCCCAAAGATTTATATTGTTGGTTATGTTGTAATGTAGAAATATGACATTCATCAAGAATATCAAGGGCATGAAGGTGAGCTTCACATAATTCTTCATCAGGAATAATCCTGTGAAGAGATATACATAGAGAGGGAATCTCAACTTCTAATGGAAGGATCGACTCAGGACCATAAACTAAAAAAAATGGATTTTCCTTAGTGGAAATACATATTCTAGTCATATAGGCCCAAAGTGTAGGGTATAGGTGAATATACCAATCCATGTGGGTTTTATGAGTTGTATTTTAGAGAATTTTGTTGAGAATTTTATTGGTGGCATTAGCTTAACCATTGCATTTCAAATGATAAGGTGTGGAAAATTATGGTTGATTTTAAATTTGGTACAAATTTATTCAACGTGCTTATTTTTGAAATTACCACCATTATTTAAAATTATGGTATAGGGAATGCCAAAGTGGAAAATAATTTGGTTAATAATGAATATGGATATGATAGGATTGATAAAATTAACAAGGGACATGGCTTCTACCCACTTGGTAAAGTACTCAATAGCAGTGATGATAAAGACATGCCCATCCTAGGAATGAGTAAGTTTACCAATGAGATCAAATCTCCATGTATAAAATGACCAAGGAGATTAAATATTTTAAAGCTTTGAAAGAGGTGAATAGATAATATCATTTTTAATTTGAAAAGGATTTCACTTCTTAGCATATGCAATTGCATCATTTTCAAGAGTAGGCCAAAAGTAACCCATACATAGGGATTTTCATGATGTAGCATGTCATCTACAATGATCATCACAAATGCCCCCATGCACTTGATCGGGAAGAAGAGGGACCTCATATTGCATAACACAATAGAGAAAGGTGCCTTTGGTATTGTGATAGTAAAGGATGTTATGTCAAAATACATACTTGAAAGCTTGTTTACAAATGCATTTCTTTTCATGAGAATCTAGATCAGGAGGATAAGTTTGATGTTCTAAGTATTGAATGATATCTTGGTACCAAGGAAATTGTCTAATAGTCATAGCCTCAATGTGACATATAAGTGAATCAAGTGGTTGCATAAATGATGGATATTTTTTAATTTGAATAATAAATGAAGGATTAGAAAGAACTTGATGAGAATGTAAGAGGTAGAATGAAGAGGTAGAATAATCAACAATGGAATTTTGGTTTAGAGGAATAGGCTTGATAGTGAAAGAGATAAAGTCCATAATAAGAGTGGTTATAATTTGATGATAGGTAATAAGGTTCTCACTTTTACATTGATAATCACCATTAACTTGATGACAAATTAGTTGAGAATATCCTAAAGCATGAAGTTATTAGATGTCTATATCAAGATCAGCTCTCATGCCTAAGATAAGAGCTTTGTATTTTACCATATTATTAGTGAAATCAAAGATAAAAAAAAATCTAAGGGAATGATATTACCGAGAGGACTAGTGAGAATGCAACTTGCTCTAGCTCCTTGAAGGCATTTAGCACCATCAAAGTGGAGGGTCCAAGTATCCTCATGTAAGTTAACATTAATTTTATGGACCTCCTTGATAACTACCTTTGATTTAGTACTACTAGAGGGAGGGGAAGATTATTCAAGATTATGGGTTTCAAGATCAACAATAAAGATATGAAAATAGTATTTAAGGGATATAACTTGATTAAGACCTTTAATTAAAAGGATATTATCATCAGGAAGATCATTTTTAAGAAACGAAGTGGCTGGAATGAGAGCTACAGTGAGTTGGTTTGCTATGATTATCCATTTAATAGATTTTTGTGTGACAATGTAGAGATCAAATTCCATAATTAATACCATTAATTTTCTAATGTTATCTCTAGGAAGAAAATCTTTAGAGAAGATATAACAAAGGGGGTTAGAATGGATGATGACTAAGCAGTTTGATATAGCATATAATGGAAAAGCTTTTCCACTGTAAAATACATAACGAGGGAATCATGGTCAACTTTGGTATAAAATTTCTCATAATCAATGAGGCCTTAACTAATGTATTAAATAACATACTCTCTTCTTATATCATCTTATTGGGCAATCATTGCCCCAACTGAAATAGGTGTGAAAGAAGTATAGAGAATTAATGGTTTATCCTTAGAAGGTGGATGAAGTAATAACTCTTTTATATTATTTAAGGCTTTTTGACATGGATCTATCCATTCTAAAGTTATACCTTTCTTGAGAAATGAATTAATGAAGTGAATGCGATAAGCCATTTTGGGTATAAATCCTCTAATTTCCCCAAGTTTGCATAAATAAGTATGAATGTCAAGAATAGATCAAGGAATGGGCATGTTAACAATAGTACTAATTTTGACTGGGTCAACATCGATGGCATGGAGAGAGACTAAGAATCCTAACAATTTTCTAGATGTGACTCGAAAAATCACATTTGAAAAAGATTAAGTCTAACTTTATATTTAAGGAGATGGTCAAAGACAATATCAAGATTGAAAAGTTGGTTTTTATGATGTTTGGATTTAACAATTAGATCATCCACATAAGTTTTACCAACTTTGTGGATGAGGTCATGAAATATGTGAATAATAACATGTTGGTAAGTAGCTCCAAAAATTTTAAGTTTAAATGGAATTTTGACAAAATAATAGGTGCCCTATTCTGTGGTGACATTAGTATTATGTTGGTTCTTAAGAGTGATGTGAATCTATTTATATCTTGAGAAGCCATCCGTAAGAGAGGAAATTTCATAACCAACCATGGAATTGATGATGGCATCTATTTAAGGTAAGGGGAAGTTATCCTTAGGATAAGCAAGATTAGGGTTGAAAAAAATAAATATAAATGCAAATGACCATAGTGACCTTCTTCTGAATGGGAAAAATATTAGAAACCCATTCAGAATAATCCACTAGTTTAATGAATTTAGCATATAGTAATTGAATGATTTCCTTATGACATAGATTAGTAACTTCAAGTGATAATTTTCATTAATTTTGATGCACTGGCTTAACATCATGGTAAGTGGTGATGTTATGAACCATAATAATAGGGTCAATGCCAGGCATGTCTTGGTAAGACCAAGTGAATGCCTTTTGATATTTATCAAAGAACAAGCTAAAGTTGTTATGATTAGTTGGTGAGAGTTATAAAGAAACTATTATTGGGTGAGGAGAAGATGGGGCACCATAACTGAAAAAAGTTGTTTCTTCGATAAGCATGCATTGTCATCTTGAAAGTGGTAAGGTACATTATGCAAGGTTGAAATTGGATTTGTTTTAGGATAAATGTTAGTGACAAAGTTATTAAAGTAAGAATTTTTATTCTTGAAATTTCTAAGTTTATGATGCTACCAAGGAAGTTGAGGTTATCATGCATGAAGTAATTGAAGCATAACTTTGTCACTAGGCAAGGTAGGAAGAGGAACATAATATTCAACATCTACTTCAAGGTTTAAAATTTTATTTCCATGGCGATCATATTTAGAATGAATTTGATGGACATTATTTGCCTTAGCATCTAGTGTAATTTCAAAAGTAGATGAGGAGGATGGATTTGAAGAGATGGTCATGTTGGTATATTAAACAACGGGAGAAAGATTTAAAGAAATGATATGATCCATTGGAGGTTGAGAAGATGTAGGATTGTTTATAGGTTTGAAATGTGTAAGTTGTTCTACTACCTAAGGAGTATGTATAAGAGGAGTATTGGTGGGAGGTACATGAACCTCATGATCTAAGTTATGATGTGTAGATATGGTATGTACATCCTAATTGAAGGCATGAATTTGGGCTAAAATATTTTGATAGTGATATAAATCCAAGTCTCTAGAGTGAGCTTGGGTCATGATATACTTTTCATCATATGTTGGAGAAATTGTACATGCTTGATAATCAAGGGGAGTTTTAGAAGGTGAAATCCTACTGTTGTTAAATGTAAAAAGGGACATGGTGAGAGGATCTTAAAATAATTTAGCTACTCTAAATGAATTGAAAGTTAAGGCATATTCAAGTAAATATGTCTCTTGAGCATTGCATAGAGGGGGAAAATTAGTAATCTCATCCATGATAGGAATGTTATGATATTGGTGTATGATAGAAGGAAGAAGCCAATATGAAATATATGGATGTATCTTCTTTGTATTGAAAGTTTTCTACAACTCATTGGGCTCATCACCATCAAAATCTACAAGATTAACTTGAAGATCAAGATTCATGTTGATGAATTCAGGTAAAAGAGCACTATTAATTTTAGAAATTGTAAGAATTCTATATTGAGGCTTAGGATTGGGAAGTTGGATACTCCATGGGTTGGGATCAACTTCATGTTTTTAACATTTTCCATTGTGTTAGAATTAAATCTATTGAATACAAATAGAATTAATGGCCCACATCTAATGAGTCCATGGATTACCAAGAAGAATGTTATAAGATAAAGGAAGGTCAAGGAACATAATCTTGGTTTTGATAATCTTAGGTGTAATGGTCAATAGAAGCTAAATGCAACCAAGTGTATTTTTATTAGTCTTGTCAAATCCATATAAAGTAATATGGGTTTGTTTAAGATCATATTTGTTATAACCAAGTTGTTTAATGAGACATAAGGATGTGACATTAATACTAGAACCTTCATCAACTAGAAATTTTTGGACAAGGATGGTATTAATGGATACTTTTATAAAGAGAGGTAGATCATCAGTGCAAAAAATAATTTCATCATTGATCAAGTCCTCTTCAATAAATTCAATAGAATTCTTAGAAGAAGGACATATAGTCTCAATTGTATTGACATTAGCTGGTTGAGAATCAATAGAAGGTGGTTCTTCATCTATGGAAGATGGATCTTAAATTTATTGAAGTTATTGCATAAGAAATTTATGATGATAAGGTGAAGTGTGAACCAACTCCATAAGAATAATCTTACAAGGCATAGAGTTGAGTTCTTCAAGAAAATTCCAATGAGATTTAGAAGTAAAATTAGAATTAGGAGGTATAGATATGGTGGGAGGATTAGAAGGAGGAATTTATTCCTTCCAAATCATCATGAATGGTAGTGGTGTCTTTAAGCAATTATTCTTCTAAAGATGGTTTCTTAGGCTTGGTAACAATATCTTTATGAGCCAATTTATGAGGATAATTAACCTTAGTAGTATTGGCATATTGAGAGTTGTTATAACATAGGTCATAATCAGCGTTGATGGCACAAACATCCTTGACATTTGAGTGATTATTGTCAGAAGAATATTTTGGATTATTAGAAGTAGAAACTTTAAAGTTTTTTTGCTTTTGAGATTTGGTAGCATACTCTTGATGATGAATTTTAATCATAGCCTCATGGTTGAATGAGTCACCAAGAATATAAGAATTAACACACTTAATGAGCCCTTTACAAGATTCATGAGAATTCCCAATGTCAACATGAAACCAGTAGAATATATTGGGATCATACCATTTAAAAGGATAATTAGGATAAATGAAAGGTTTCAAGGGTAGAAAAAATTGTTCAATTTGTTGAACCAAAAGAGGTGTATGAGATGGTAAAGGAACATTATATTTAACAACTATAGGATTAGTTTGGGAAGCATTATTAGTGATAGCATCATATGTTTGAAAATAACCTTTTAAAATTTTATGGTTGGATTTAAATTGATTCATAAGAAAGACTTGATACTTAAATTGATCAAAATATTCATTAAGAGTTTGAGGAGAAAAGGTTCAAACCTTGTATTGAAGAGTGGGAGTCAAAGCAGTAATAAAGAGTCTGAATAAATTATCATCAGCCATATTATGATCAACTTTATGATCTAATGATTTTTATATTTTAATAAAGTCATGAGCCAATTTGTTAAGAGATTTTTTAGCATGTATGAAGTGACTAATAAAATTTTCAAGAAGATCATTATATTGAAAATCTTTAACCAAAGGATTAACTAAATCTTAAAGTTTCTAAATAGAATCTTGCGGAAGTTGATTATACCATTCTAATATATCACCAATGAATTTATTGACTAATAGGTTACTTGTGTAAAATGTATTAGTTTGGATACACTATATGTAAAGGTTACCAAAGGCTTTGAGGAATCAAGTAGGGTCTTTAGTTCCATAATATTGGATAGTTGGAGTTATGTTACCAATATCAATAGATATAATAAAGGGAGATAAAGGCTCATTTTGAATGGTTTGAATAATTTTGTTATTCATTATGAGTTGAGAAATAACATTACTTGAGGCATCCCTAAGAGGTGGAGGGATATAATTAGGATTAGCTTGAGGATGAATAGTTTGAGATTGATTAGTCATGTTGAGTAAGTGTTGTCAAAGTTACATCATTTGGTTCATATTAGAGATTTACATGATTTTAATTTGTTGAATGACTTGAGGTAAGAGTTGGGTTATATCAAGGGGTGAGTTAGTGTTATTTGGAGCACTCCCCAAATTAGTGTTAGGTGGAGGACTATTAGATGAAGGGTTATTAGTGGGATTATTAAAGATATTTGAATCAATCACTCCCATATTGGTTTAGATATTTTGAGAAGTATCTTAATAAGTATGGAAAGGATTGGATCCATCAACTTCATATTAAGGTGTTATTTACACCATGTTATAATTCATAGATGGAGGAAAAAAGGTGTCCCAAGAGTGATGGTTATCTTGGGAGGAAAATAGAGGAAGGAATGAACATCATATATAGTATCTAACTGAATTTAAGTTGTCTAAAAAGATTATAATAGGAGACCTCATTCTAACTAAAGAGAGATGAATAGGATGTAAAACTATAGAAATGGGAAATTATAGTAAAAAAACAAAAAAATAAGGAAATAGAACTAGTTCAACTAGATCAACTTATTAAAATAAATAAGGTTTGTAGATTGTACTAGGTTGACTAGGTTAGTCTTGTGTAGTGCATAGAAGCCAAAAAAAGTATAGGGTTGACTAGGTTAACCTAGTATAGTGAATAGGGAAGAGTAAAATATTGATAATAAGTTTGGAAATGAAATAACATAATTTTCTAGCTAATCTAAGAAATTAAGTGTAGAAAGGAAACATATAATCAACTGAATTGATGTTGGCCAATCCAATTGATGCACACAAAGCAAAATCTTGCACTAACACTGGCTAATGCAAACTTTTGCACACATAATTGATCAAATAAGAATTAAACAACTTGAAATTAAATATATCTACTTATTCAACCTATAATGTTGAAAATATTATTAAGAATGATTTTAAGTGTAAAGGGAGATTGACTATTAACAAGGTATTAGATAACAATCTAATGATAGCTTCAGGTAATTTTTGGATGAAACAGACTATAGTGGTAATGGTATAATCTTGGTATTGGGGCCTACCCCCTCACCTAAAAAATAAAAATGATAAGGGAAATGGGTGATTAGCCAAAATATACCATTAACCCTGCTTTATACTTGACTAGAGTATCAATTCAACTTCCCCCTTGGTGATGAAATCCAAGTGGGCTAGTCTGGGTAGTCATATGGTTAAAAGTTTTTTGATGTTTATGTGTTTTGGCCATGTGTGCAAAATAATATAAATAGTGTAACTAAATGATTAATTAAAAACCACCTAATTAGACTATGTGAGCTATTCTAAGCATGAAAACAATTTAAAAGAAAAATGTGATTAACATATATGGTTAATTCTAAATTTGAAACAGGTATAGTTGAGAAATTATATGGACCATCATATAGAATAGGGTCGATAGGGTAAAACCTATATTATGGAAGCAAAGTCTTAAAATTAACTAGGTTGGTCAGGATGACCTAGTTATTTTAGAACACAAAACTAGGTCCATAGGGTTGACTTAGTTATCTATATAATGGCAGTTTTGAAGACTAAAAACTATGAAAGGAAAGTATAGAAAAGGAAATATATATAGAAGTATAAACTCACCTACATGGTTTAAATATGAAAAAGAGAAGATTGTTGATCTAAAACATTGGAGAAAACTATCAAAAACCTATAAAATAGGTCGAGTTGGTCAACCAAGAAATATAGAAACCTACTAAAAAAGCATTAAAAATGCACTAAGGCATCCTGTTCAACCTAGTTGACTGAATAAGAAGTCTAAAAAATGGTAAAAACTATACTGGGTCAAGTTGGCTGATCTAATTATTTGAATAGAATTCTACAAATTTTGAAACATGTACTAGGTTGAGTTGGTTGAGCCAGTTACCTATTCCTATAAACATGTGTATAGAGATAAATAACCTAGGTCGATAGGGTCAATCCATCTTGGTAAATATATGATAAAAATAATGATAAAATAGAAATTAACTAAGTGAAAAAAATATTTCAAGGGTTTTATTCATCTCAGGTTCACTAGAATGTATGCAATGGGAAATACATCATGTCCATAAATTAGTCCTAGATTGGATGGGATAGAGCACACCTACACTTGCGATTGGGGAGCATACAATTATTAAGCAGGAGCATCACCAATGTGAGGTTCCACTAGACTTGATTAGGGGATCATTTATCATAACACACCATGTGAGATAAGGTTCCAAAGCCTATAGTCTAACATAATTACATAACAACCCTATTAGAGTCCTATAATTTAATATTTCACCAATATAATAACAAAAAAATTAAATCTAATATAGTGCACACAAAATCTTATGGCACAAAGTGGGGGTTAGTAAATGAATGTAATAAAAAACATGTATAGGGAACTTCAAATAAAGTAAGTATGAGTAACACCCTAATATATAGAATATGAAGAGTAATATTATTTGAGCTAACACATATGATACTTCTATCTACTAAAAGAGAGGAGAATAAGGCTAGAATATACTTACCTAAATATGAACCCATTGATATTAAATCTCTCCCTTGGCCAAAGGGTATTTTTAAGAGGTTGTTGTGGTTTGTGAGGATCACTTTATTGGGCCAAAACATCAAATACCTATCCACAAGACTAGATTCTTCAAAATAGGATTTTGAAGAAGTGCAAGTGAAAAATAACTCTTTAGTGCATATTCTAATAATTATCAAAATGAACTTTTATATAAAGGTAAAAAATTGCCATAAAATTATTTAGGAATGTCAGATGTGTTAGGTCAACCCAGTTGACCTAGCATGTTTTTGAACTAACTCACTAGGTCTATGCTAGGTTAGTCAAGAGGCTATCAAACCAAAAGAGAGAAAAGGTCCACAAATTTTAATATGTTGACCAAGTTGACCTAGTATGTTGAATAGGTCAAAATGGTGACAAACAAGGAAATGAAGGATAGAAAGAGGAAAAATACTAGAAGACTGTGTAAGGGAGGAGAAAAAACTTAGGGAAAGGGTCTAGGAACTAGTTAGATTGGTAATAATATGGAAAAAAGGGACAACAATCTTGAGAAGCACCAAAGGTTTTCCCACCCCTTTCTTGGTGCACTGCTTAGGTCATGCACTCAGAGAGATTGAGTTTTAATGGGTTCTTGGAAGATGTAAAACATCATAAATCAATAAAAGTTAAAAATATTATGTGTATATAAAATAAACGTAGAATAGGTTGACTATTTCACAAATTTATATTAGTTAGTAGTTGGAATCCATCATGGCTTAATAGGTATTCTTTGATTTTGAAGATGATCCATGTTATTTAAAGTGAATTATGATCAAAACTAATTCTAAATCTAAACCAAGATGAATATTCACAATGAAGCTAATCTAAGGTGAATTGATAAAAAAAGGAGCAAAAGGAAGGGTAGGGAAGGAAAGGGATGTGTTGTTGATCTTTGTTTCAAACATTATGACAAAGTTGTAATTTCATAATAATATGCATTTAACTAATATGTAATGTGAAGTAGCTATTATCATTTAGATTGTCACCCTTTAAGGAGATGTCTCATCTCTCCTCATCCAAGTGGCATAATTGAAATACCTCGAGGTTGTGGATAACCTAAGGGTGAGGTGAACCTCTAGATAGGGATAACTCCCTTAATGTACCACTTTTAGATCATTACTACACCTATGATTGTAATGAAAATGAGAGAAAACTAAAGGTAAACTATTCCAAAGGTGGTGATACACCAAATTTATTGATGACAAGCAACTAGCTGCATGTCACACATGAGACCAAGAGACTAACTAGGCATACAATTCTTTAATATGAATCTTCTCACATTAGTATTTCATTATGAGGTTGTGATGATTGTTTAAATTAGGAGGACTAGACAAGAGGCCAAGAATTGAATTATTTGAATATAATAACTCACTCAACCTTGACACTTTATATAATACTTCACTTGACCTACAAGAATAAACTTTTAAGCTACAAATAGGTGAGAGAATGAGACCACAATGCTAAGGAAACAATAGTCATCACTGAACAAGATTAATAATTGGAGTAGACACACTATGAATAGTCATAGAAGAGGTAAAAATTAGTATTATTTATTCATCCATGATATTAAAATGATTAGAGATTTACCATACTGAGGTAGAACATATCTTATAATAGACAAAATGGCTAGTTCTTATATAACTTAACAAAAAGAAGAGAAGAAAGAAGTAAAAAGGTCATACAGACACTTGTCATGATAATAAGATGAGTTACATGTGCATGATAAGATAATTTGAAACTTATCATGCAAGGTCAATAAGCACAAGTGTCAATCCAAGTCATGACACTCTTGAATTATGGCACAAAATTCCTTTTGCTCACTTACAAAAACATATTTCTTATTTGGGATTCTTGGGCACCCCATAACTAAATAGGGGTAGAATTGATGATTGGATTTATAAGTTAAAGTTATGGACACACATTTCCATGCATTTTTTGTAGTCTTAATCATCATGATTCCTCCCAAAATGAGTTATCACCATTTGTAGTCAAAATAAATCTTCATTTACACACCCTATACACTTGGCCTAAAATTTGAGTTAATTTTCTCATGAAAATACATATAATTGAGAATATGGAAATTTTAAATACCATCCATTTCCTTGGAATCATCAATCACACATTGAAATCATCTTATTTGAAGTTTTGCACCCTTCTCATTATCATGTTCACTATGCCAGTTTTGACTAGCTAAGATGAGATCTATGATAAACACACTTATGTGTTTTTATGAAGCATTAAATTTTCATATGGAGTTACAATAAGTATCCATCTTCCTCCAAAAGTTTATTTAATATTTTTGAACCTCTTAAAACCTACATAATGCATAAAATAGTTTAAAAATGTAATTCTATACCTTGTTCGTATAGATAAGGTTCCACTCAAGTGGATGGTAATTTTATATAAAGAGTAATATATAATATAAAATAATTTCCCAATCCATTTTGTCCTTTTGGATGGATTTCATTTATTTTTTTCCTAATCGGGTCTAAAACCAAAGTTTGTGAGGGTTTTAGACCACTTCTACTTTTAAGGTTTGATCATAAATATTTAACATTAATTTTTTAAAAACAATTCATAATATAAATTTTAAATAACTCCATAAACCTTCATAAAATAATTATACCTCCATGCAAATATTTATAGAAGATGTGAGCACTCAAAGTTGCCCTATCAAACACTTTTCACCATTTCTTGTAGGCTTGAGTTGGTTCCAAGCTAGAAGTGCCTCTCATTGTTGTTTATTTTCATACCAAGAGGTTTGACACGTATATTATGATTCCATAAGAATTTTATATGCCATTATAGATCTTTACTAATTTTAGAAGTTTCATTGGTATCCCATTCGGTCTTTAGGCCTAAACCCTGCCTAAAAGACCTAACTACAACTCTTGTAGGATTGGACCACTTGTGTAGCTTTAAGCCTTTAGGAATGTTTTCTAAAAAATTTCTGTGTCCTACAAATCCACACACATTATATCAATGTTCACCCAACTCTTATCTCATCCTTTATCTCCCTTTCTTAAAGATGTAGGGTTTGTATACAAAGGGAAGTACCCTCTATTTGAGACAAATATAGGGTACTTACACTTTTTTCTTAGACCAACTGATCACTAGAGGAGCTTATCCAAGTTTAAAATATGATTTTAACCAAATATAATCCATTTTTTAGATTAATATACCTCTTAACTCTTCTATTATCTAAAATAGACTATTGGAAGGTAGACTACATGCAAGGTTCAACCATATGGACTATGTGTGTTTCATAGGGTCCTCTCTATGCTTGTTTTTCATGATAAGAGATTATGGATAAAATCATGGTAATTATGATGGTTTTATATGTATTTTCAACACTTCAAATCCCTACATACTTTTTCCCATATCTTGACTGGTCAAGGCTATGTGCAACTTTCCTAACTGTGTTTTGATTTAAAGTATTACACATGTAGTTATTATTTCATGTTTGAGATTTGAAAACATTAAATAATATTTATATAATCCATCCATGATAATTTTTAGATGATTTTGACCCACTCATTTCATTCTTGTTTTATGTCCACATCAAGAAGCTTAGTCTTTTGGTCTATGCCCTTTCACAGTCAAACATAGTCAATTGCATTCAGCCCTATAAGTGTATATGAGGCTAAAAATATAGTATTATATCCTCTTCGAATGATCCTTAGATCATACATGTTATTTTATATGCCTTTCACTTGATAAAATAGTTCAAATATGATGATAGAACTCATTTACAACCTTTGGTGTTAGAGTTACCTTGCATCTCCAGATCCTGTACGTATACATTTTGTGATGAAAAGGAGGTATACAGGTAGTGTTGTAGTTAAAAATAAATAAATCCTTCTCTCTTTATAATATTTAGATCATGAATCTTCCTATCAACAATATAGAACCATTTAAATTTTAATAAATGGCCTAATACTACCAACTTGGGTGGAAAAAGTCTCCTTGGGATTCAAACTTGTAAGTAATCATTACCTAAAATTAGTGGCCAAAGGAGCATCTTTGGTACTTTTAATAACTACATTCCATTAGTCATTTCACCCCCAACTATTTAAAATATCATATTCTATGTAGAGGATACAATACAAGGTGATTATTATGCATCAAAACTATTTGTGACTTTATAATAAGACATTGATAAAATGACTTAGGCCTCTATTCTATGTTTTTAGGGATTTGATCCTTAAACACAATCCTTTCAAATTTTTAAGGTGATAATATATCTCATATACTAATATATCATTCATAATAGGTGTAATATGTTTTCTACACACATTATGACTTCAAGGTGAGTTTCACCATGTGCTTCAATACTCCACATGATACCTCAACTCTCTATTTGGGCCACCTGTGGGTTGATATTTTCACATACAGGTAATGAAGATGAAAATTATAGGAAACATGTAATATTTACATGTTTGTGACCAACACGAGGATTTATCAAGGTTTATAAATGTACTATTATCACTTTAATATATTTAAAAATCTATCAAATCTCTAATTCCACCATGATGTCATCTTAAGAGGATCTTATAGATGCACTTTGAGTTATATGCAAGAAGTAAGCATGAATTGGATTAATTTACCAAAGAATATTCCTTCATAGTCAATTAGTCTCTCCTAAATGTGTTAAACTGAAACATTAAGATGTTGTAAATCTTGAGACAAACTCTCACACTTCTCTGTAATGTTTGAAGCTTTCTACAAGCACCTATAGGTGTATGTTTATAGTGACAGTGTGAAAATGTTGCACATGATTGTAATAATACCATATGGAGAGTCTTAGTTTATTATCATGTTTTAATGATATTCTCAACCTCTTGAACCTATATATGACTCCATGAACTTGATAAATATCCTAACACAGTCTATTCCCTATAGGCTTAAATTGGTTGATTATGTAAGATAGTCATGGAACAAACTGACTCTATGATTCTTGTGACTACAACATCGATAAATATTTATTTGGAGAAATAACTTGAAATGGGATTATATCAAGAGAACCTTATAAACATGATAATTAACTTATGTTCACCCCCTGGAATCACTACCAAAGCATGAAGATTTTACAAATGGTGGAAACTTGCATGTTATTTTTAAATGAGACCAATCTTCAAACCTAAGATGTTTTGATCATAAAAACATCTTGAAAAATGAAAAAAGCATATAAATCATTAGAGGAGAGTCTCAACATCATTTAAAATAAATATTAGCCATTGGATTATACGTAACTATCCATACAAGAGCGAAACCTATAGGGTGCAAGAAATAATGAGAAGAAAAACATAGTCAAATTATTTGAAATGGTTCATAAATTGTGGTTGACCAATATTAAAAATATTATTATGGAAATGGATATCTCTGATTGTACTTTGACTTCCCCAAGGCATTTGACTTGGAAGTTCATGAACTAGTTATACCAAGCATAAACCTACTAATTATTTCTATGTGTTTATAAGGGCAAATGAGTAGAATGGTTTTGGAATTTTTTTAGCACTTCTAGAGAATTTAAATCATAAAACTAAGTATGAGGAAGCTAAATAGATTTTTCATGATCTTATCCCATGTTTCACTTTTTATCATGCTTTGTATAAGTGCCAAACCCCTCCTTTTTAGTTGGTTTCTTGATTTTCAATTAGATAACCAACAAATTTTAGATGGGACTAACATTATTGATAGGGAATATGATATATTGGACATTTAAAATGAAATTAGGACACTTGGAAACCTTGAAAATCATGCCACTTGCATTTATGACCCTTAAATAATTATTAAGTGATTCAAAATGGCATATTAACTAATTAGACCATGAATAAGGCTAAAAGGGCATCAAATTAAATCAAATGGACTATAACATATACCATGACATAATATTAGACCCATAAAACATCTAAATATCAAGTTTTTACCTAAAGGGATCCCAATTTGACCTGTAGGGTCAAATTTGATCAACAATTTGGTGACTCATAGGGGTAATATGCCTACTATACTAAATATTAGTGGCCTTATCCTATACATGGGCATAGGGAGGCATCTAAAGTATAAAGCATAAAAATAAGACATAATACTTCAAAACTAGGTTTTGACCAAGATAAGATAACTAATTTACTCAACCACAAAAAATAAAGGACACACATAAAACAAATAAAACACACTAAAAAGACACATACAAGTGCTTAAAGCACTTAGGGAAAACAAAAAAATAACTATGCACAACTAAAAACTAAGCCTACTTCCTTTCCAAGATCAAAAGGAAATTTCCTTGAATCTTTTTTTTCATGAGATGAATCATAGTACCAACCATGTTACTCCTTAGATTGGATGCTTGGTAGATCAGACCTATTCCTAGGCACTTCACTTGATCTAATCTCAAGTAGATCATCCTTAAATATGTCTCCAATGTATATGTAATCCTCTTAGCCATTTACACATACCTCATACTACTTCCCACTCTTAATCCCATGATCAACTTACATCTTCTTTGTAGGCATGATTTCAAGAGTAGTTTCTTATTCCTTAGAATATTCAGGCCAATAGAAGCTTGTTTTGACCTTAAAAATTTGAGGTGAACTTTGATCTGGCTAGTCTATGACATTTTGAAAAATTTCATCTTTCTTACCATGACTTACAATTCACTCTAAGGATGTTGTAGACCCCTTGAGAGGCTAAAACTCATTACAAATTCTTACAAACTGCTACCATAAGTCCTTATCTTCTCTTTAATTAGCATCATAAAAGGGTAAAATAAGAAAATATATTTCATCCTCTTATTTATAATCCAAAAGGGCTTCATCCAAGATTTCTTCTTTGACACAAAGAAGGCATTCTTCATTATGAACACAATAAGAAGACTCAACTCAGGGACTCATTTATTCTTAAAAATTTAGAAAATATTGAGGAATCTCAAGTTGTATACCAACTATTATAATCTAATTTTGGTTCCCAAGGGCTAAAATATCCTCAATTTCCTTCTCCTTCTTGGTCATGCCAAGATTAGGCATCTTGTAATCAAGTGACTTAGTCTAATGAGGCTACCAATGAACTATGTTTTCTTCAAGTAAGATTTCTAAATTATTATCAACCAAATTCTCCTCTTTAGGTTCCCATACCATAAGTACATCAAGGAAAAGGGTGATATGGTGATGACAAGATGAACTAGTTGGTGGTGGTGGAACATAAAACTCAACATCAGACTGAGAATGAATTGTAGGGGATCCTTGTGGGAGTTCTTCAAGAAGTGGAGGTAGACCTTGGACTAAAATATCTTTGTTTTATTCTTTATATTTGAAAATATCTTCATTTAAATCTTATTTAAGTTGAGGAATCTCTTAAGGAAGCTTAGATGGGTTGTGTTTAAGCATAGGATCTTATTTTGGATCTAAACCTTCCATCACACCTTAACTCAACAAGTTCATTCTCAACTCTAGCTCCTAGATTTGCTTGGCTAGGCTCTCTTGAAAAAGTCTATCTTTAATTTTATAGGAATATTCATGAGGACAAGGAGTACAAGAGGGATTATATGGAAAATAAGAAGTCTCTTGAGGAAGGGTGGGAGGGGATTGTATATGATCAATCTCTTTCTCATGTTTACATACTTTATCTAGGATTTTATCCCCCCTTTTCCCCCATGATTCCACTATCTTATTCTAGCTTATGATGTTAGGATTATGAGTCTCTTCTTGAGATGGTGATGTAATTTGAGGAGTTTATGAATTGATAAAGAAATTTGGGATCTCTTTAGGATTAGATATCCACCTTGTCTCTAACTTTAAATTTCAAATATAGAAGTTCCTTCTTGAGAGTAAGTGAGCATGGGAGAGTGAAATGAGGGCCTAGATTCCACTTACATTGCTGATAAGATGGATTGATTAATTTTATTATTAGCTAACTCAATCTAGCTCTCAAGGTTTTCTTCAAAAATAAGGTCTATCTTTCCAACTCTCTCTTCCAACTGATTGGGAAAAAGATGACTTTGATAAGCTTGATTAGACATGAGTAGGAATCATGTAGGATTAATAGTAATCTTGGGGTAGTGGATATGGGGGTTGATATATTTGGTGAGGATAATTTTCATGAAATCTTAGCTTATCCTATAAAGATGAAACAAGGCCACTCACATCTAGCATCTCACTTGTGAGCCTTTACTAATTTTCTCTCTCAATAGGTGCCCACTCTCTATTAACCAGCTCCAATACATTTATCACATTATGAATGAGATGATTAGGAATATCTTAGTCCTATCCTATTTATGTGTCAAGATCCAACATATACCTCTCATATCCTAAGAGAGTTTTTTTGAAACTTGAACTAGACTAAGTTGAGAAGTGGATAGGTTTACTAGGAGAAGTAAGATATTGAAGAGGTTGATTATAAGGCTGATACAACTCATAAAAATGGTGATAAGGATCATGTTAGAGTTTATATGGATCATAACAAGGCTGATATGTAATAACATAGGCTTGGGATGCCTCATCAACATGTTTAAAACAATACTCAACACCAAAAGCAGCCATGGGACTTCATCAAGAAGTAAGAATATAAGGAATGATTATCAACAATATTTAAAATGAATACCTAGGCTGCTTGACTAGTTGATGTAATCTTAGAGTCACCATTGATGTTTAGATATATGCCTTCAAAGGTTGATGTGTTGAAAGACAACACCAAAAATATTTTAACTTCTTGGAGTAATTGTCCCACCAAGCATGCCAAAAACTATTGTCACTTGGATTTTCACCCTTTAAGGATATGTCTCAGCTCTCCTCATCTAATTGGCATAATTAGAAAACCTCTAGGCTATGGGTAGCCTAAGAATAAGGTGAATCTCTAGATAGGGCTAGTTACCCTAATGCACCACTTTTAGATCATTACTACACTTATGATTGTAAGGGAAAGGGAGAGAAAATTGAAATTAAACTATCTTAAAGGGGTTAATACACCAATTGATGACTACCAATCAATTGTATGTCACACATGAGACCAAGAGACTAACTAGACATACACTTCTCTAATATAAACCTTTTCACATTAGTATTTCATTATGAGGTTGTGATGAATGTTTAGGCTAGGAGGAATAGACAAGAGGCCTATAATGGAACTATTTGAATAGACTAACTCAACCTTAAGAATTCATAGGACACTTCACATGTCCTACAATAAGAAACTTTCGAACTACAAATAGGTGAGATAATGAAATAACAATACTAGGAAAATAACATTCATCACTAAGGAAGATCAATCATTCAAGTGGACACACTATTAATAGTCATAAAAGAGGTAAAAATGGTAGTCTTTATTTATCCATGGTATGCAAATGAGTAGGGATTTTCCGTAATTAAGTGGAGCATACCTTAAAATAGCCAAAACGGATAGTTTTTATAGCACTTAAGAGAGATAAGAGAATAAAGAAGTACAAATTTCAAAAATACACTTGTCATGCTAGGAAGAGTTACATGTGCATGAGAAGAGAATGTGAAACTAATCATGAAAGGTCAAGAAGTACAAGTGTTAATCTAAGGCATGAAACTCTTGAAATGTGGCATGAAACTACATTTATTATTTTGGATTATTAGGAACCCCATAAATTAATATGTTATACTTTATGATTAAAAATAATAAGGGGAAGTTACGGACACACATTTCTATGCATTGGTTGTGGTCCAAATCAACATGATTCTTCCCAAAATGAATTATCACCATTTGTAGTCAAAATAACTCCTCTTTTACACACCATGTACACTTATCCTCCAATTTGGATTTATTTTCCCATTTAAATATATGAAATGGAGTTTATTATACTTTAAAATACTATCCATGTACTTGGAGGCATCATTCACACCTTATAATTAGCTTACTTAAGGTTTTTCACCCTTCTCACTATCATGTTCACTATGCTAGTTTTAACTGCCAGAGATGAGATCTATTTTAAACACACTTAGGATTTTGTATGAAGGATTAAAATAACATACAAAGTTATAATATTCCTCTATGTTCCTCCCAAAGTTTATTTCATCTTTTGAAACCTCTTATAACCTACACAATGAACAAAATAGTCACAAAGAGCAATTTTGTACCCTATCCATATAGATAAGGTTTCACTCAAGTGGATGGTAATTATATTTATAGATTCCTATATAATATAAAATAATTTACCAATACATTCATTTACATTTGGATACATCTCCTTCCTAGTTTTCCTAATCAAGTATATAACCATGTTTTGTGAGGATTTTAGACCACTTCTGCTCTTAAGATTTATTCATAAATATTTGACATTAAAATTGAAAAAAAAATTCAAAATATCACTATTTAATACCTCCATAGACCTCCATAAAATAATTATACCTCCATGCAAATCTTTAAAGAAGATGTGAGCACTCAAATTTGCCCTATTAAGCTCTTTTCTCCATTTCTTATAGGCTTGAGTTGGTTCTAAGCTAAAAGTGTCTCTCCTTGTGGTTTGATTGAATACCAAGATATTTTAAACATATATTATGATTAAATAAACATTTAATATTCCATTTTAGTGCCTTATTAAATTTATAAGTGACATTAATATCCCATTTGGTCTTTAGGCCTAAACCCTGCCTAACAGACCTAACTGTAACTCTTGTAGGTTTGGACCACTTATGTAGATTAAATAATTTATTCATGTTTTATATTGTTTTTATATGTGTCCTAAAACACCACACATATTCTATCAATGTTCACCCAACTCCTATCTCATCCTTTATCACCCTTTATTAAAGATGCAAGGTTTGCATACAAAGGGAAGTACCCTCTACCTGAGACAAAATAGAGGATACTTCCCTTATTTAATTATAAAAACTGATCATTGGAGGAGATTATAAAAGTGTAAAATATTATTATAAAAAAATATCATCCATTATTTATATTAATATACCTCCTAACTCATCTAAAATCCAAATCATAATGTTGGAAGGTAGATTATGTGAAAGGTTCAACCATATGGACTATGTGTGTATCATTGGGTCCTCACTCTACTTATTTTCATGATAATAACTTATGGAGATAATTATGGTCATGATTATGGTATTAAATTTATATTAAACACTTCAAATCCCTATATACTTCTTCCCATACCTTGATCGATCAAGATTGTGTGCAACTTTTCTGACCATGTTTTGCTTCAATGTATTGCACCTATAGGTGTTCTTACATGTTTGAGATTTTAAAAAATTGAATAATATTCCTTTAATAACTTAATTATAATTTATAAATGATTTTTACCCATTCATTTCATTCATGGGTTATGTTAACATCAAGAACCTTATTCTTTTGCTATATACCCTTTCACAGTCAAACATAGCAAACTATGTTGGGCCCTATATGTGTATATGAGGCTCAAAACATATTATATCCTTATATCTTGATGATATTTAGATCATTAATATTACTATAAACCATATAGAACAATTTAGATTTGAATTCATGGATCAATAATTCTAACTTGAGTGAAAAAGTCTCTTTGGGTTTCAAACTTGTAGGTGATCATTACCTAAAATTAGTGGCCAAAGGATCATTTTTTGGCCTTTTAACAACTACCTTCCATTGTTTATCTACCCCCCAAATTTTTTATATCTAATCTTATATGTAGAGGCTATAATACAAGGTCATTATTATTTATCAAAACTATTTATGACATTGTAATAAGACCTTGATAAAATGACTTAGGCCTTTGTTATATGTTTTTAGGGATTCCATCCCTAAACACAATCCTTTCAACTTTTGAAGGTATTCCTCTATCTCATCTACTAATATATCATTAAAAATAAGTTTTATATGTTATATACACACATTAATACATCAATCTGAGTTTCACCACATGCTTCAACACTTCACATAATACCTTAACTCTTTGCTAGGGCCACCTGTAGGTGGACATTTTCACATACAAGTAGTGAGGATGAGAATTGCAGGTAGCATGCAAGATTTACATGCTTGTAACTAATTATAGGATTTATCAAGGTTTATAAATTTACTATTACCACTCTAAATTATTTAAACACCTATAAAATCTCCCATTCCACCATAACATCATCCTAAGAGGCTCCTATAGATGTACTTTGAGTTATATGTAGGTAGTGAGCATGAATTGGAGTAATGTACCAAAGAATCTAACTTCATAATCAATTGGTCTCTCCTTAATGTGTTAAACTAAAATAATAAGATGTTGTAAATCTTGAGACAAAATCTCACACTTCATTTTAATTTTTGAACATTATTACAATCACTTGTAGGTGTATGTTTATAGTGATAGTGTGAAAATATTACACACAATTGTAATAGTACCTTCTTTCTTACACCATATGGATAGGATCAGTTTATTATTAATGGTTAAATTATATTCTCAACCTATTAAACCTATATATGAATCCATGAACGTGATAACTATCTTAGCATAGTTCATTCCTTGTAGGCTTGAATTGGTTGACTGTGCAAGATAGTCATGGAACAAACTGACTGCATGATTTTTATGACTACAAATTCCATGGATGTTTCTTTTGAGAATGGAATTTAAATTTGATAACATAAACATAACCTTATAAACATAATAACTAACCTATATTCACCCTCTAGAATCATTGCCAAAGCATGAATATTTTACAAATGGTAGAAACTTGCTTGTTATCTTCAAATGAGACCAATCTAAAAAAATGAGATGATTTTCTCATAAAAACATATTTAAACATGAAACTAAACATATAAAACATTATATTATAGTTCAAACATAATCTATAATCAATCTCAACAACTGATTGTATGGAACTATCCATACAAGAGTAAAACATATAGGGTGTAAGAAATAGTGAGCAGAAAAACATAACCAACTTGTTAGGTATGGTTCATAAAATATGTTTGAAAAATATTCTAAATATTCATATTGAATTGGATCTATATTAATTTAATTTCACCACCCAAAGTTGTTTGACCTATAAGTTCTCCAATTGGTTGTACCAAGCACAAATGTGTTGATTGGTCCCATGTGTCCAGAAGGGTAAGGAAGGAACACAATGGTTTTGGACATTTTTAAAAACTTATATAGAATTTAAATAATTAAAATTATTATGAGTAATTTGAATAGACATTACATTACATTCTCCCATGTGTCACTTTTCCTCATGGGCCATATATGTGACAAACTCCTCCTTTTCAATTGGTTCTTTGATTTTAAGTTAAATAACCTAAAATTTTTAGATGTGACTAACATTATTGATATGTAATCAGACATATTGAAAATATTAAAGGAAACTAGGACACTTACACACCTTAAAAGTTGTGCCACTTCCATTTATGACCATTAATTGGTTATTAAGTGACTCAAAATGACATATTGACTAATTAGACCGTGATTAAGGCTAAAAAGGCATCAAATTACATCAAATTGACTATAACATACCCCATGAAAAAATATTAATCCCATAAAACATATATATTTTTTCTACCTACAGGGATTCCAATTTGACCTATAGGGTCAAATTTGGTCAACAATAGCATAAGCGCAAATCCTATCACACATCAAAAAAACATCTAAGGTATGAAAAGATGAAAATAAGAACCAAGTTTCCTTTAATAATTTCACCCATACAAACAAATAGCATAATATAATATGCAAGAGGAGTAATTAAATGAAATAAACCTAAAAACTTATAACTAATCTAGCATTAGCACAAATTAGCAACTTTGCATTTAAAGATGTGCATCCAAATTTCACAAAAACCATTCAAAACTAAAGATAATATCAAAAAAATGAGAGAGAAACCATGATATAAATTCACACAATAAAATGTGGACAAACTTTGTATGACTCCTTTGTTATATTAATTTCCTCAAAAGTTACAAATATTTTTTGGCTCCAAAAACACTCTCCCCTTTTCCAATTGGCAATAACTCTTTATATGGATAATTCATGAGGTATGCTAGTCATTAATGAAAAATTACATTTGTACATGTGTATAGGACAATTTTACTTTATGTTACATTCTATAACAAATGAAATTTTATAATATACTAACCTATAGGAAATGTACTATACAAGTTGTACATGCCTTTACAAAAAAATATTCTTTTTCAAAAATATACAATGCTAGTTATAAAACTATTCCTAATCTAACTAACTTTGGGACCCTAGTTATGATACAACCTTATACCTTCCTTTCAAGATATTCATTCTATAATTATTCTCATTGATCAACTAGACGTCAATAATGGGTCTCATGAATAGCTCTTTTTCTTGATCTCCCAAGTTACTGAGATCTTACTTAGCTCTCTCCATAGCTTGTTTGATGCTCCAAACATCTTCTATCTTTTCCTCAGATGACAATAGTATGCCCATGATCTTATTATTATTATTATCCCATGTCTTCCCTTGACTTTGGTTCCACATATCCTACATGAATTGATAAGTTTTATTCTTGAAATCCTCATCAGTGATAAGGCTTAAAGGACTAAGTGAGGTGGGATCAATAATTAAGTTATCCAACATGTGTAGAAATTTATCTTCTTGTTTTTTGAGGTCATTTCTAATGTCCTCCATATTCTTGGATGAACTACTCAGGGATTTGATTTTCTCCACCAATATAACCATATCCATATTTAAATGGGATACACTGACTATCCTAAATTTAGGGACTTGATTTTTGGTCAAAGATTTGATCAAGCCTTTCACTTGATAGCTTGAAGCTTGCCATTAGCCAAATTGGCCTATAGCCATGGAATTTTTCTTACTCATTTTTTCTTATTTGGTTGTAATTAAATTTAAGGAATTGAATAAGTCAATCATGGTGTCCTTATATAGCTTGAATTTATCTTCTTACATTGACAAGATGGCTTCTTATTTCAAATTTTGTTCTATTGCAAGATGCCCTTAGTAGAGGCTCATTATAGACATGTTATTATCTTGTAATGGGATGATGGTTCTCAATAATCTAAAACAATCTCAACCAATTATTTTCCCCTATATTTAAAGTTATGTCATCAAACTGTGTCTTTGAAAGCCCTCCCTTCTATATCTGAATTTAGATAGAACTCTACATATTCCCTTGAAACACCTTTTTAGGTTGTTATGGTTGTGGGCTTCTCTAGATTGCTTGCTAGTGGTTTGCAATTCAATTATAGATTAAATTATCCTTACACAAGTGATAATTCAATTTCCTTGGCTTGATTATAATGAGCATATGTCGAATCAGGGCTTTTATACTTGCCAATGATTTATTAAAGGTATTTACAATTATTTAATAGTAGTAGCTATTTGAACTTATGCAAGCTTTGTGACATAGATTCCAATTGGATTTCATACTTTTACCCTTGTATTTCCTAGGTATAAAAAATCTTTAACTTGGCATATTATACTTACATGGATCAAATGTGGCATCATCATGGAATCCTTATGAAATTTTCATGGCATGCACTTTGGTTATTGATATTTAAAAAATGACCATTGTATTTTGAAAATTACACCTTGATCTCATACCATTGGATTATATTTTCTTGGATCAACAATGTTTATTTATCCTAATACAAGAAATTCAACACTATTGGTTGCTTGATATGTTACCAATGGTTATAACACTTGTCACTTTTGCATTCATTCTAAACTTTGTTGAGATGTTAATGTTGATCTCACATAATTGATCTCATTTGTATGGATCAATCATGTTCCATTGATCTTGATCTAATTAATTATGCATCTTGTTGTATGGATTGATGATCAAAATGTGTATGCTCAACCATGTACCATCAATCTTTGAAAGATTCTAGAACTTTAATTTATGGTTTATGGCTATACCGTGTGTTGTTTCCATGTTCATCCTCAGGGTTTTTGACTTTTCAACCTTCATCACATATTTTTGGATATATTTGGATTGATCAACATGTTTCATTAGATCTCAATCTAAGGGGTAGAATGATATTGGTTATTCAATGTCCTTTCACTGATATTATTACACTTGTCACCTTCTCACTTATCTTGGATCTCCATTAAATTTTTAACTCAATATGCACTGGTAGATCAATCTTACCTGAAAAAACACGTACCACTAATCCTCAAAATATGTTCAAAATTTAGCTTAGGGTTGGGGATTGACTTTTCAATTCTAATCTCACACTATTGGATCATCTCACCTGGTTAAATGCATGTCATCGATTAAGGCTCTTGATTTTTTCGCTTTATATGCACCATTAGATATTTATTGCTTGATAAAATTTAAACCATTGATCTTTTAGATGAAAATGATATTTAATTCAATCTTGGGAAAATAAATAACTTAGCATTAAGTTTTTAGAATATGGTTTTATTTTGTGTTAATAAACATGGGTAAGGCCTTAGGATAAACATTTTAAGTTAAGGTCTAAACATGATAAAGAGGACCCCAAAAATAATAAAAGAGATGGCATAAAGTCTTAAGACAAGGCTTTTAGATAAAGTATAAAACATAATAAAAGGACCCGATAGTTAGTTAGACCATGTGGAAATAAAAAGAACCAAACATAAAACTTCTTAGACTAAGGTTTGATCATGTTAATAAACATGGCTAAACCTTAGGATACAAATTAAACTAATTCCATGGCATGATTAATGGTTCCCACATAAATTATTCTTGCCAAATTTGAATTTGATTCAAAACAACCTAAGCTAGGGTCATTTGAATGAAGGTTTTGGGATGGTTTCAGTTTGATTTTCAATAGATCAAAGGATAGTAAAAGACCAAATTAATATAAAAATCATAAAACCCAAGGATTTCCCAATCCAAATGGACTTCATTGGAGCTAAAACCTAAAACATAAAGATCCAATGATAGCAACTTTAGTTAAGATTAAATTAAAATTATGAATAAAGACACCAACCAAATTAGGTGTTGATGATCTTTAAATAAAGAGAATGTGAAAATGTTAGTGGTACTCTAATCAAGTGAATTTTAAATTTTAAGCTATAAATTTGCACATTTTGAAATAAGTGTGCCCATTTTTCAAAAATGGGGGTATGTTGACCTCAACAAATGGTGACTTTTGGATGAAACATAATAATATGTTAGAATTCAGATATGTTGATTTTGACTAATAACTAGGCTACTTGTTTCACTTGATCAAGAACCATTATAAATATTAATTCATGGTTAAAACAAGTCTTGTACATGCAAAATTGGGATCAAACATAATGACATAGCCATGGTGTGTGTGTGATTTGATTCCACTTAATGATTTCCATTCGATTTAGAGAAAAACTTCTAGATTCATGACTTTAACCATTAACAATAACTTTCAAAATATTTGGATGTTCATTAAGAATCATGATTTATCTTGGGGGAGGATTGGGCATTTCTGTAATGCTAGCTAGATGTCCATATCCCTAAAAGATATTCTTTTGGCTCCACTCAAGGCTTTGGTTTACTACCATCAAGTCATCGATAACCCTGGTGGAGATTACCAGAATCACCTCAGCCTAGAAAGCCTTTTAATTTTTCATAATAAATCTCTTATTTTTTATAATTTTAGATATTATGAATTTATAACAAAGGTTGGGAACTAGATTAGCTAGGTTTTAGGATTTGGTCAAATGTTTGATCTTTAGACAATCATCATTGGCTATGAACTTTATTCCAAGTAATTATTGTTTTTAAATTGAAATCATGACTCCATCTTAATAATCCAATCTTTCACCCTATATGTGAAATCCTTATTAGATTATAATAAGATTTAGAATCTCAAGGAATAACTAACCTACTTATTAGTCCTTACCAACTTTTCAAAACTAAAACTTCATACTTATATTTCAATAATCTATGATCAACTAGTGCTGAGGAGAGATACCTACATTCTTGAAGTATAGAGTTATTTTTTAGCAGCCAAATGTATTTTGAGATGAGTAATATCTTAAAAAAAGACTTATTTAAATCAATAAGTGAAGCAGAGAAGGAAAACACACTAAACACAAAGCAAACAAAAAAACCATGGAAATAAACAAACAAATATATAAAAACACTGTATAAGCAAGGTACAAGAAGGAAATAAATAAGAAATAAAATAAACTAATCCCTATCTAAACTAACTCTATCTAGTCTTACATTTCATTCCATGAAGAATCCAGGTGGGATAGAAGAGAAATAGTGCTTGAGTTATTGCCATAAGTTGGCAATGTAAAATCTGCTCCTTGAAAGTCTTTTATTTTAAAGGTGTTATCCCCCAGGATCTTAGCAATATAATATGGGCCAATCCACAAAGGTATGAACTTCCCATGCTTTCCTTTTGGTTATGAGGCTTTGTCCTAAATAAGGACTAGGTCTCCTTGTCTAAACTCCTTTATCTTTGAATGTTTGTCAAACCACCTCTTGATTGTGGTTTAGTGTCTGCTAAAGTTAGTAAAATCCTCCTCTCTTACATATTACATCTATATGATGTTAAGTAGCCTTAAATTTTCAAATTATTGATCCTCATTCATGTACTCTTACATGAACATGTATGTTGGTAGCTTGAGTGTGATGGGAAATATAGGTTCTTGACTGTATACTAACAAGAATAGTGATGCCTTAAGAGCTTGTTTAAATCTTGTTCTGTCTACCCAAAGGGCATACTCAATTATTTTTTGACATGTTCTTGGTTTATCAAATATATAATTCCTTATGGATTTCATCAAGTTCTTATTCATTAAGTTAGACACCCCATTGCATTAAGGATAATTGTTGGATGAGAACTTGAGGACAGTGTTGTTGTGATATGCCCACTCAGTCATCTCAATTGATACAAAGGTAGATCCATTATCACTAACTAGAGATATAGGTGTCCCAAACCTTATGCATATGTTTTCTTCTAAAAATTTTGTCACCTCTTTAGTCTTACACTACTTGGTTACTACTTATTTAGCCCATCTAATGTAGTAGTCAATAGCAGTTAGAATATACTTGTGACCATCTAATGAATTGGGGTTAATGACCCAAAAAAAATCTAGTCCCCATTGGGAAAAGGGTTTATCAATCATTTTGGCTTTAATGGCATGGATTTCTTAGACTCTTCAGTATTGAAGATTTGATATGAATGACATTCTCTCACATGCTTGTGATCATCATTAAAGATAGTGGATCATTAATAACCAACTCTAAGGATATTATATGTTATTGTCCTTCTAAATGGATGTCCACTTCCCATTTTTTCATTGAAAGTGCTTAATATCTTAGCCACCTCTTCCTTGGAAACACACCTTAGGTAAATGCCTTTGAAGTTATTCCTATATAGCACTCCATCCTTGATCATAAAATGAGCTGATTTGTTCCTTAAAACTTTCTTTTTATCTTTACTTAACCCTGTAGGACAATAGTCATTGATTACAAAATGAATAATAGGATCATACCAATCATTGGGCTGATTTTTTTTATTTTTCTACCTATATGACACTTAGTTTGGGATTAGTATTGGCAACCAACTGAATTAAACCTTGACATCTTACCAACTTTACAATCTTCATTTCTAGATCATATTCTTGGAGTATAGACATCCACTTACCTCTCATTTCTCCAATTTCACATTAACTAGGCATGTTCTTAGTGGAAATGTTTGGTAGTATTGCATGTACCTTATTTATAAATATATAATTCCTAAATTTCTTCACTACCTTAACTAGAGCACATGTTTATTTGTCAATAAGAGAATAATTCAATTCATCATTTTTAAAATTAGTAATCATGAAATCAATAATATGATCCCATCCATCTATCTTTTGAGTTAGGATAGATGCAATTTTATGGTCAGAAGTAAAAGAGTAAAGATAAAAGTCTTTAGTAAAGTTTGGACTTACAAGATAGGGGCTTGTCTAATTGATTTTTTAAGTTCCTTGAAAGCCTTCTTGGTATCTTCATTTAAATTGATCTTAACATCTTTCTTCAACATTCAATTCAAAGGTCTCACTATTTCTACAAAACCATAAATAAACTTCCTCACAAACTTGATTTTACCAAAGAAAGACTTTGGTTCCTTCCTATTATTAGGGGGTTATATCTTTCATATTGCATTTACTCTATCTATGTCTATAGAGATCCCCTCCTTAGTTACAACATGTCCCAAAAAATTTCCCTCAGTTACACAAAAAATGTTCTTCTTTGGGTAGAGATAAATTCCATACCTTCTACACCTTTCAAATACTTGTTGTATGTGCATGATGTGATCATACATATTATCTAAAAATATAGTTAGGTCATCCATGTAAATAAGTATTCACTTACCTATGAGACCTTGGAATGCATGATCCATTTCTCTTTGAAAGGTTACGCATACATTTATTAATCCAAAGGGCATTCTCTTGTGGGAAAAAGTGCCCCACTTAGTAATAAATACAATATTAATTCTATCTTATTTTTTCAATAGTACCTAATTGTACCATAAAAATTCATTAAAAAAAGACATCATAGAAGAACCATTAATTATTTGGATTTCTTGGTCAAGAGAAGGTAGTGGGTAATTATCCTTTTCAAATTCTCTATTCAAATTTATAAAATCAATGCATAATCTGATTTCTCTATTTTTATTCCTAACTAGCATTAGGTTAGCTACCCAAGTGGAGTTTCTAATGGGAAACACTATCTTATCATCTATTAACTTCTTGACTTCTTTGTATATAATTAGTTCTATGATAGGGTTGATTGGCCTTTGTTTTTGTTTAAATGTCTTGTAGACTTCCTTTAGAGGTATGGTGTGGTTTATGACCCTAGGTTAAAAAAAATTTAAATCATCATAGGACCATGTTATTACATCCTTATACTTAGTTATAATATATTTGGCTCTCTTGATTTCAATGCTTGTGTAGACTACACCAATGTTCAACAGTTGAGGCTGACCTTGGGAACCTAGGTTCATTACATTGTAGTCCTTCCCATCTACTTTTATAATATTGATAGTCTCATCTAGTTTGTCTAAATCAAATAATCTCTCTAGGGCTATCATCCCTTTGGGGATCTTATTGTCATTCTAATGAATTACCTTATCATCAAGTTTTCCTTAAAATTTATCATCATCAAGGGTATTCTCACTGGATTCATTAATGATGTGAGCCTCAAATACTCCTGAGCTATTCATGAAGTCTATGATCTATGGATCATCACTGAATAATTGTAAATGGTTGAAACTATTCAATATTGAGGGACAAAGGACTAATTTGATTATAAACATTTGTAACTTGGAACCTTCATTGGGCAAAAGGTTGGATGCAATTGAAACAAGTTCATCAGTAGCCTTGTTTTCCTCCCTAGGGATTGACACAATACTAAAAGCATGAAAGCATTCAGTTAAGTCCCACACTCTATATTTAGATTTCTTAAGATAGGACAACTTGCATTGTTATTTACTCTTGATCTGATTAATTACTAGTTTAGAATCACCAAAAACTAATAGTTCCTTGACATTGTGTTTGATTGAAAATTGTAATCCAAGAGTAAGTGATTCATACTTTGTGATATTGTTAGTGAATGGGAATTATATTTTGTAAGAGGCATTATATTATTTACCAATGGGATTGATTAATACCACTCCTAGTCCAAAAAATGATTTTCATCTAACACCATAAAAATATAGCTTCCATAATCTAGTAATAACATAAGATGTTTTGGAGTTACATACATTTGTGGTCTCAAGAGTGTAAACACCTATATCTAAGTTAATCATAATGACCCTCTCATTGTTTACATTATACTCAATGATCATATGCTTCATTTTAGTTTCCCTTTCTATCTTGATCTGATTTGGTACTCCTTTCCAAGGTAACCACATGTATGAATAGTTATTTGACATATAACAATTCAATGATTTATTCTAATCCCTACTTAGTAGTTTTTTATATGCATCAAGAACATCCAACACTTAGATGTCAATGAATTATTAGATCCTTAGTTAAAAAATAGTTTGCATATGAATATTTAACAATTTGCCAATCACTTTGACTCTTGATTTATCTAATTGAGTCATAACCCTATTAGATTTAATTGGAGTCAAACCTAATTATTTTCAAATACTTTTAGGCATGATGTTTGGAGATGCACCTAAATATAAAAATAAATTGTGTAAATTCTTACCAAAGCTCCTATTTATGAGTAGGAAATGTGGAACATATAACTTATATTTGTTTATTATAACATTAACATGTGTAGCCTTTTGAGACTTACCAAGCTTCTTGGACAAAGATTCCAACAATAGATCCCTTTGTTCTCTAATTTACATCAACTCATGCAAGGTAATTCTAGCTTTGATTTTTTTTCATGTCCTCTACTATATTATATCTAGTCCCATTAGAAGAATTATATGTATCAACATTAGGTTTAGAGGTACTTCCTTTAGGAGGCTATAGATTATTTTCTAATGTAGTATCAAGAGGAGTGCCAAAATTATTTAGTGGATTTTAGATAGTCAAAGGTTGTTTCTAATCCATATTATTTAGAGGATAGGTATTCTTTAGATATTTCTAAAAAGCATGAAACTCTTTAGGGATATCCTTAGGCACATTCTCCTCTTAAAATGGAAACTCAAATATCTCCACCATGAGATTTAAATTCATAGATTTATATGACCTTGAAGAACATGAGTTACACCATTTTATTTTTTAGGTACAACTTCAAAAGTGTCTAACTCTTATTGAAAAACATAAAAATCATTGCAAAATTCTATAAAATGTAATTCACCATGTTTTGAAGTAAAATGCACTCTACAGTAATAAGGCAAAGCTACATCACCAAGATTTATATCAAGTACATTCTTATTAGAGGATAAATCATAGTTGTGATTATTTTTATTATTTTTAAACCTATTTGAAGGCCTATTTAACCTTTGGAAAGATAAGCTAATGTTAGATCTTTCTCTAATATTTCCAACTTACTTTTATAGATGAATGATATAAGTGCTTAGCTTTTGAACCATTCTAAATATAGAATCATTATCATTATTGGGTGCCTCAAAATTATGAACTTGATTATTGCTAATAGTTGTAGGAATCAAAGTTATCTGGTCTTATGAATGGGATCCATTAGTAGAGTTGTTTAAGAATCCCAAGTTTTGGCCAGGATGTGAATGGTTCAAAGGAAATTGGTTTAGAACTAGAAGTTGATTTAAGGTATGCATATTTTGATTGAAATTGGAAATGATATTTAGAATAGGAAAATTTGGATTAATGTTAGGGGTATTGTATGCCATTTGGCCCTGGGGTTACATCTAATCATTAATGATAATAAATTCATCACAAGCTAGGGATAGTGTATTAATGATTTGAATAGATCTTTTGAGAAATAAAAATGTCATGAGATCTAAGGAATCCTTACAAATCTCTAAGGTTAAATCCTCATCAAGTCTATAAGAAGCTATGGTTCTACTAAAAAATTTCTAGAATCTAGCATTAAAGTCTCTTATCAGATCATGTTAGTCTCTTTTAACTATGGTAAATTATTAGTATAGGACACATTGACTAATGATTTTGCCAAACTAATCAATGAAGTAATTATCAAAATCATTCTATTTGGGTATGTAGTTTTTAAGGAGGTTAAGAAATCATTCATATACAACATATTTGAATGTAAATGGGAACAATCTGCATGCCACATCTTCATGAACAACATTCAATAATCTTAAAGTAGCTTTGAATCTTTTAATGTGTTCTTTAGTAGTTACAACACCATTAAGACTAAAAGTAGGTAAATAGTTTTTAGGATTATGAGGAATGTCATGTACCACACCAAGCACATTGATTGAAGAACCACCTAGCCAAGCCATAACTTGATATAGATTTAACATAGGAGCACCCTAAATTGGTGAAGTTGGTTGAGACTTTAAAATTATATGCTTACCTTTGTCTCACCTAGCTCTCTTATGAACTTCTAATAAAATAAGATGAACCCTTGTCTTTGAATGTGACTTGCTCCTTATCCTCAACAATTCTAGATTGAGAGCTTTGAACCTTATTTGAAATAAAATGTGTAAGTCTTAAATTTACAAATAATGATGATAAAACTTTCACATTAAGCATATTTTGCACACATATGTATAAAGAATGGTAAAGGCCATCAATATTTAACTAAATTAGCTCAAACATGTGTCCAAACATGTAAATATGAATGATATTTAATTGTTTCAAAATCAAATAAACTCAAATTTTTAGATATCCAATCGACCTTTGAAAAAAATAGTTGTTACTAACCTCAAATGTCTTAGATTCATAGATCATAAGATATCTTTACAACAATTAAACATCAAATTTCAAATAACATCTATTTTTGTCTGAATAATCACAAAAATTAGTATGAAACCATTGATATTAATGCTTTTTATACAAATATGCTAAAATAAACACAAATATATAAAGAATACATCAATATTTGAACATAATTCACCAAAATTAGCAAAGATGTTGTAATTTTTCAAAGATTTAACTAGCCCTCCTTCTATCATCAATTTTTCCCCTTTTGATGCATCTAGATGTATCATCAATTTAATATAGTTTTTAAGATACACTTTTCTTTTTTGGATTGACATAACCTATTGCATGAGTTGATAGTTGTGATAATCTTGTTATCCTTGGTGAAATAGAGGTAGAATAGGTTGACTATTTCAAAAATTTATATTAGTTGGTGGTTGAAAGCCACCATGGCTCAATAGTTAATCTTTGATTTTAAATATGATCTATTATATTTAAAGTGAACTATGCTTAGAACTAAGTCTAAAGCTAAACCAAGATGAATATTCATAATGAAGCTAATCTATGGTGAATTGATAAAAAATGAGTAAAATGAAGGGTAAGGTAGGAAAGGGAGGTATTGTTGATCTTTATTTCAAACAATATGACACATTTCTAATTTCTTTTGAAGATACATTTAACCATTGTGCAACATTAAGTAACATAAGCTCAAATCCTATCACACATCAGGGAAACATCTAAGGAAGGTAGAAAAGATGTAAATAAGAACCAAGTTCACTTTAATAATTTCACCCCTATAAACAAATAACATAAGATTAGATGAAATAAGAGTAAATAAAGTGACATAAAACTAAGAACTTTCAACTAATCTTGCATTAACACAAATTAACAACTCTACATTTAAGGATGCACATCTAAACTTCACAAAAAACCATTTAAATATAAAGATAAGATCAAAAAAATGAAAGAGAAACCATGATAATAATTCACACAAGCAAATGTGGACAAAATTTATAGAACTACTTTCTTATATTAATTTTTTCAAAAGTTACAAACAATTTTTGGCTCCAAAAAATCTCTCCTCTTTTACAATTGGCAATGCCTCTATATATAGACAATTCATGAGGTATGCTAGTTAGTAATGATAAATTACATTTTTACATATGTCTAGGATAACTATCCTTTATGTTACATTACAAAACAAATGACCTTTTCCAATATACTAACTTATAGGTAATGTAATTTACTATTTGTACATGCATTTATAAAAAGAATATTCTTTTTCTAAAATATATAATGCTAGTTATAAAAGAATATTCCTAATCCAACTAACTTTGGGATCATAATGATGTTGTAGCCTTCTACCTTCATTGTAGGATCTTCATTTTATAATGTTTCTCATTGAACATGTAGAGGTCAACAATGGGTCTCATGAACAACTATTTTTCTAGATATCCCATGTTATTAAGATCTTTCTTAGCTCTCTATAAAGCTTGTTTGATGTTCCCAACATATCCTATCTTCTCCTCAAATGACAACAGTAGACCCATGATCTTCTTATTATTAGTCACTATCTTCCCTTGACCTTGGTTTCTAACCTCCTACATGAATTGATAAGTTCTATGCTTGAAATCCTCTTCAGTGATATGCCCCAAAGGACTGAGTGAGGTGGGCTCTTTGATTAAGTTATCCAACATGTGTATAATTTTATCTTCCTATTATTTGAGGTCCTTGGGAATGTCCTTAATTTTCTTGGACCAACTACTCAAGGATTTTATTTTGTCCACCAATATATCCATAACAACATTTAAATGTTATAGGTTGACTGCCCTGAATTTAAATACATGATTCTTGATCAAAACTTTCAAGCCTTTTTCTTGATATCTTGAAGCCTACCAGTGGCCAACTTAGCCTGTAGTCATGAAGTTTTGCTTACTCATTGATTCTTGTTTGCTTCTAATTGACTTTAAGGAATTAAATAAGTCAATCATGATTTCCTCATATATCTTGAATATGTCTTCTTGGATTGGCATGATGGCTTGTTATTTCAAATTTTATTCTATTGAAAGATGCCCTTTGTAGAGCCTCTTGATAGACATTTTTTCTCTTATGATGGGTTGTTGTTCTCAATGGTCCAAAACAAGCTCAACCAATTATTGTCCCCTATATTTAGAGTTATGGAATCAAATTATATATCTTTATAAACCCTCTCTTCTATATCTAAATTCAAATATATATCTACATCTTCCCTTGAAACACTTTTTTGGGCTGCCATGGCTGTGGGGTTCTCTAGATTGCTTGGTAGTGGTTTGTAGTTCAATTCTAGATCAAATTATACTTACACAAGTGATAATTTAAATTCCTTGGATTTATTATAATGAGCATAAGTTTGAATATAGGTTTTTATACTTTTTAGGGATTTCTTATAGGTTTTTACAATGATTTAATGGTGGTATCTATTTTAAATTGTGCAAGCTTTATGACTTAGATCCCAATTGGATTGTGTACTTATACCCCTATATTTCTTATGTCTACAAAATTTTCAACTTAGTATATTATATTTATGTGGATCTGATGTGGCATCACCATTGCATCCCTATGGCATTTTCATGGCACTTTACTCAATGATATTTAAAAAGTGACCATTATCTTTTGAAAATTCCACCTTGTTCTCATACCATTGGATTATCTTTGTTTAGATCAATGTGGTTTGTTGATCTTGATTTATATAACTCAAAAACTATTGGTTTGTTACTATGTTCCCTATGGTTATAACACTTGTCACTTTTTCATTTTCTATGAGCTTTGTTGAAATGTCAACATTTATCTTGTACCATTGATCTCATTACATGGATCAATCACACTCCATCGATCTTGAGCTACTTAATTATGCTTCTTACTTCACAGACCATTGATTAAAATGTGTACACTCATCTACGTAACACATATATTTGAAATATGTTTGAGGTTTAATTTATGGCTCATATCTATTCCACATACCATCTCCACATTCATCCTTAGGGATTTTTACTTTTCAACCTTCATCACACACCTTTGGATCTATTTATCTTGATAAAATAACTCCATTAGATCTCAATTTGAGGGGTGTAATTCTATTTTATATTCATTATATTGTCAATAAGATTGTGACACTTATCATCTTCTTACTTTTCTTAGAGATCTATTTAATTTTTAACTCAATACGTGTCATTATATCAATCTTGCCTAAGCAAACACATATCATTATTCCTTGAAAGATGTTGAAAGTTTAGCTTAGGGCTAGGGCTTGAATTTTATACTTTAATATCATACCATTGGATCATCTCACTCAGGTAAATGTGTGTCATCAATTAAGGCTCTTGACATGTTGACTTTATACACACCACTAAATCTTGATCTACCAAGCAAATGCAGACCATTGATCCTATGGATGAAAATGATATTTAAGTCAAGATTAGGATAATAAAGAGCTTAATGTAGATTTTTTAGAATATGGTTTTATTTTTTTCTAATAAACATGAGTAAGACCTTAGGATAAACATTTTAAGCTAAGTTTTAAACGTGATAAAGGGGACCTAATAAATAATAAAAGAGATGGCATACAATCTTAGGATAAGGATTTTAGATAAAGTCTAAACATAATAAAAGGAATCGATAGTAAGTTAGACAATGTATAATAAAATGGGCCAAGGGGGGTTCATCACCTAAAGGGATCAAACATAAAAAAAATATAGACTAAGGTTTGGTCATGTTAATAAACATGGCTAAACCTTAAGATAAAAATTGAACTAAGTTCATGGCCTGATTAATCATTCTTGCATAAATTATTCCATTTAAATTTGAATTTTATTAAACATAACTTGAGATAGGGTAATTTTAATGAGGGTTTTGGGATGCTTTTAGTTTGATTTTAAACACACCAAAGGCTAGTAAAATGTTAAATTGATATAAAAATCATGAAACCCAAGCATTGCCCATTCCAAATGGACTTCATTAGAGCTACAAACTGAAACATAAATATCTAATGTTATAAAATTTATGAAAGATTAAATAAAAATTATGAACAAATATGCCAACCAAATTAGGTGTGGATGATCTTAAAATAAAAACAATGTGCAAATGTGCTAGTGGTACTCTAATCAAGTGAATTTTTAATTTTAAGGCACAAATTTACACAATTTGAAATAAGGGTCACCATTTTTCATAAATGGGGGTATGTTTACCTCAACACCAAGCATTACCTTGACAGGGATTAAACACAGGAGCACCTTGAATTGGTGAATTTGGTTGAGACTTTGAAAGTCTACACTTACCTTTGTCTCATCTAGTTCTCCTATGAACTTATAATGAAAGAAGAGGAACCCTTGTCTCTGAATGTGACTTGGTATTTGTCCTTGTTAATTATATCTTGAGATCCTTGAACCCTATTTCAAATATGATGTATGGATATTATATTTACAAATAATAATGATCAGACTTGTACATTAAGCAAATTTTGTACAAATATGTATAAATAATGGAAAAGGACACTAATCTTTAACTAAATTAGCTCAAATATATGTATAAATACATAAATATGAATGATATTTACATGTTTAAGTTTAAATAAACTCAAATTTGCAAAGTATCTATCAATATTTGAATAAAATAGCTATTATTAACCTCAAACTCATTGGATTCAAAGATATCAAGCTATCTTTACCACAATTACTCATGAATCATCAAAGAACATCTTTGTATAAATAATAATAGAGATGGGTATAAAACCATAAATATCATTGGAATTTATATAATTAAGTTAAATTAAACACAAATATGTAAATAATACTCTAATCTTTGAATAGAATTCACCAATATGAGCAGAGATGCTTCAAATTTGCAAAGATATAACTAAGTCCCTCCTAGTGCCAATGGAATGCCTACCTATTGATTCATGAAAATGTATCATAGGTGGGTTATATTTTTAAATAAACACTTATCATTTTTTCATTAGTTTCATGTTTTGATAATCCTGCTATCTTTGGTGGAATAGAGGTAGAGAAAATGTATTGTTTCAAAATTTTATAATTATAATTGTTAGGAGCAACCATGGCCTAAATTTTATCATTATGAAATGAAAGTAATCTATTTTAATTAGAGTGAATTGTGATGAAACCTATGTCTAAAAATAAACTAGCATGAATATATACAATAAAGTTAAACTAAAGTGAATTGATACGAAATGAACAAAAGGGAGGGTAAGGCAGAGAAGAGATATGTTGCTAGTCTTTAATCCAAACATTATGACAAATTCCAAATTTAATATAAACATGAATTTAACCAATGTATGACATGAAGTAGCTTAATATAAAATCATACCACACATTAGGTAAATAACCAAGGAAGATATGATGCAAATAAGAGCAAAATTCACTTTAAAGATTTATCCCTGCAAGTAAAGAACATCAACACATATGTAAGAAAAGTAAAGAAAGTGAGTTTAATAACTTAATAATATAAAATTAGAATAAATTAGCAACTCTAAATTTAAATATGCAGATCTAGAATTCATAATAAATAGTCAAATCTAAAAAATAGACCAAATAAATGAGAGAGAATCCATGATAATAATTCACACAAGTAAATGTGGATAAACTTTGTAGAACTCCTTACTTATATTAATTGCTTAAAAGTTATAAATAGTTTTAATCACAAAAAGTTCCCCATTTTAAAAAATGGAAATACCCATTTTACATAATGTAAAGGAGGTATATTGGTTAGTCTTGTGAAATTATAATTGTACATCTATTTAGGACAGCTATCCTTTCTATAAATTTCTAGAACAATGGAAACCTTTTAATAGACTGACTCATAGGCAATGTACTTAAAAACTTTCACATGCCTTTAAAATTAATAATATTCTCTTTTTAAAATATTATAAATGTTATGCTACAAAGTAATATTCCTAAATCAATAGACTTGACTCTGAGGTCACTATGTTGATGAAGTGCCATATTTTCGTAGTTGTAAGATCTTTATTACCTTGGTATGTTACTCATATATTAAATTTAAATTAGAAAATAGCTCCATGAAGAGTCCATATTCCTATTCTAATAGGTCTATAAAGTATTTTTCATCCCTTTCCATGGTTTCTTTGATGTTTCTTGCATTTTCTAACCTTTCCTCAGTATTCAGGATCATATCCAAGACCTTACTATTGTCTTCCCCAATCCTTCTTTGGCTATTGTTCCTCACTTATTGTATGACCTAAGTATCTCTCAACTTAAAATATTCATTAGTAATTAGCCATATGGGGCTAAGAGTATTAGGGTTTGTTATCATGATCCCCAATATCTATTCCATCATGTCTATCAATTCTTGTCACCTTCCTGAAGTTCCTCTAGGTTCTTGGACCATTTACTTTGGCCCTTGACCTTATCAACTAAAATTTCCATGGCCCTGATTAGGTGAGCCAGGATAATGGTTTCAAAGTTAGGAATTTGATCTTCTATTAATATATTGATCAAATCCTTTATTTTTCTCCTTGAGTTCTACCATTGGTTAACTAGGCTCTTGGCTATTGTAGCCTATTAGCTCAACACATTTTACCTAGACTTGATTGAATTTAAATAATCAAACATGTCATACAAAGATGCATTGAAACATCTCGATCATGGCCCTTAAAACTGATAAGATAGTATGTTTCTCAAAAAAAATTATTCTATTTTTGAATACCTTTAAGGGAAACTTGTAATTATTCATCTTATTATTTGGCTAATTCAATCACATTTTCTTTAAATATGAGATTCTAGGCTTTTACCCTGTGACTAGAGTTAAATTAGTCAATGGTTATACTTTCTAGAAAGTGATCTCCTCTCCACTAACCATGACTTTCTTCTCTATTACCCTATACAATCCATTTGTCTTTAGATAAAACTTGACTACCACTGATGATTGTGTTATCTTTGGAGTTGGGGTTTCCATTTGTGTTGTAGTTATCCTCTTATTTTTATAAGTCAATTATCCATGGCTTCATCTCTTCATTAATAGGGATATTTATGGATTACATCATATCCAAAGGATGATGTAGAGTGGGGACCTTCTAAAATTTACTCTAGATAAACTATTCATGAATGGTTGGACCATGAATCAAGTTTTCTTCACTAAAGAGATTGAGTTCACTAAAAGGATGAGAGAAAGTCACCTTGGGCTTGTTGGCCTTTATTGAAACTATGGGCAACTCAACGTTCCTTTTAGGGGGATCTATAGGAACTAGGTTCAATGTTATTTCCTTCCCCTTTTCTTTCTTCACCTCCTCAACTTGAGCTTCTTCTTCATTAGACTCATAAGTAATAGATAATAGTTTGAGGGCATCCTCAACTATCTCTCTAGGTTCTACTGATACTATTTTAATTTCCTCAATTAGTGATACTTATTCCCTTGTTTGGGTTGGAGAGGATGAAATTTCATTAGCCCTTATTTATTTTGGCCTTTGCAATGTTTGTGCTTTAACTTTGTGTTTTATTTGGGGTTGATTGATGGAGGCCTAGTTGATGTACTACTTATAAAATGGTACTACCTAGGCCCAAGTTACCATATATTATCTTCCTTTTGTTACCTCGACATCCTAGCTTCTTGATTGATGTTATGTTCTTTCAATCTCCTAGTGACATCAGAGAATGAAGATGCTTTTGTGTATATAAGGTTACAAGGGCTAACATAGTGATCATAAGGCACATTAAACATCCCTTTTACCTTTAATTATTCCTCAACTCTTCCATGGGGATACCTCTACCTTAACTCATCATTTTGAAGATTGAAGGAGGTCATGTATTTAAAAGCAACTTTAATGTTGTCCCATAATGTAAACATAGTTATACCAATGGTTATGGGGAGGATGTGGATTAGTCCCTTCCTCTTGGTCTTGTAAAGACCATATATTTCATTGAATATTTGATAAGCCCCTTCTTGCTCTGATAGCTTGATCAGCACATGGATAGGTAGCCTAAATGGGGTGTATTGGGTCCCTTCAATCTTCATGATTTCACAATTTGGATATACCCATATGTACCCCATAGATTCAACAATATTATTTATTAATGGGTTAATCCTCAACATTGGAATTCCTATGTTTTCCTCATTAAGGGTAGGATAGACACAATCACATATGAATTGGATGTGATCCCTCTACTTAAAGATATGTAACTTGGAGTAATATTATGAGATAGTTTGTGTTGTATCAAGTGACCATTACCTAAGGTTGGGAATTTTTATTATAGAAAGGAGGGAATCTATAAGGTATGACATCATGTGGAATTAATTCCTACTCTTCTTCTTGATGGCAAAAAATTATCTACTCAAAAAGGTGTTTATTACTTCACCAAGAGGAGGTGTGATTTATTTCACAACCAAAAAATAGACTAAGGGGACTTAAATTTTGTCTACATATATATTGGTTGGATTCCCACACATTTTATTCATCATGGTAATTATCATCCTTATTTTGGGTCTAAATTGACCAATGGGGATATTTCCATTGAAGTCTAAAAGCACTTGATCTCTAGAATATAACCACAAGGAAATAATGCTCTTAAATTCATTCTCTTTGGCCCAGTTGATGATTGTGGTTAGGCCTACTTGGGGTTTAGGAAATTTATAATATTTATCAAAATATATGGGAGAAATGTAAGAAATATTACTTAAACTAAATTTATAAACTATCATGCCCTTTTCTATTTTTCTATCCTTAAAAAATAGAGCAAGGATATCTATGCAATCTAGTACCCTCATGTTTTGAAGCTACATAGTGTAGCCCTATAATTTAGATGGTGACTAAATCATATTACCTTATATTTGAAGACACATTCTTTTCTTCTTCTTGAGTGATGGGTTGTTAGTTCTCAATAGTCTAAAACAAGCCCAACCAATTATTGTCCCTTATATTTAGAGTAGTGGCATCAAACTTTGTGTCCTTGAAAACTCTTCCTTATATATATAAGGTCAAATAGAGTTCCAAATCCTATCTAGAAAAAATAATTTAAGATACCATGGATTTGAATTTATATAAATTTATTACTAAATGCTGGGCTCTAGATTAAATTTGTTCCCACACATATAATAATTCAGCTTTCCCTTGGTTTGATTATAATGAAACACAGGGTCAAATTAGAGTTTGTGTACTTGCCAGGGTTTTTATAAAGGTATTTATAGATATTTAATGGTGGAAATTATTCAAATTATGTGAGTTTTTTATCTTATATTTTGATTATATTTGTACATTTATACCTTTGCCTTTCTAGGTCCAGAACATATTTTGAATTGACGTGTATGCTAATGTGGAATTACCATGTCATCTCCATGGTATGTATTTCATTAATTTTATTTTTAAATATAATAATTTACCTTTTAAAAATCCCTTTTATTTCATTCCATCTGATCATCCTTTCATGGATAAATGTGGGTTGTTGTTTTGATATCGATTACCATTGGCCACTTTGTCATAGTCCTTAT